>WOFM01000027.1:23256-509621 GCA_011428145.1 Ericerus pela
GGTGACCTCATTCCTATTGACAAAAGCGAGGAATATTTAAAAAAAAGTAGATTGGCATGTATGCCAGCGTAAAACATGATAAAAATACGTACATCAGTGTAAATTATTATTGATATGCGCAGCGTATATATGCCAGAGTGAGTATGCCTAGTTTACTCTGGCATATTTTGAGAAGTATAAAGTCTCTTAAATACGCCACAGTGCCATATTATGAGGTGTATTTGAAGGCATATTTTGAGGTGTATAGACTCCTTCATATAAGTCATAGTGGCCTATTTTTAGGCGTATAAATTTCCCCAATTACGCCAGGTGTAAATCAATACTGACTCATGCTGGCATACATACTCTGCGTATATCAGTACTATATTGCGCCAGCGTAAATGTCAGTGTAAAAATGATCAAAATATGCCAGCATAAATTGCTACTGACGTATGCTACATATGTACGCCAGTGTGAGTCAGTAATGATTTACAGCTAGAGCAATTGAGGAAATTTATACACCTCAAAAAACACCACAGTGGTGTATTTCAAGGAGTTTATATGCCTTGGTATCAGCTGCGTACATAAGTGTCAAAATACACAGTTGTGGTGTATTTAAGGGAGTTTTCACGTCTCAGTATCTGCTTCTTACACTACCACTTATGCCTCATTTTTGTCATTATATGAAAGAATACCTTACTGAATCTGAGGCATATGGACAACTTGAAATAAGCCTCCATAGCAAATGGGTGCTACAAAATAAGCCCCTGTGGTATATGGATCCTACAAAATAAGCTTCCATGGTGTATAGATGCCTTGAAATAAGCCTCCGTGGCGTATGTTTGCTTCATACTAAGCCTCCATGGCTTATTCTCTGATATATTTTCTTACCAAGCATATTTGGACGCAGGTGTCAGTATGTAATTCCCCATGGAAGTGGATTTCAAAGTAGGTGCCAGCATCTGAAAGCAAATTTTAGTAATTAAATCTTGGTAGTGGTTTACAGGAGGATGGGATTCTTTTCATTCAAACTGTAGCAGGGAAACTGGTATATATATGGTGTTCAAATCCCCAAAGTTCCAATTTTTTTCGGTTTTTTTGTGTTTGTTTTGTAATTGTTAACCTTCTTAGAGTGGTGAGGCCATATAATTTTCTTCCAATTTTGATTTCATTAGCTGAAATGATTTTTTTTTTAAATAAAAAATTAAAGTATGTTTGGGATAAATAAGTACTTAATAATAATTTGGAATTTGAAAGAATTTTAAGAAATTGTTGTGTTAAAATTAGGAGTAGAACATCATTACTGATATTTTGAAGACATTGATTTTAAATTTTATGTTCATTCTTTTATTGGACTGCCTATCTGGAGCTCCATTGGACTCAAAAAGGTGGCTAATAATATTTATGAAACTTGTTTGCAATTCATCATCATATATATTTTCTGATGTGCTGATTCTATAATTGATGTCAATATCTTAATTGGACTTGTTCAAACCCCAAGTGGGCTTAGAAAGGAGCAAAAAATTATTCATATACAATTATGTGCAGTACATCATCATATATATTTTCAGATGTGCTGGTTCCATATTTGATGTCATTTTCTTTATTTGACTCTCCACTCAAATCTAACTTGTCTCAAAGAACAGGAGAAAACTTTGTTTATATAGAAATATGTTCAATAGGTATTTCATGATACATATTTTTGGATGAAACCATTCTTTATTTTGTAGGTTGTTAGTTCCAAATTAGTCAAAAACTAATTTCAAGTTTGAAGAAATTTGATACATCCAATCAACCTTAGGGGTTTAGAGAAGATCCAGTATTAGGGGGTCAAGATGTAATTGTCATTATATGTATAAGGTGGAAATTTCGAAAGTCAACTTCTAAATAAAAATGAACATGCTTTGTCGCAGTTTTTCATGTTTTGTCAATTTCTCCCCTTATCACCTCTTCATATTTATAGGGCTCCAGAAAAACAATGAAGCTAGATAGTCGAGTTTGGACTCAATGGATACCTTGACTAGTTTATTTCAGTGACACATTGCTCATTGTTGTAGCTTAATTAGGAGATCAGTTATGGCTTCAAAAACTATTTGAAAGTGCATTTTTTGCATTTTGTGACCCCTCTACATATCAGACAGATTCAATTTCCCACAAAATTGATGTGCCTCGGTGAACTGATTCAAACTCCACTTTACTCATTGTTGTACCTTAATTAGAAAGCAAGTTAGGGACAAAATATTATTAAAATTGGGTTTTTAGATTTTTGTTGCATCCAAAGTCATTGGAAACATCTGATTTCCAACCAGGCTGATGCGTCTCATTGTTTTGAGCATTTGGATACCAAATTTGAGTATATGGCTCAGTAAGGGGGCAAGATAATGAACTTTTTCAAACAAATTTATGCATTTTTATTTATGTGATAAGATTGGGTATGGAAGCATATATCCATAGGCGATCTTGTAGGCAATTTTAAAGTTTTAAAAATGTTTCTTTAAATGTAGGAAAAATGTGTTATTACTCTCAAAGGGAATGAAGGAATGAGGCATTTTTCAAGATGGGCCTAGGTTTATCATCCTGTGATGGTTGGGGGTTAAAGGGGTTCGAAATCATTTACACATATCATATTACGCCTCATAATATGCTTCAGAATATGCTGCTGGAGCAGACATAAGTGTTGAAATACTTCAAGTGTATATACGCCTCAGAAAACACAGAAATTAAGCGGACATAAGCTTTGAGGTACCCTCGGATAATGGATAATGTACACATCATGTTACACACTCAAAATAGAGTGTTAATTGGCAAAGTATACAGTTGCTGACATACAACTCATGATACACTACAAGATGTAGCTTATATGATGGAGCCTAAGAGCAGCAGAGAGGCAGTCCTAATTTTCCATCTATTGGTTCTAAGATGTATTTATCTCTCGATATAGCTCAAATTTGGTATGTAGTTAGTCCCAAACCAATTAAAAACAAATTTTGAGTTTAAGGAAATTTGATCTATCCTGTCACCTCTGGGAACTCAAAGAAGTTCAGTCATTGGGGGTTAAGATGGAATTATCATATCTTATGCTGCTTACAAATGTTGAAATATGCCTAGCATAAATAAGCCTTCATTTCAGCATCAATACATCTGAGAGGCTTCTGTAAACTCTGTTTTATACCTCTCTTACGCTGCTTACAAATGTTTTGAAATATGCCTGGTGTAAATACACCTTCATTTTAGCATCAATATGCCTCAGAGGCGTACATATGCTCTGTTTTATAACTGCATTATTCTACTTGTAAATGTGTCAAAATACCCCTGGTGTAAATATCCCTCCATTTCAGCATTAATATGCCTTAGAGGCATACTTCAATGTTTTACACCTCTCTTAAGCTGCTTACAAATGTATCAAAATACGTCTGGTGTAAATATGCCTTTATTTATGCATCATATATGCCTCAGAGGCATTCATAAGCTTCAGAATAAGCATTAGAAATGCACAGGAAGCTTACATACATTTCAGAAATGCTTTATTTTACACTGGCGTATTTAAACCCCTCTAATTCAGCAGCATAAACACCTCTCTCTTGTCAATAGGGATTTACACTGGTCCCTCAAATATACAAATCTCTTCATTTCATGTATTATCACTACACACTAACTGCATTGTAAAAATGTATCCTTTAAAATGTATATAAACTCTTGTTTCAAAGGGAATAAGACACACTTTATCATACTTAGTTTTAGACTCTGTTCGTGTAACATTCTCAACACTGTTCTTGAAACTGTATTGTAAAAAATTATCAAAGTGTCAAATTACTCTTTGTGATTGAATTATTTTAATTAAAGTTTAATTCTAGAAAAGTTAAGGTCCACCATACGAGTGTAGATGATAAATTATTTTATTTAGAGATATTAAAAATCATTTCTGATATTAATACACTCGTGTAAGGTGTGATCCATAAAAGAGATCTTATAGTACGATTTTAGACCACTTTACATGTTACACCATACGCAAAATATTAATACTAGAAAGCATATAAATACCTCTGTAATATATTTAGAATAATCAGTTCATTATCCACTAACTATTGTGGACCTTAACTTTTGAGAGACTTTATAAAATATTTCAAACACAAAGATTAATTAAACACTTTTAATACTGTGGCGGCTGCCACACTACGTCGGCGCATATAAGTACGCTACTCCCTCGAACACCGTCACCTGGCACCGTGGCCGAGTGAGTATGGTGCTGACTTTTAGTGATGGTGAGCGAGGGAGGTTTTAGGTGTTCAGCTGGTACGGTTTGAATCCCTGTGCCACCTGAACACCTAAAGTGGTGACCTCGACGTGATCCAGGGGATGGCTATTCACGCCATCTCTCGGACACTAGTAAAACCGATTGTAACTGTGGTGCGTCGCACTGCCATTTCTATGTGTGATGGCGCTGGTGGGTGTATGCCATGGAGCGGTGATAGAGGGAGGGGCATTGCCATGTTCCGGTGTACATCCCTACCTAGGCGCCTCCGTATAGGTAATCGTATTTACTCTCCGCTATACTGAGGGGGGAGTGGTGTGGTGGCTGCTACACTACATTGGCGCATATAAGTATGCTACTCCCTCAAACACCGTCACCCAGCACTGTAGCCGAGTGAGTACAGTGCTGACTTTTAGTGACGGTGATCGAGGGAGGTTTTAGGTGTTCAGCCAGTACGGGTTTAAATCCCCGTGCCACCTGAACACTTAAAAATACAATAATAATTTGTACAACAAAAGTACATTAAATAATATTTCAAACACTGATAATCAGGTTGAGTACTGGGAAAAACATTTAGACTGTATAAAGACTGTCTATTAAGAACAGTAGGTACACTAAAACTATGTCTTAAACTGAAAATCGTTTACTTCGTAACCAGAGTTTATATACCCATTCAGTGTATGTAAACATACATGGTGATACACATATGACCATAAAAATATGTTTTTTTCTTTCTATTTAATTCACATAGAAGGTTTTTATGATAATATTTTTAATTTGGCAACTTAAATGGAAAAAACTGTTAATAGAGAGTGATCAATGGAAAAATTTACACGTACTTACAAAGTTTTTTAGTAACAACCAGAAAATACCAAATTAAGAAAATCTGACATACTGCAAAGTATGGGTTAAGTATAGTTCCCTCAAAAGTACCAAGGTAAAAATTTGGTACAAATTGTCATAAAAATTTTAATAAAATTTAACTCCTATTTAAAAAGGAAGGCTTGAATTTTCTTGACCCTACTGAAAATTTTGTTATAAATGACTATTATTTAGGCTACAGCAGAAATGGGTGATTGTTATTAGTTGCTTGAAATTGCAACTTTAAAATTTCAAAAAAGAAATTTGGCACAAATAAGCACTATTTAACATAAAATAAAGGGAAAAGTTTCAGTTCAAAATTCCAAAAGGGGGGCTAAGACAAAACCTTCCTCACCCCTTACTTCAGTTAATAATTGAGCACAAATTATAAAATGGTTGGCACAAATCAGCACAAATTGAGCACAATCAGTTTGCAAAATTTCAAGTCAAAATTCAAAATGGGTGGGGCTGCATTTTCCCAGCCCCACCCAAATTTGTTTTTCAAATAACTAAAGATTTGAATGTACAGGAATTATAAGCTTGTTGGCACAATTAAGCACAAATCAAAAAAGAGTAGTGGGCAAAGTTCTGTATAAAAATTCAAAATGGGGGGCTGAGGGGAAATATTTCATCCTCCCTATTTGAGTTGGGAAGTGAGCACAAATTTTAAAATGGTTGGCACAAATTGGCACAAATTGAGCACAATTAGTATGCCAAGTTTTGAGTCAAAATTCAAAATGGGTGGGGCTAGCATTTCCCCAGCCCCACCCACAAACATTTTTTTATATATTAAGAAGGGGGTGATAACAAATTCCAAAATTGGTAGCAAAATTTAGCATTATTTGAATCCAGTTGGTATGAAAAATTTTGGGTCAAAATTCAAAATGGGGGCTGAGGGGAGACATAAATCCACAAATATTTTTGAAAGGGAATGAGTATAAAATTTTTAATTTGCAGCACAAATTAACACAAATTAGGCACAATTAGCATGCAAAGTTTCAACTCAAAATTCCAAATGGGGGTCTGACACATAAATTTCTGAGGCCCCTATATTTAAAAATAAATGAGCACAAATTCTAAAATTAACGGCACAAATTAGCACAAATGAAGCACAATTAGCATACAAAGTTTAGAGTCAAAATTCGAAATGGGGGGCTGGCATTTCTCCAGCTCCAAGCAGACTCTTTTGTTTATATCTAAGGAAGGGGGTGAGCACAAACTCTAAAATTGATGGCACATATTAGCACAAAATGAGCATAATTAGGCCAAAAATTTTCAGGTCAAAATTTGAAATGGGGGGCCGGAGAAATGGACCTGAAAATTAAATGCAAAATATAGAAGCCAATAATGTTCTCTTGCATTGTTAAAATGTTAAATATTATAAACGGTAAAAAAAAATAGAAAAAAGGAAAAAAAGATGTTAAAAAACTAATTAAAATTCCAAAGTTTGAGAGATTTTCAAAATCATTAAATTTATGTCACCGAAAAGTTAATTCCCCAGATTATATTGAAGAAAATATTACGTGTATTCGCCTGGAAAAGGCTCAGTTTAATTCAAAAATGGTTTCTAGAATAATGTAAGAATGTGATTTTGAGTCCAAAATATCACTTTTTGGATATCAACAGATTTGTATTTGTATAGTTTTAATTTTCATAGAAACTTAATTCTGTCTTGATTGATTAGATATTTTATGCGATAATGGTCAGTTTTGAAACTAGTTTTTATCATTAATTTTATTAATTTAGCATAGGGTTATTGATGGTAAATGTTCCAGAATTTATTATTGATCAGCAAATGCTGAATATACTCAGGCATTTGCTCAGCACATGCTCTTACATAAAATACTCAAGCATTTAACATTGGCTTAAACATGTTCAGCATTTGCTCAGCATTGTTTTCATAAGAAAAGAGTATATGATAAAAATTAAAAAACTGACATGGGAAAACAAGAAAAAGAAAGAAAAAAAAAAGAAAAAACTGACATTAAGTAAATTTTTGTGTCGAAAAGGAGAAAAAGTAAGAAAAAGGTGTGTGAAAAAATAGTTTTAAATGGAAATTTGGATACTAAGAGTATGAAGAAAACAAAAAGAAAGTAAAATGTCTCTTTGGACCAAGAGTTTTTTTTTTTTTTCATGTAAAAAGAGAGTAAATACTCTGAAAAAGAGTACATCTGTGCACCCTGACTTATGACAAACTGGGTAAAAATAAAGGTAATTCGTTAATTTTGGATTTACCAGATTGGGAGCAGTAGGTATCATATGTCATTTTAGAAATATTACAAATCAATCAGAAAGTTCTTATGTCAGTATTCAAAGTATATTATGGCCTGTATAAAAAAGCATTCTAAAACTTTCAATATGGACTTTTCAAAAGTATGTATGTTTTCAGCTTTAGAATAGTAAGTTTTTAACCTAAAAGGCTGAAATATGGAGTAATTTAGTTTCCCATGTTTCTATTGATGCTTGTATCTGGCATATCTTTAATTGAACCTTGTATCAAAATGTGCTTCTTTCCTACAGAAACATGTTGTGATAGACAACTACCAAAGTTAAGAACAATATATGTACAAAAATTTTCTTGTTTGAAGAAATAATATTATGGCAAGTGTCATTCATGACTGTAGAATGCGTCACATTGTTCGCAAATAACGATTCATAAATGAAGATCTCTGTATCTAAAAGACCAATAAACTCGAATTTCTTACTCACATAGTACTATTTATTAGTTAATGTCATAAGAGATGTTTTCTCCCTCTGAAATCTTATTATCTAACCCATTCAGGTTGGAGAAGAATAACGAAATGTACGAGCTTGATGTAACGAAGGACTTCCTTTCCCTTTTATTTTATCGCATCTTTTTAATTACTTTTCCTCTTTTGACATCGGACCGCAATATTAAAATCACAAACCCTGAAACTTCATATTTACTTTTCTTCTTTATGATAGGCCTATCGTAAATCACAGGGGGCAAATAGAATTTCTATGTTTTCTTTTAGAGTGCTGCCGGAGGGATGGTAAATCGATACAAAAATAAAACGGACAAAGTTTTGAAATTTCAGAAGTTCTCAATCTGTTCCATAATACCTTCATAGAGAAGAATCTGTCGTAAAGCAGAACGAATGGAATACCAATGCTGATTAGACATTTATGGATGGCCTCTCGAAATTTTTCCCATCGACGTTGTAACGAGAAAATCTTCATGCAATAACAGAATGATTGAGTAAAAAATAAGAAGAAGAAAAATATGACATGAAATGTAGCTTGAAACTGGTCCTACTATTTTTGTTCTGTTATAATATTTTTCGGTCGGATTATTTTGCGGTCCAAAAGTAGATTAAGTACATTTAGTTGATTTTTTCTGGTGGCAGTCCATATTTACCTCTCGGATTTCAATGTTCGAAAATTGCGGATGCATACATGAACTTCTTAGTTACCATAATAGTGAATACAAAACAATATGAGAAGAAAAAGAGAGCAAGTTGCTAAAAAACAAAAACTGGAAGGAAAACAGAAATTATGAAAAGCTTGACAGTGGTAAAAATATGAGAGGAAAGGAAATATTATGGAAAAATAAAAACACACAAAAATAAGGTACTTTCACTAGATAAATTTGGATTCGAGTACTATGTCGAGAGAAATAGATAGGTAATTGAAAAAAAAAAAGAAAAAAAAAGGTAATTGGGTTAGTCTTCACTGTAGAACTACCATGGAGGAAAAAAAATGGAAAGTGAGGCCTAACAAATTTGGGCAAGTGTAAGGCAAGGGTTTAATGGAAAACAGTAGAAGGTTAGGGAAAGTGGCAGTAGTTTACCAAGAGCTGGGATGGAAGGAACCATGATTGATAGGCTCATCGAGGAATTAACCTAATTTACGTAGAAGAAATTCGGCGGAAAAGGACTCCAGCTAAGTGCAGTTACAGAGCAAAGTAAATTTTATAATTTACTGGAAGATTACACAGTATAAAGAAATATAAAAAATAGTTTATTAGAAACTTTTAAGTTGAATCATAAATTTCCAGTCTTTCGCACTTACCATGAACAGGGCTTCTCAACTAGTTTTCTAGCTACGCAATCGTCCAATAGATAATAAAGTTGAAAGACAGAATTTGCTAGTTTAAACTTCGGAGCATTATTTTGCATTTGTTGATAAATTATAATCAATAGGGTACCGACATGATTTTCAGTAAACATATTTTCAAAATCTTTAAAAAAAATAAAAAATATCAGTGAAAACCTCATTAAAATTAGTTGGATAGAATGGGAGAAAATGAATGGTAAAGTTGAGTTGTACATTGTGATATTTTGTGAGCAGTGGATGAGATGTCATAGAATTGATACATCAGCAAACTTTTCACCACTTTTACAGGTTTCTCATTCATTCATTCCTCACTCTCCTGTGTTTGTACATTGGTTTAGTTAAGCTCATCAATTTAGAAATTTCATGGTGACTGTGAGGGAGGGGATGAAAGGATGTGCACCTGCAAGCCTCACCCCCTTATTTATAGACAAATTCAAAACAATAAAGACTAAGAAAATCAAAAACTAATTATTCCTTATTTGTTTTTATATTAGAATACAGCCTTGGAAAAAATTTTTGGTGGTGACTTGGGAAGTTATTTACTTTGAGGGCTGAGTTCATATTAGCAACACATTTTTAGATTTAACCCTTCATTTAGCCATCAGTAGCCCAAGAAATGGAATTAAGATAATATTCTTGGATGCTATTGAGTGATACATCGATAATATTTTTTTTTGAGGATCTGAGTTTACATTTATAATCCATTTTTAGATTGAACCCCTCCTTGGCATCCTGTGACCCCAAATAGGAGGTTAAGATAATATTATTTGATATTTTTAAGTGATATATCATTAATAATATTTTTTGAGTGCTGAGTTTAGATTTGCAATCCATTTTTTGATCAAACCCCTTATTGAGCCCCCTGTCACCCCAAACAGGTGGTTGAGATACTATGCTTAGATATTATTGAGTGATACATCATTAATAATATTTTTTGAGGCACTGAGTTTAGATTTGCAATCTATTTTTAAATCAAACACCTCATAGACCCCCCTGTGACCCTAAACAGGGGGTTCTGTAACGGCCAAAAGAGGTGGTAAAGTACCTAGTTAGAACCACTTTCAGTATTACACCATACACAAAATATCACGTACTTTAAGAGCAGTAATACTTCTAGAATAGGTTCAAGTTTATCATCCACAGACTATCGTGGACCTTAACATTTGTCAGAGACTCAATAATATTTTAAAACACACGAGTTAGTTTACACATTTAATAAAATAATAATTTGTACATCACAGTACATAAAGATACGTTAATATTTATACATATACAATCACAATTCAACAAGCAAGACTATCTGTTCACTAGAGACTTCTACTAGAGAGGTTCCAGGTACTTAGAAGTAGCTGTCGAGGAACTGTGTCTTATTCCACTGAATCGAGGGATTATATACTCGTTCAGGGTATGAAAACGTACGTGTTGGATAGGTAAAGTGAGATAGGGTGTTGTTATTATAGGGTTGTGCTGACTCGTCGAGTACTCGAGGGACAGGCACAATTAGGTCATGAATATACAGAAAGTATATCTATATTCATAAAATTAAATATGGGTAATTTAGTGGTTGTTTATAAAGAGTTATAGGATGTTTATTGTTGATAAATATCTACGTTTTTGGTATTTGAAAATGTGTGGACAAATATGTTCGTCATTTTTAAAAATAGATGAAAATATACGTTACACAATTCTCCGGGGGGAAACAAAAAAAATCAGGAAAAAAAAATTTTTCCAAAGTCTATCCAACAAGTATGAAAAGAGAAGAAGAAGAAAACATTCTTACTAATTATGCATGGTTAAAATTACGTCATATAATGCGAGTATAAGTATATATGCTTAGAATAAAATATTTTACAAATATTGATTATGAGTAACAAATGTTTTCTTAGATGTATATAGGAAATTAATATATCACATTATTTTGCGTAATTTTTACAATGCTGTGCTTTTTGTTAGATTAGTACAGTTTTGATGGGAGGTTAACTTTAAATATACCATAATAAACATTAACATAAACCAGATTGTAATTAACCACAATAAGAATATTCCATTGACAAAAGTTAGATAGTCATTAAAGTTTTGGTCAGGTATTTGTAGTTCAATGGATTTAATTTTATTCTCCAAGTCGTTAATTGGAACAGTGTGGGGAACAAATTTTTTCCATTTGAGGTTGTAGACCTTTGTCGTTGCTAAGTCTATGGCAAGGTCAAAAGGTTCTGTAGAATCGGGAAAATATGTCCACAGGAGTGGTAAATGATTTTCAATTTTAATAGTCTCTTCCACAGATTCATAGAGACAGGGGATTTTTATTGGGATAATTACTGTATTTTTATTATTTTCGTCAATATATTCAATTTGTATATGACAAGGTACGTCCAGAATAAAGGTTCCGGGGGAATTATTATTTATTTTTAGATTTTCGAATTTTTTTGTAATGGAATTAGTTGCTACGAGGGAATTAAAGTTGACGATAGCAAATTTGATGTGTCCAATAGGATGCACTAATGTTTGGTTATTATTAGGATTACATTTAAACGAGCAGGATTGTAGTAAATTTTGATTTAAGTCTTGAAAGAAAAGATTCTTTGCACAAGAAGACAATTTATCACTTCCTCTATTAGATGGAAGGAAGCATAATGGTTTATCTGAGTTACAGTAGTGGATATTAGTTCCACTAATATAACGTACAGAGTTTGTTCTGATTTCATGAATAATCAGGGATGGTTCCTGATCCCAGCTGCACAATTCATTAGAATGACTTTTGAATGTGAGCGGAATGAAGTCGTAAATTTCGTATTTAGAATCTAATTGTTTTAGGGGAATTTTGATTTCTAATTCTAACGTATTTTTAAAGAAATTGCAGTTTACAAGTTCAGCATGATAGTAGTTTTGAATATCCTTAATGGGGATTGCTAGATCAAGGTCTAGATTTTTTGTAATTTCCAAAAGTTTTAGTATGTCTTTTCCTAATATTTCTTTCGAAATAATTGACGAAGGGATTATATGAGATTTACAAGACATTAGGATGTTTGATAATCTTAACGTGTTTATCAGGTAGTTATCATAGAATCCTTAAATATAATTTAGAGAGATCAGGAGTTCATGTTCTTCTAGCGAATTTTCCATAAAAGAATTTGTATGCAAAATGAATTTTGACATAAAATTATTTGTATGGTCGATAAAACTATGCAGATTAGTGGATGTATTTACTAATGCTGCATGTTCGGTCAAAAGTTGATTTTTTATATCATATTCTTCTTTCAACGAGATTTCGTTACCCAGAAAATTTCGTCCATCTCTAAAGTTTAGTATTCGACAGCAAAAGCGTAGCGCATGTCCGAAGAAAGATCTGATTCGAGTGAATACACTTTGTTTGCTTCGAATGGAAGATGGCGTTGAATAGAAGTCTTGGATCATAGCGGTATTTTGTTCTTTAAGGTTTTTTATAGCGTTTTTTAGACGTTTTGCAATTTCTGCGTATTTGCAATTTTTCCAGGTTGTTTCATTACACAACCGATGTTTAAAGTTTGTTGCTAATAGTTTATCTGCTGATTCATGCAAATCTATCTTAATAGAGTAAATTATTGGGGCAGATTTAGAATATACGAAAATATTGCTTATTTCTTGAAAATAAGCGCCAGTTGACGCCGTCGTAATCCTATATGGGTCAGACGATGTTCTTTGCGCAATAGTAATCGAAGAAATAGTTATTGCGAAATAGAAAAGTAGATTCGTATACATTTTCTGAAACAGAAAGAATGCAACTTCCAAATTATTTACGATTCATTATGATTTTTAGGAGTTTTATTAGGACACAGGAATGCTGAGGTGAGGAGAGAATATCTTTTTTTGCAGACGTTCGAAACTATGAATTTCGGTCATATTATTAGTATAAATTCTAATAGGTCTAGCCGATCAGTTTGAGTTTACAACCGTCTGAGTTCGTATTACTATTTGTTTTCTAAATTTTCCGTTTTATGTATTTTTTCCGTATTATTATTATTATTACTTTTCGTATTTTTTTTTTCAAGTTTTATTTCAATTTTCATTTTTCCTAGTTCGGTGATGTGCGGTTTGTGTTTTCTATCTTTGGTGCTAGTTCGCGTAATTTACTTTTTTTTATTACTTTCGTTTTTCTTGCTTTTGTTAACACAACATGCCTATCACTTAGATGAACGATAGAATGTTTGTTTCGCATGGGAAAGTGGACGCAAATGAGACCTGGTTTATCGGCATCCAGGTTCTCACAAAGATTCATCCTTTTCAATCTTGTCCGCATGAATCACGACTTTTCTACTCATTGCACCGATTGTTTTCTTTATTTTATCGAGTTTTGGGCGAGGCCAACAGAGGAGTGTTTCTAAATGATTTTGAGCCACATCGAGTGCCGGAGGAGACCATTGAGGAAGATTTGAACTATTGGAGTCATTTGGTAAGGTTTGTTTGCTGTCCAAAGTGTGAAGAGTTAACAAAATGACTGCTTCTTTCTTTACGAGTATTTTATCCTTGCGCCATGATGGTCAAGTTTGGGTACTCGGGGCTAAAGCTCGAGTTTTGTGGAAATCTTGACACCAGGGGAATGGTTGGCCTGGGGGTACTCTCCGGACTGCTGGTTGGTCTGCTTTGCGTCTCGCAGCAGACCAACAAGGAAGTTACGGTGGAGTACGTCCACGTTCATAGCCTACCTTACCAATTTCCTCATTAGTCCAGACGGGGTTAATTTTTCTAGGTTCCTGAACCAGACCTATAAGCCACGCCTGGATGTTTCGGTTTCGATCGTTGGTTTTCATATTGTTCGCCATTATGATGTCACAGAAGGTAACCATGCTATGTTGCTCCGAGGGGGATGGTTTTTAACCGATCCTACCATCGACTCATTCCTGTGGGATACTCCGTCAGTCAAAGACAGCGCCTCCACAGTGGATTCGTGTTCAGTTGAGGAAGGGGCATCAAACAACAACCACTCTCCAATGTCGACTGATAGCAGCAGTACCACCAGTGGGGAGCACCTCGCTGAGTTTCTCGAGGGCTATGCTGATACCTGGGCCATTGGTGAGTTTTTACTAATTTTATTTTATTACTTTTTAGTTTTTTTAAGAATTTTCAACTTTTTTATAGGCCTGGTGTTCTTATTTATTTATTATAAGATTTATCACACTAAAAGGTACCAGGGCAGATAAGAGAAGAGAGAAGGGGAGAGAGAAACAAAAAGGTATTAAAGGGAGAAAAAAAACATCCTGATTGAAAAAACCTGTAGATGCAGGTAATATACTTTACACACATCTACTCTTGTTTTTTCCGAGGGCAACCCCTTGGTTTAGGTAGAATTTGAGTTTGGATGGGGGTTTCTGGTTTTTTATTATTTTTATCAGAATTTGTTTCGTTATTTTTTCCGTCGATATTACGATCATCTGTTTTGATGGGGATTACATAATTTAGATCCGTGACCTTTCTAACAATTTTATGAGGTCCGGTGTATTTTATTTTATTTTTTGCGACGTTTTTCGATTGACGCAGCAAAACAAGGTCGTTTGGCTTGAAGTCAATGATCTTGTGGTGCGCGTTATAATGTTTCACATTTTTTTCCGATGCTTTCTTTGCTAAGCTCGGCGTTTTTTCCCTCGTTTGAAGGAGATTTTCAATTTCTTCTTCACGAGTTGTATTATTTTTCGTGTTTTCCGGTATTTCCGGCAAATGCACTTCAGGGTTAAATCCATGAAGTAGGTAAAATGGAGATTTGTTATTTAAATGTTCAATCGGACTTATATTATATGCAAAAATAATTTCATTACTTATTTCGATCCATTCTTTTTGGTTTGAATGTTCGTATTTTGACAATGATTTTTTAACGATACCGTTGATTTTTTCAACAAGTCCTTGCGATTGGGGGTAATAAAAAGAGGAGTAAATAATTTTGATATTATTCTCTTCACAGAATTTACGGACGGATTCATTGGCAAAATGACCTCCGTTATCACAAGAAATTTTTCCTGGTGTGCTATACGTATAACAAATAAATTTCAAATACTCAATTACGCATTGAGCATTTGGGGTTTTTGTTGGACGTATGGTACAAAAATTTGTGCTTTTGTCTACACCGACAAGCACGTACGAGTGTTCATACTCGGTATTAAATTTCCCTATGAAATCGATCTCTAAATGCGAGAATGGTTTAGGGTTTTCAATTTCTATATGTTTGAGGTAGCCAGCCTCTTTCGGGGAATTTTGTGCCATTTGACACTCATGACATGACAATACATATTCAGTTATTTTTTGTACCATGTTTTTAAAGAAAAACTTGTTTTTTATTTTATTTTTTGTTTTCTTAATTCCGAAATGACCTCCATACAATGGATCGTCATGTAGTTTTTTTTAGAACTACCGGAATTAATTTTTCAGGGATTACCGTAACCGCTTCATCATACGATGAGGTTGGGTTAGGTAATTTCTTTAACACATTATTTTCATCGAGAAAGTATAATTGTATTGTACGATTTAATTTTCGTATTTTATTTTTATCTTTTTTAATTTCGTTGTAATTTAATAACGAAATAACATATTTCCAATTTGGGTCATTTTCCTGCATTGTTTTTAAATTTTCAGGTAATTCAATTTTTTGGGGGGGTTCAGAAGTTTGATCTTCTGACTGGGGAAGTGATGTAATGTCGGGGTTTGAGATTTGCGGGACATTGGTAATCACAGAATGGGATGGGGTGATCTGATTATCGAGGTTTGACTCTTTAAGAGCAGATCTTGTGACTACGTTAGTAGTTTGGTTTGGACAATTTTCAGAATGTTTCAATTCATTCTGTGGGGTTGTGTTTTGCACCACGGGATAATATGGGAAAGTTGATGCAAGGGAAGGAGGGTAGTAATGTTTTTGGGACGTCGTACTTGGGTAGTACCACGTATTTTGATTCTGATAAAATACAGGATTTATGGGGCAGAATTGCCATTGTGAATTCTACACAGAGTATTCACAATATACGTTACAGGTTCAAATAAAATTATTAGATATTATTGAGTGATACACCATAAGTAATGTTTTTTGAGGCACTGAGATTATATTTACAATCCATTTTTAGATTGAACCACTTTTTTTCTTCTTGTGGCCCCAAAAAAGGGATTGTGATTATATTTTCATTTATTATTGAGTGATTTATTAGGTATTGGATGCCCATGTTTTTTGAGACCAACAAAAAACAATAAAATTCAGTAAAATCACTTGCCCAGCTTACTTGTAAGAAAAATAAGATTTTTGTACTTGTACTCAGAAACTTGTAAAACATTATGAACAATATATCACGCAATAAAATGTGAAAGGTCAAAATTAGCTAGTTATATCTGAACCACTTTGAATCACATTATTAGGAGTTGAATGAAGAAATACATGCCAAAATAAAACTTCGAGTCTAAAAAAATTATTAACAATGTATCACACAATATAATAGGGAAATTCAAAATTAGCCCCTTTCAGAACCCCTGTGAGATCACATAATGGGTAAAATTAAAAAATTACATCAAATTCAAAATCAGCAGCTGAAAAACTATAACCAATGATGTATCACACTACAAATTATAAAAAGTCAAAATTTCCCCTCATTTTTAGCCTTGGGGGTCAAAAATGAGTCAAATGAATAAAATAGTGTCAAATTTTAACTTGGTGCCTCAAGAAACATCACAAATGATGTATTACGTAATAATATGTAAAAAAACAAAATTGGGCCCTTTTATGACTCCCTTGAGGTCAAAAAATTGATCAAATTAAAAAACATAAGGTCCAATTTGAACTTAGTACCTCAAAAAATATTTTTTTAAGGCTTAAACAAACAATATTGTACCACCTTTGTGTTGAGTTGGATAATTTCAGTGTATATATGTTGAAAGTTCCAAGAAAATGAATTTTTGGCCCATATCTGCTGCCCCTTTATATTTTTGGGATTTCAAAAAAAAAAATTAAATGTGATACTCTAGCACCCTCATACCAATTTTCAACCTTCTACTTCAGTTGGAAGTATAAAAAATAAATATAGATAGAAACCCTAACTCATTAAATCTTATTTACTTAGTTGATAATTTAGACTTTGAGTTTTCTGGGCCAAAAGTTTTCTTGGGTCCTGAAATGAAATGTGCGTTCACCCTTGCTTCAAAGTAATTTTTTAAAGTCAATATTGTTCAGTAAATTTTCACCAAAAACGTACTTAAAAATGAAGTATTAATGAGATGTATTGAAACCAGCAACCTCTGATAATGAAAAATACAAAAACGTCGATTCTATGACATCACAACTACAGGGTGTGCATCGAGGTACTATTTTTGGTGCAGCGCAACTTTGACATCATATATCTTCCTTTCTATTCAATATTTTTCAAAAAAAATTTCAGTACCTTCATTCACAGGCTTTAGACTATCTCTCCCATTAATTTCAAGTTATTCTGAGATTCATGTGTGGTACCCTATTTGGGAGGTTCTGTAAAAAGTAGTGTTGTAGTGAGAAAGCACCGCAAGACTTGTAGGCCTGGGTCTGTAAAAATGTATGGGCAAGTTCTGAGAGTACAAACCCTCCTTACCCCCAAAAAAGAGCTGAATATCTAAAAATAGTTTGTCTTTGTCGGTGGTGGTGGCGTTGTAATGGGGTGAGGTGGTCTGAATGGACAGCGGAGAAAATGTTCCCTCTTAAGATGGAGCAGTATATTCGTGTAGCAATGGCTGCAGTCGTAATGAGAAAATGCATGACTGAGATCAAGACCATGGTATAACTCAGATTTTTGTCTTACATTTGCACAATCAGTGTTAGTCTTGGTACTGGTCTTGCATTAATACTCTTGGATATTACTCTTGCACAGTCAGGTTGATCTTAGTTTTGATCTCACTTATAAGATTTTCTTGATCACTGATGGCTAAATTAAACTTGGTAGATATTCATGTTTTCCTCCCATGATTTATAAGAATCTTAGCTTTGACTTACAACAAACACTAGGAGAAATGAGAAAATAAACTTATAAACATTAAATATTGCTAATTAATTTTGTATCAAGAAAGTAAAAATTTTATAGTTTGTATTTTTTGACAAATTTTGCATTTGGTTTCAGTCTTGCCCGGACAAGTCTTTATTTTTAATTTGTAGAAAGTCTGTGATCAAGATCGATTTCTCTCATCACCAGATTGCCGCCAAAAGTCTTGCTGTGCATCTTTAAAAACAAGGAACAAATTTATGTGAAATAATCGAAAAAAGAACAGGCATAAATAAACAAAAGGAAAGCATTACTGTAAAAACATGTATTCAAGTATATTTACTCAACTTACGTGAACGTTTAATATATTTTATACGTATAATACATGATCAGAAAGGCAATGTTTACGTTGGTATTTTTCAAGTGAAAAGTAATTCATATAATTGACGAATATAATCTCGAAATAAAGTGAATGCACCTCCATGTAAAAACGTAAAGCATCTTTTTACATGAAAGCATGTTCAGTTTACATTGAGATAGAAGTTACATTTTCTAAATGAAACATTAAATCTACAACAATGAATAGGTTGATATTTTTTTCCATTTTTTATAATTTTTAAGAAAGACTAATCATTAGGTATGATAGAATTTTAATTTTTCATTGCTTTCTAATCATTAATTATTCATATAAAATATCTTCTTCAACAAGATTCAAAATTGAATTTACATGACTCGGGAATTGCTCACTCGTTGCGGTCGTTTCACAAACTGCTTCACTTGTATTCGCTCACTTTTGAACTTTGGTGTGTAATATACCATTTTGTGTACGTTTTTAAATTTTTATTCCACTCGCAAATCCCTGTATCAAACGTTGCTCCTAAATGGAAAACAATGCCTATTATAGCATCGACGCACGCTTTCCAAGTCTGTAGGCTTGGGGCTTTAATACGGATCAATCTTACACAAGTTATGGCTGACGTGAAAAGCACCACAAAGAGCGTCGACAAAAATGAAAAAAAAAAGCCTAAATAGATATAGAAACAACAGTAACAACAAAAACGTCAACACTCACAAAAAGGAGGAATAAGTCACGAGTCAACCCAAGACTGCATTTAGGATACACACTAAAATAAACATAGGTAACAATTTGCTTTTTATACACGTACGAATGGTATATTGAAACCAAACAATACTAGCTGTATAGAATTTACACTGATTAAAAACGAATGACCAAAATTAAATTTACATCGTTGAAACGCAATTAAAGACGTGTATGTGAATTAATTAACAGTAATTTCGCGCCTAATTCCTTCAAAAGCCGTTATTGGTGTGGCCTCATTTCCTACTGCCCCCTGGACCACGGTTAGATCCTCCTTCAACCACCATGAGAGACAAGGAATATTATATTATTTATTGTCGAGAAAGGTTCATGACTGTACACATAATAATTAATATTGTCGACAGTAGTATTAGTGGTGTTGTTGTTACACCTTGTATCAATGCTTTGTGTCATTTTATCAGACGTGTGGTGACTCGATTTTGGAATTCGATGACCCGTAATTAAAATATGGTTATCGAATTCGGAGGAGGAAATTATTTCAATTTTGTTTTGTTTAACAGCAATATTTTTGGACTAAGTGCCTAATGATTTGTTCGTTGAACAATAATAACAGCAACAACAACAACAATATTTGACATTATCCTGTCTGAAAAATTTTTTATTCTGGTCATAAGAGAAGTAAAATAATTTAACATTCATTTAGAAAAGGTTTGCAGGTACCTAACGTGAAAGACTCACGTTATTCCCTTTCTCAGTTACAAACGTTTTAATTTCGTTTTTGAGACTTCTCAAGTTATAGATACAGGATGCTCTCAGAGTGGACCTCTATACTGGGTTATACCCTATTCACTTTAAGAAAGACATGATCATATGCAGGTAGTTAGCAAAGGGGAAAGGAAAAAACAATAATTCGCAATAATGTGGCCTAGTAAGTTATAAATTTTCAATTTAGTGATGTATAGATTACACTCAAAAGTACTATGTGCATTTTTGGTACTGACGTTATGTTGTTCTTAAAATGAATAGGGTGTGGGAGCAGTACATTGAGAAAAGTTATGTAAAATTTAGCCTTGTAACAGGTGGGTATGCAGTCACTTATACGGATGCATGAGCGTTTGCATATTCAGTGGTTGCAAGGAAAAATTACAGAAACACGCCTATCACTATTAAGTCAAGATGTAAGTTACAATAAGAATTTTGTCATTTGTTAGACAATGGAGAATTACAAATTTTATTTATTTTATTTAACAAATAATAGACATAGTTTTTAGACGCTGGGGGAGGTGGAAATATAATTAACAATTATTTTTTCGTCGTCCACTTAGCGTATTAGCACAACGACTAAATAAAAGTAGAATTACTAACTCTAGGTTCAGAATGTTAATTCTGTGTTGGGGTAATTTTTATCAGTCCAAATAAGTAATTGTTTCACACAAAGTCTTAGTTGAAATGTTATTTCAAATCTTTGGGATTGTGGGTAAATCGAACAGAGTACATACAGAGTTATTTTCTGTGGAAAATTTGCAAAGTGGAAGTTCAGATCAAACTGTTTCGTGTTTTTTGGGTCACAAAAAATAATTTTTTTTGGGGGAACAGAATTCTCAGGCGAAATTTAATTTTGATAATTAGGCAAATCTTCAATTTGAGAGGTTTTCAAATAATACTTTGCTCGTGCTACCATGTAGTGTAAGGAGTTTAAGTATGTGGTTTAACATCACAAGGACAAGAAAATATCTAGTATAGTTGTCACACACCTCAGCTCGTGCCTCTCATGCAATAACAACTGTTAGCGTCACCTCAGCCCAGTGTCTACCAGTCATGGCAAGTTCCTGGCGCATTGCTAGTGCGCAGGAGACTTTTAGACGTAGCCATGACAATACCCACTTTATTTCATATACTCATAAGACCATTGGTCATATTTCAACCAATAAGATTTAAATTCTTCTCCAAAACTTTGTAAAATTGCTCTATAATTTACTGTTCAGTACACTCTTTTATTAATTATTGTGTTGTAACTATTCTGTTACAACTAATAACCAATGGTCACAATTAATCATAAATTCTTTTTTTAATTTTGAAAAATACTATTTTTAACAAAAAATAATCTAATGATGCGAATATTTGCAAACATGGTACTCCTAGTATAGATGTACATATACTTAAGTTACATACTTAAATGTACAAAATTATTTTGGGTGGAGAGAAAACAATTATTAAAGGGGCCCCTCAGAAAAACAATTCAAGTCGTCGCCCATGGGTGGAGATGTGTTACACTTTTGCAAAAAAAGAGATGTTACATTTCAGCTGTCATTTGTAGATTGAGAAATTAGTTTATAGCATCAATTTCCTGTTACTCATTTAATATGAGTTGACAATAATTAACTTCACAGTAAGTTAGCATTTATCTAAATATTATATCTGTTGTAGTCATGTTATTGTATACAACAAGTTACTCGAACTCGTTAAGTATAGTGTTTCGAAACAATACTGAAGAATTTGAAAATTTATTACATGCTACGTTTGATACGATTCTTCATCTTGAAGCGGTCGGTACTTATCTGAAACGTCAATACACCTATCTTCACCATACTCACGACGGTCACTTCCTCGTACCTCCAATTAATTTCCTTAACTTCATTCGAAGCAAACCTGGTACAGTTATTTCAGGTTTTGTTTTGATGTCATGCACAACTTTTTAAAACTCAATTCTTTACTCGTAGATTGTTTGAAACTTAAAATCAAAATTTTGAAATACAAAATATGTCGTATAGCATTTAGAAAAAACTTGGTCTTTGTTGTGAAGGGCGTCCGTAAATTTTTCTACTTCACTTTTCGCACCGTCTATGGCGACATTTATGTGGTGTTTCTGTTTTCTGCTCAAGTCAGCTGTATTATAGTCCGGGTGCCTACCTGTTTATGATATAAATTTTAGCTAACCTCGTATACCCGACCACGATGTTTTACCAAAAGTTGTCCAATTTCGCACGTGTCAATTAAACAACCAACAATCGTCAACGGGTACAAAATACAGCGTCGTAATTTCTCACCAAACTTTTATTTTGTTTTATAATTTGTGACTTGAAAATTCGTTACCCAAATGAACGTCATTTACGTGCCTCCAAAATAGGCTACCTAACGTGCTTTCGTAGCAGCCTCCTAGTTTTAGGGTATTTACAGTTGTAGTTTTTGAAAAATGCATCGAAATTTATACAGACGCACCTCATGCGGCGTAAATGTGAAATTGTTTTATGGTCGAATTAAGAACACTTGTCTACGTTGGCTGATTATTAGTTAGGTTTGAAAATTTTCGAGATAATTTGGCACAGCTGACATTGACAAGTGTAACTTGTCGTATTGGGGTCGTCTAAGAAATAATAATACTTTTTTAGTTAATTGCGTCTTTAGTATTCCAATTTGATGGATTAACTCTTAGTGAAAATGGAAAAAACGCCTTCGATTTGGTTTTATTCAGAAATTTTAGAGAACGAGCCCAACGAAAACAATATTTCTCGGAATTTAATCAAATTCCATTAGCTACTGAATTTTTGAAAGGAGAAAATTTTTAAAAAATTTATAATTATTTCTCTCAACGGATGGACTTTACGTTTGAATATTTTTTTTCAGCTCACTGTCAGTGATAAACTGATAATTAATAAAAAAAAACATTTCTTATAGTTCGTAGTTTTGCAAAAGGAAAAAATTGAGATAAAAATTTCGTTTCAGAATAATTTCCAGGCACAAATACCAACTTTCATATGTTTTATAGTTAGTGTCTTTCATAATATTTTTTTTGCAATACATGGCGCAAAATTTCCAGTTAGGTTTGTTTTCAAGGCCCAAAACGTAGAATTTCCTATCAGGGAGCAAAAGTTAATAGTGGGATAAAAACAAGTATTTTCCTCAGCAAAAAAAAAAATTGGTTCCTCCTTCCCACCAATCTGACGCCTTTCCTAATCACGCATGCGCATGTATTGCAAAAAATAGCATTTTCAACTCCAAAACGACATTAGCGACCTTGACTTGTGCAATCGTGTAGCAAAATTTTCTTTACAAATGATCAAAAAATAATAGAAAGTTAGTAGAGTATTAAAAAAAAAGAAAAAAGAAAGAGAGACAAAACTCTAGTGCAGCAATACTTCGCTTGAAAATCCATTTTGAAAACTTTCGTCAAAAATTAAAAACAAACCTGAATTTCAAATGTGTGAAAAAATTGCCATAAACTATCGATAATTTTTGGTATCTAACAAATACATTTGTATTAATTTTTTATATTTGAAGTATTTTCATTAGGCACATTTTATAAGAGGTAACATTTATCAGCACGACGAAAATAGGCTAAAATCACGGGAAATTAAAGTTTTTAACGGACCAGAAATTCTTTTCCACTGGCGTATAAAATTTTCACAGGTTGGAAAAAAAAACATGATAAAATTTTTTTTGACACGAAAAGAATATATTTCACGATCAAAGAAAATTTTCACGACAAATAAATTTATGAGCCGGAAAATAATCTATTTTAACAGGCTATTCCTTCACGTCAAATAAATTTCGAGCCACACACTCGCGTCGAAGTTCACATCAAAAAAATTTTTTAATAACAGTACAAAAAATTTAATTTACTAGCAAAACTCGTTTTGCTTTTGTGGGATGCCTTTGTTTGCATTTTTGACCTAATGGTATAGTCTTTGCTTCTGGTGGTGGAGCAGTTAACTTCAGGCGGATTTGCAATCCCAAGGTATGCTTGCAGCTGGAATTTTTGAGGAAGTATGGACAAGTACAGTTGCATTCCTTGACGTCATTTTTGTTGATGGTTGTGGTTCATATGCCATTATTATATTTTCGAAAATCATCAAACATTTCCCACTCCCCTTTCCTTGGCCAAGAATTTGGAAAGAAGTTCTTCAGTCATCGGGGATTTCAAGGTTGATGAAGCTGTGAAAAACTGTAAGCAACCCTCAACTTTCATTTCAGAACTTTTTTGTTCTGAGTTGCCCACTGATATGCCACAGTCCATTCTTTGAGTGAATTATCTGGATGTTCAGCAAAAGAAATGTAATTTACTGCATCAGGATTTCTGTCTGAGGACCATTTTATGAACAAGTCCACAACACTGTTTAGGAACTGGCCTACAAGCAACCTTTCTCTCAATGTGTGCTCTCATTTGATAACTGCATTGGTTGATTCCAGTCCATTATTTGCTGATGGGTAACCCACTGCAGCTTCTACAAACCACTTCAAATTTTTGCTCAGCCACTGTTCGTCAAAATAATCCACAAAATCCCTCACGTGTTGGTCACTGGTTGAGGTTCACTTAGCCAAAAACAACTCTGATGTTTTCTCAAAAGTTTGGTCATCTTTGCAACAATGTAAGGAATAAATATCATCTTTCAGTTGTGTATGTTTCTTGCCCTTGGTAATTAATTTCAAATATTTTTCAACATTTTTCAATACGTGGAAGAAGCACATGATACGGACTCGAGGTTCCCCAAACACTTCCACAAAACCACCTTTTATTGCCGCTACAGTCGGCCAATAATATCGTAGGTTTCTACTTCAAGTCGTAGTTGTGTAAAGTTTGAAAAATGAACGCAAAATCATTGGCTGTTTCCTCTTTACAAACAGATGTCGCAAACGGATAGAAAACATTCTTTTGTCACTAGTGTCTACCACCTTAACAGAATATCCTTGCCAATTTAGTTTGTCTGTGGCATCAATCTGAACCATATCTTATGTTTTAAGTGCATTTAGAAGCCTCCTTGTTGACATAATCACTTTCAAGTCTTGCTTATCAACATTGTGGGAGTCAGCAAGAACATAATGGGCCAATACAAATGGTTGGTCCATGTCTTCAGGGATTTGCACACGAGCTTCACACTAGGTACAGATTTCTCTTGCTGAAATGGTAAGGCTTCCATACTTTTTACTCTTAATGTTTTCAAGTACGAGACTATCTTATTTTTGGGTGGTTCTACCAGTTTCTTTTGTCGAATAACTGTTAAAGTATCATTAGGTTTTTGGACCCCCTCACTGAACTTTTCTTTGATGAATGTCTTCATGTCACTGGATAATCTACAAGTTGGATCATAAACATGGTTATTGTGCTCACAATCAGTTTCATACAATGAAACAGAGGTATCAGTAGAGTGGTACAGCAAATACAAACCAGCTGGACTCGATACGTCTATACTAACCAGCCAAACAGCGGTACTCAACTCTGAAACCACCAGCAACTTCTTTGGGCCACAGCTTCCTCTGCCTCTTTCGATGACTGAAAATCTTCCATTTCAAGTCAGATCCTGTATGTTGTCCGCCTTCTTTTGGGTTTTGGTTCACAAGAGTCACTTTCTGATTCACTATCATCGTTAAAATCATCAGTGTACGACACTTCCATCATAACACAGAATTAAGAAAAAAAAGCACAAAAATGGTACATGTATGGACTACTCTTAAATCATGCACTGTGATGGCAGGCAAAGTTTTACAGAAACACCAACAGAGCTGTGCATTATCTTATTTTACCTCATCTTTTTTTTTTGTGTGTGTGATTAATTTAAAGGTACTTGCAATATTTATTTTATTGCCGAAGTTTTAAATAGCTGGTCAATTACTTTTGAATTTTTTTCCTGTTATTTTAGCCAAAATTGCCGTGCAGCAGAAGTTTGTGAAATCACTTTGAATTTGCTGCGTGTACAGATTGTTTTGATGCAAAAATTTCCTGTTCAAACCTCCTTTTTTCGTCATACCATAA
The DNA here is from genome assembly GCA_011428145.1 of Ericerus pela. Taxonomy (NCBI): domain Eukaryota; kingdom Metazoa; phylum Arthropoda; class Insecta; order Hemiptera; family Coccidae; genus Ericerus; species Ericerus pela. The sequence continues at coordinate 49,185 of WOFM01000027.1, forward strand.
TATATATCCCTTTTATAAATGCTTTGAATTGTAATTTTTGTTTTTTTGTAAAATTAAAAAAAAAAGAAAATTGAGTTACTTAGTTCCAAATTATTTCATTGATATATTTTCAAACCACACCCATTTGATCAAAACGTTGATATTCTGCTGAAACTGTAGTAATTTCTTCGTTTTCTGAAAAAACTTATGCCCTGCTTATGTATTAAGTCTAGTCCTTCATTTGAATTTCCAAGATTATTGTCAATTGCTGAATTTGTCAGGAACCTTGCCTGTGTTGCTTAAAAATCTGTAAAGTCATATATTAGTTACCTCCATAAGTCAATTTGGTCAAATATCATCTTTTGCTAACAGAAATATGAATAGAAAACTATATCGAAGATTGAAACTACATTGTCAAATCGGCTCTACAACTTCAAGAACCACTTCTATTGTAATTTGGTATAACTTGTCAACTCATAATCAACAAAAATCACTCAAATCTTATAGAAGTTTACTCTCAAATAATCGAAGTTCAGTATTCTACATCACCAAAATTTGTCAGAGTCTCAGTCAAATTTGTCATAAACTGGTTCATCATATTGAGAATAGTTGTCATCATAAATACTGGTCATTGTACTTAAAACTTTGTACTTTGATGTAAAAGTTAGTTTATACAACTCAAGGTATTTAAATATTTTTCGTAATTATTTATAATTTCTATGCATTGATTATTTGTCGTATAAAAATTTTGTGTATAAATCTGAAATTCTAATAATTTTTGGATATTTTTGACAGAAAAAATTATTGCAATCAGGATAATTTTCAGCGAGTTTGTTGCATATTTTTGCAAACATATTTGTCTTAGAAGGTACTCTTTGTAACACAAGCATGGCTAATTTCATTTCTTTCATTCACACTTATACTATGTTTTATTTATTGTTTAGTGCATTCAACTCTAACTTTATACAGATAATTTTCACTGGTGTGGTTAGATTCAAAACAAAATTTTAGCTGAACTTGCAATTTTTTGAATTTTTCACAACTATGTCACTGTACATTGTTGAATTTATTTCATGTGATTTTGCTTTATTGAAACAAGACTTAATCAAATTTATTCAATATTTTATTTTTTATTTGAAAATTTTATTATTGGAGTTGAATATAGCTTGACTGCATAATAATAGTATAGTATAAAGTTATAAATGAGAACACATATTAACCTACAGTAAGAACTATCAGTATATATTATGTTTAATATTGCATCATCTGTTATGGTCATGCTGTAAGTTACAAGAAGAGAAGGTGTTATGAGATAGAAAATAAAATATATGTATAAAAATGTAGCCAGTTAATTATGACATTAGTTGTAATTAGCAGAGTTTAACACAGTTGAGTCACAGTATCATATCGAAAATTCATAATTTTTTTTCTTGATAAAATGGAAATATCTCTCTTCCCTGTTCTGCGTATCAAGCCATCAACTGTGGTAATTATTAAATATTAAGAAGAAAAGAATATGCTTTCATAATATGTTATATGTCTTCTGGCAACCTGGTCCGCTTTTTCATATTTTTATTTATTTATTTATTTATTTATGTCTTATATTTTGAGAGTATAAAATATATTGATACATATCGTGAGTATCGAGCAATGTATCAATACTTCGATACATATCAAAATTTTTAACATTACTAGCCTATATACCTGGCACTCGGGTGAAGATATAACTTTCATATCAGTCTACGTAAGTGACAAGCTAATAGCTTGAAATAATAATGAGAAAATTAAGGAAGTAAAAAATAATCTGAATAAACATTTTTAAATTATATTATTAGGGAAACCAAAATAATTTTAGGACTTGAGATTAAGCTAATTTCTCATTCTTCCTTTTCAGAAAATCTCCTGTATGGCCATAATTAACCATTCTTCATTTACTAAATACAGTCTGGCAGTTTGTGGACAAAGTCAATTAACCAAAAAGTTGACTTGTTTTAATTTTTTTACCGTTTCTTATTTTGACTTTTGTAACAATAAGTTTTAGAATTAATATAATTTGTTTTTTATTTTATAATAAACTATGTAGTCTTTGTATGTCTTTACTTGAAAAAAAAAAAAAAAAAAAAAAAACTATTTTTTAAAACAAATCAAAAACCGATAAACTAATCTCAGAAAATTGGCTTGTGTAGACCACCCCCAGTATTGTGGTATTTATACACAAGCTACTGCGTACCTACAGGGTGCAGTATGTTTGGCAATGGCCCATAGTGTACTAGAGTCTATATTGGTGTAGAGGTAATTGCCAGATAGTTACACTTTAGTGAAGTGGAGTGTGACAATGTACTTTTATTTGGTTAACACGATGTTAAACTAACTAGCATCTAAGGCTACTACAATACCTATCTCAATGCTTTCAAGTTTTATGACAAAACTTTTTAATTAGTGCCAACTTTAATACTTCCAGTCTCTAGACTTAGATCTTGCTAAAGAAATTTTTAAATAACTGTTTTTCACTTTATAGTGCATTTTTTATTTTTGTTTTGAAGTCAGTTCTATTTTTTGTGAAGTTCTGAAGTCCTTTCCACAAAAATTTCTTAGTTGTATTACAAGTCTTAAGTGGGGGTCAGAAATAATTGTTAGATTCCAATTCGCATAAATTTATACCGCCAAAATACTTTACTAGAAAACTCTGCCAATTTTTCATTCTTGTCTAATTAAAAAAAAAAAATTACCTACATCCCAAAAGGTTGAAAAAAAAATTGATATTTGTATAGCCAGTTATCAATACTTGATAAACATATCAATAAATCATTATTTCTGTTGATAACAACATCTAAACCTCGATATAGATATATTGATTGTAAGGCTTCTAGCCACCCTTTTTTAATAATATTTTTATACTCTGCTAATTTCCTCTTTTTATTCAAGATGTTGTTTATCTTTTGATGAAATAAACTCATTTCAGTTTGGTTAATATAAATCTCTTTATTCGTTTCTGAGTGGATTTCAACAATTTAATCATTAATTTTGGCAGGAATTTGCAAGATCACAAAAAATTACTCTAATCATGGATACTTTTCAATTTTTAAAAAAGTGATTTGAGTCTGGATCACAAATCACTGCCTAAGTAATGATCTGAATCTGGATCACAAATCATCCCCAAACAAGAAGAATTCTTCCAGACCATTTTCTCGGATTCTGTGTAGAATTTGAAAACATGTTTTTTCATAAATTTTGTTGTGGTATTTTGAAGACTGAATGCAAAGAAAAGAATGTTTTCAGTCTCATATATTTTATTTCACAAAAGTGTAAAATCGACTGACGGTCAATGGAAAACGTTGAGATCATCAGAGTTGAATATTTCCAGAGTTGGAAATCAGTGCTGCCAATTAGGTGGCACAAAAATATGTTTATGTATTTTATTTATACAGATTTATTAAAGTATGTACATATAAATTAGTAGAGTGAGGTGGTGAGGAATCATATTCCAACAAATTTTGTTGGGATATGATTCCCTCACAACCACCCTCTACCTAAGACAACCCACAATAATATTGTGTGTATATATACAGGTTACTTGTACTGATATGTTTCATACATATTCATATACAACATGTGGCAACACTAATATTAATATATAAAATCTAGGCATTTGTACATTACACATTACATTGATCATTTCATCACTGAATAAACGCGTTTATGAAAGTTAACTATTTGTGTCGCTTCTTTCTTCATCCTTGTTCACCGCTCAATATGCTAGCAGAGCAGGAAAGGTAATGGCGGCAAATAGTGAAATTACAAAATGTGTTAAGTGTTAATAATTTTTCAAGTCCTAAAATCTTTTTTATTTCTTTATGAATGGCTGTGTACCAAATATTGTGAATTTTGTGTTAAATATCTGTTTTCATGTTGGTTATGTTTTAACTTGAAATCGTAAAGTGCATGCAAAATCAGTCTAAGTAAGTGTGTCTTGGCCGCTATCTCATTTAAAGTTTCTTTTCTTTCGTTTGACTAAACTGCATTAGTTGCAGATTTTAATACAAACTATACTGAATTTGTAGGCACTGCCAAGAAGTTCAAAGTCAAAAGTGTGGCAGAGATAGCTGAAAATTGAAAACAGCTTATGGTACGGTAAACCCTCAAATTGAATCAAAAACAGTTGGCAGATCTACATATTTTCAAACTAGAATTACTGTGACTGGAAATTTCATGACATTTTATTATTTCTTAATCAATTCTTTCTTGGAGGATTATTAGGATTATTTATAAACAGTTGTCTATAATTATTATTAAAATGAACAAATAATTTATACATGTTGTTTTAATAAGCTTGGACTTGAAAAAAATGTTTCAGCTTTCAAACTTGTTAGTTAAGTTTAATTTAAAACCTTCATCATATTTTTAGAAAATTTTGATTAAAATAATTATAGTTTGAAGATGGAAAATATAAGTTTTATTTGAAGTGAAGATTGTTTTCTAAATCACACCACTGGTGAGTTTCTTAAATCATATCTGGTTTTATAATAGAAGTGAATACTATTTCATAAATCATATTACAGATAAGGGTGATGAGTTTCCTAAATCGTATTACTTTTTGTTGTTGTTTCAAAACATTTTGGACAAGTCTATTAAAATTTATTTATGAAAAAGATTCCTAAATAATATGGTAAAAAATAAAAATAAAATAAAACTATTATAAAAACAACAAAATAAGTTATAAAAATGAAAAAATTATCACAGGTACAATTTAGGAAACCAGTTGCATAAATCATACCATTTGGAGTTTGTTGATAAAATCAGCTGTAATTTTGACAATATTTGAGTGAGGCTAGTGTGAATGAAAATATAATAGAAGTAAGGGTATAAAAATCAGGAAATATATCATTGGGGATACTATAAATATTATTTTTGTAATTATGAGTGGCTAAAGTGAAAAGTGGTATGATTTTGGAAACCTTACCTTACTTTCCCTGTTTCTCTACTAATATGTGCTATGTTTCTTTATAATGGGGCCTAGAGGTCATATGGTTTATTGAAGCAAATCTGTTTTTGGTGAATGTTCTTCCCTATCTGATGATTTAGTTTGGTAATTATTAAATTAAAGCATGATCCAAAGATCGGTAAAATATGATTTTTGGCTGAACTTCTGAACTATTAAGCTTGACATATTTTCTGTTACGACTGTTAGATCGGCCGCAGAAATAATTAATTAACTCCATTGTTTTAAGATGTGTTTTATTTGGCCTGTCATTTTGGTAGGGTAATATTGTAGGATGGGTGGCTTATAACTTATCATCTAGTTGGGTGGTGTGGAATGTATGGGAGAAGGGGGATCAAAATAAACTGCATCATCTTTTCCACGTCATTGTCATTTGAAAAAGGGTACTTACTGAAAACGAAATGAATTGAGGCAATGTATTTTATTGAAATCATAAAATTATAGTTCTTTGATTTGTGCTCAATATTATTAAGTTTTTAGTAATTGAGGCATGAGAAAGCTTTAAACTTTTAATTAAACGAACTTACATGTGACAAAAAATGAATGAAAACGAGCATACTGATAATTAATAATTATAGGACATTAGGACACTATGTTTGATTAAAAAAAATGAGAAAGACTGGAAAACTGAACAGAGGCGCTATCTGTGCGATTTTACTTTAAACACTCTGTTATTTGGTATAAAAGAAGGAACTTTAACACTTTCTCTTGTTTAAATGTAAAATAGACTTAACATTAAAAATACAAAAAAAATATAATAAAAACTTGAATAAAAACATATTTCATAGAAGACCCATTTTGCTGCACAAAATTTGAAAACAGGGGGCAGCTACTTGTTTGGTCATCTCGTCGGCAACTTGGTGTTCTGACGATACTTGTTCAACTGCTAACCTTCCAGCACTGACATGTTCTCGGAAGAAAAAATGCTTTCGCTGAATGTGTTTGGTTCTGCGATGATTTTCAGGATTCTCAGCTAATCGAACCACTGCTGCATTGTCAATTCGTAAAATTGGAATTTCTTTTAGTTCACTCATTTGGCTCAAAAGACGACTAAGCCAAATGATTTCTTTTGAGGCTTCACTAGCAGCAACTATTTCTGCTTCTGTGGTGGAGTCAGTAACTGAACCTTGACGTTGACTGAGCCAATAGACATCTGCTCCTGTGTAGGTTACCAATACACCAGTCGTAGATCTGTCAGTCTGAGTACAACCTCCAAAATTGGCATCGGAGTAGCACCCAAAAACACCTTTTTCAGCATCTTGATGATATAGTAGGCCAAAATCTAAGGTGCCTGCTATATACCGGAAAACTCTCTTAAGTTTGGCAATGTCTTCAGCTGTAGGATTTTCAAGTGACCTTGACAGAAAACCGACTGAATATGCTAAGTCAGGCCTAGAGCCTAACATCAGGTACATCAACGAGCCCACTGCTTGACGGTAAGGAAACAGATGCATTTTCTCTGCTGCTTTCCCTGGAACTGAACTCTCTGGTTTCTGGAGCATCGGTGAAGGAACTGGTTTACAATTCTCGAAGTTGAAGCACTGAAGTATTTTCTGAGAGTACGATTTCTGGCACACTCTTATGTTACCACTGGACTGCTTTTCAATTTCTAAACCCAAAAAATACGACACTTCTTCTGATACAATTTTAAATTCGACTCTGAGTTGCTGTAGAAACTTCTCTAATTCTTCACAACTTGTGGATGCTATGATACCATCATCCACATCCAAGGTTAGGACAGTCTTGACGCCATCTTCTTCTCGGATAAACATACATGGTTTGTCATCACTAACTTTAAACTTGAGCGTTTCAAGGAACTTACTAGTTCGCTTATTCCAGCATCGAGGTGACTGTTTTAACCCGTAAATACTTTTGATGAGTCTCCAGATTTTACCTGAACCATCATCGTAACCTTCAGGTTGCTTCATAAAGATGACTTCATCAAGTGTGCCATATAAAAACACTGTAGACACATCAAACTGGACCAGATGCATATTCTAAGTTGCAGCTACACCAAGCATATGACAAATTGTTTACAACTTAGCAACAGGACTAAACGTTTGGAGGTAATCAATTCCTTTTCACTGATCATAGCCTTTAGCTACAACTTGAACCTTGTATTTTGAAATTGAGCCATTGGGGTTTAATTTTAGTCGATAAACCCACTTACATGGTATAGCCTTAGCACCTTTTGGTAACTCAACCAACTCGTATGTATTATTTTCTTCTAAGGAAGCCATTTCACTAGCCATAGCTTTCTCCCAAGCCTTACATTCTGAGTTTTCTATAGCTTCTGTATAGCCCTGTGGCTCTTCTTTGGTGGTTGTTATGCACATAAAGTCATCATAATACTTGGATGCACAAATCAAATCTCTATTACGTAAACTTCGTGTATTTTCTGCTGGTTCTGGTCTTTTGGATTCAGTTTCTGGAGTAGACTCATACTGACTATCACCTTCTTCACTCGAAGAACTTTCTGGGGAAACTGGAACTGGTACAAATTCTGGTTCATTGGTGTTTTCTTCTTCTGTAGATGATGAGCTTTCAAAGGGTACTTTCACTTTATTATCGCAGTCATGCAGTAATTCGTTAAAACAGACATCTCAGGACAGTACAAGCAATTGTCTATCTGGAACGTAGATACAATAGTGCTCTTCACCATCATAGCCAACCAGGTAACCTTTTTGAGCTTTCTTGTCCATTTTATGCAGTTTCTACTTTGGAACATGGACATAGCAGGTTGAACTGATGATGCAAAAATGACTAATTCTAGGCTTCTTATTAAACCAAAGCTCGTACAGACTGACACCATTTTCTGACAATTTTCCCATTCTATTCAAAACGTAAACTGCTGTGGTGACAAGCTCAGCTCAAGTAGCTTGTGGAAACTGCGCATCTGAATTCGAGTACATAAAAGTTCTTGCCATCTCGACGATCGTTCTATTTTCTCGTTCACTGGTACTATTCTGCTCTGGAGTATAAGGGGCAGTTAATCTCTGAGTGATACCCCTTTTCTGTAAAATCTCACGAACATCTGAATTATCGAACTCGCCACCATTATCACTCAGAAGCTCTTTGATATTGTGACCTTGTTTCTCGGCATGCATAAGCATTTGTTCTAAAACTGTTTTGATATCGGATTTTTCTTTGATGACAAAAGCATATTGATATTTCGTGTAACTATCTTTAAATACGACTAAATAACAATTTTTCTGAAATGACTCATGGAAAGGACCAGAAACATCAGTTGACAAGAGCTCTCCTGGTTTCAAAACTTTTCTTCTGGTACCAAATGGCAAACGATGGGCCTTACCATAGACACACGGTTCACAAATCTGGTTTTTCAGCTTGACTTTAATATCTAGCTCATGTTCAAGCTTTTCTTTAATATGGCGTTTATCTTGATGACCCCATCTCTCATGATAAAGTTGAAGTAAATTACTCGATTCGACAACACTGACTATAGAACTGCTATTTGGACTAACAGTCTTAAACTCTGCCTTGTATAGCGTACCATTCTTCTCTCGAGTACCAGTGAGAACTGCAGCATCTTTCACTAAAAACAAACAGGAGGTGATGGTAGATTCGAACTTACTATTCTGATGTTTATCATGCGCTGCTAACGGAGAAAATAAATTTTTGGTAATCTGAGGAACTAGCCAGACATCCTTCAGCTGCAAACTACGACTCTGGCCATCAACTGTGGAAACAATCTCGATGATACCACTACCAACTGCATTCAGGCATTCATCTCCAGCTGCTTTAATACTGTGAGAATTTTCAAATTTACTGAATGAGTAAACTCTTAGTAGCACCAATATCAATCCACCAATCATCTACATTGGTTTCAGCAGCTAACACTGAATTATGAATTGATACAAGAGCAAGCGTATCTACAGAATTGCTCTGAGCACTACTAATAGCAGCACTTTTCGTAGCATTTTTAGCTGGATGACCATCAGCAATCCACTTTCTACACTGACGAACCCAATGACCTGGTTTGTGACAGTAATTACAAATTTTACCTGCCTTAGTCTCTGTAGCAGTATAATTTTGTTTAGGTTTACTAAAATTACTTTTCTTCTGCTGACTTGATTTAGTAAACAGAGCTTCTTGATCAGTACTGTCACTACCAGTTGGCTGACCAGTGTTTCTATTTCGTTCATAAACTATAAGCTGCGTACATAATTCATCAAAGGTTCTTGTTTCATCCTTTGAGAGCAGCATTCAACTTAACTTAAAATTTTCAAAACCATTTGGTAAAATATTCAAAACTTTACATACCAAAATCACTTCTGGGAGTATATTCTCATTTTTGGCTTTTAAACCATTGTTTAGCTCATTCCACTGGTTCCGCAACATGGCTACATGAGTGGAAACGTCATCACTAGATGTCCAACTGAATGTGAAAAAATCAGCACAAACCTTGAATAGCTGATCCTGCAAAGTAGCTTCAAACTGCTGTTTCAACGCCTCCTAAGCTTCTGTAGCAGTAACTTTATCCATAATCTTCTGGTAAACTGCATCAGTCACTGTACTACTGATCATAGACTTAGCAAAACTGTTAGCTTTTCAATACAGATCACAAGCTATCTTATTCTCCTTCAATGCTACTTTTGAAGCAGTAGCTTCTAATGAATTAGGTTTTACCAACTTTCCATCGATCACATCAAGGGCTCCTTCTTGATAGTCAAGTAAATCTCTGATTTTTCGTTTCCAAACAGGCCAGTCTACTTCTCCAGCAAGTGGTTTAATGTGCTTTGCAAGTTCCATCACTTTAGCAACACTTCACATTAAACAAAAACAAAAAACGAACTATCACTGACTTCACTGAGCAAAAATGCGATCATAGAAACGCCTGTGGCCCATAACCTATTAAGTTTTTAGTAATTGAGGCATGAGAAAGCTTTAAACTTTTAATTAAACGAACTTACATGTGACAAAAACCGAATGAAAACGAGCATACTGATAATTAATAATTATAGGACATTAGGACACTATGTTTGATAAAAAAAAAGAAGAAAAAGACTGGAAAACTGAACAGAGGCTCTATCTGTGCGATTTTACTTTAAACACTCTGTTATTTGGTATAAAAGAAGGAACTTTAACAAATATAGTTATGGGTATTAAAAAAATAGTATATTTTTACAAAACTTGGACCGTCTTACCCAAGCAACATGAATTACGGTTCATTAAAGTGGGCGAGTGCAGAATATGAATCGGAAAAATTTTGGTTAAAAAATATTCATTATTGCCTAAATATGTTTATGTAACATACTGAAGAACCTCTTCATTTACTAAGGTCCTATATTTTATTAACAGCGTTTATTGCTGAGTTCGTGACATTCGAAACGGCCTCTCCACCAGCCTCCGTAGTTTCACGAACTTTCGCCCGGGCAATGAATGGTATGAGAAACGGGAAAGGAAACACGCTATGGATTCTTTCCAAGTTTTTCGAGGATACATTTACGGGTATAGCAAGCTGAAAAAAAAAAAAATAAAAAATAAAAAATAAAAAATAAAAACGATTCTTGTAACTCAAATTTTTGCTTATACATTCCATCAATAAAATAATTGTAAATAAATTAATATTTGGTCAATAATTACCGCATTATTTGTTATTAGCACGATTACAAGCAAAGTGAATAAGTATTTGCACCATTGAATGTTTTTCATGGCGATAGCGAAGAATATAGAAATCGTAGTTACAGTATTTTTCTCTAACAACTGGTGGCATTCAAATAGAACTTTAAATAGGAATAATGTAGAGTTAAACTGCGACTGCTGGGCCTATAATGAAACTCATAGATAAGTACTGACAATTATTTTAATGGTAGACTGCATTATTTATTTCGTTTCGGTGCAGTAACTATATCGGAGTGACTACGTAATTTATTCCTTTGTTTGTTGTTTTGAAGTTCTTTGATGAAGGGTGCCGACAATAGTTGCTTTGTTTAATGAAGTTCGTCTGTTATTGTTGCTAGTAGCGAACAAAAGATAAATATCATTAACCCGCCGTAAGTATGCATTGATCATAATCCATTTTTATCAGGCGAATTCTCCAGCAAGTCAGAAACATTATACATAATCAAAATTAAAACAATTTATCTTTATACTTACGATGTATGATTGTGATTCTAAACAACAATTTGATCACAGATCAAAAGAAGTAAGCTTATAAGCCTTCATATGGGATGTGAACAGGCGATCAGTTCTACCTACCTACGCTTTGAAGGATTTTTATTTTCAACAGTCGATCGTAATTATTTCTTTTTCATAATCGATGATAATTGATAGATATTGCAATTAAAGATCACTTGTTTTGGTCTAGCATGCTTCAATCATATTCTCGTTGCTCTCATGCTGTTTGCGCCCATATAAAGTCGAAATCTGGCTGGAGATTTGGAAAATAAACTTTCTGGACTGCCCAAGAATTTAATAAAATGGTGAAATTATCAAAAGAGGAGCTCTAATCACAATTGAAACCAAACGATTCAGTCCAGAAAACTATTCTTATTGCTCTCGCACCAGTCATGCCTTTCTCCGTTCGAAATGTTGGAAAAAATTTGGAAAATACAATTTTTGGACATGCCCAAGAATTCACTAAAATGGTAAATTTTTCATAATAGTAGCTCCAATCACATTGAAAAACACATGGTACTATCAACAACACGGTAGAGTTGCTCCCACACCATTCGTGCCCTTCTACATTGAAAACTACTCTAGAAATAAGGAAAATAAACTACTTGAATTACACAAGAATTTACTTAAATGAAAAATTTTCAAAACAGCAACATCAATGAAGTTAAAAACCACATGGTCCGGTCAAGAATACGATTCTTGTTTCTGCCAGACAGTTTACATATTTCTTGTTGGTGTACTAATTACTTTGGGCATGCCCGCAACTTTTTTTTCGTGCACTTAAAGGCTCAATCATTTCAAAGGTCATTGTATCAATTTCGAAATGATTCGATGCGGTCTTCGTACGGTACGAACGAAAAAACGTTCGAATCGGGTATTTTTTTAAAAATTCGATCGAAAACTAAAAGTGCGACAACTTTTGAGCTAATTGAGCTACAGCTTCGTCAATAGGCTCATTCGATTCGTCATAAAAAAATGGACCAATTTCATGTGTCATAAGTATAATTTTGTCGAATCGAAATCGATTAATTCGATATTCGCGATTTTCTTACTTCAAATGCCTACCGAAAACCGCGAATAGGTGAGAGCCATCGCTTTGGGGAGCCGATTTTTTTTCGTGTACCTCTAGGGCCAATCATTTTCAAGGTCATCGTATCGATTTTGAAACAATTCGATGTGGTCTTCGTGCGGTATGAACAAAAACACGTTTGAATAGGGTATTTTTTCAATTTTCGATCGAAACTTAAAAGTGCGATAACTTTTGAGCTTATTGAGCTACAGCTTCGGCAATAGGCTCATTCGATTCGTCATAAAAAAATGGACCAATTTCATGTGTCATAAGTATAACTTTTGTCGAATCGAAATCGATTAATTCGATATTTGCCATTTTATTACTTAGAATGCCGACCTAAATCCTCGAATAGGTGAGACCCGCAGCTTCAAGGAGCCTATTTTTTTTTCTTGTATCTGTTAGCTCAATAATTTTCAAGGTCATTGTATCAATTTCGAATTGATTCCATGTGTTCTTCATTCGGTACGAACAAAAACATGTTCGGATTGAGGATTTTTCAAAATTCGTTCAAAAATTAAATGTGCTAGAACTTTTGAGCTAATTGAGGTACACCTTCGGCAGTAGGTTCATTGGATTCGTCATAAAAAAATAGACCAATTTCATGTGTCATAAGTATAATTTTGTCGAAACGAAATTGATTAATTCGATAATTGCCATTTTATTACTTAGAATGCTGACCCAAAACCTAGAATAGTTGAGATTCGCCGCTTCGAGGAACCGATTTTTTCTTGAGCACAAACAATTCGATAAAATATACACTATAGTTTTTTCTTCACAACTGAAAGTGGAGAGGTGAAATGTAAATCCACTAATGAAGCTGAAAGGCTAAAAACTGTACCATAAATACAATATGTATAGATTATACAGGATTTTCACATTGAAACGGATCAAATGGCTTAATGGCTGTGATGCCTCACCGCGGTAAGATATTATAAAAATTTTGATACCCTAACCATCTTATTATTATATATTTTCTTGTAGTTTAGTCAACATTTACTTAGTTTATGTTTTATTATTGTTTGAGAAAGTGATATATCTTATGATAAGTTAATGCTGGGGTATATCTTGATAAATACCTACCAGCATAATATAAGTACCTACATGTTTAAATGATATTGTTCAAAACTTCTAAAAATTGGGCCAAAAACCCTGAAATATGTTTTTTTCAAGACGTTTCTTGAACTACAAGAAACCTAAAGCACTGTAAAGTTTTGAATAAAATAAACTTTTTGTAATTTAATTATCTAATTTGAGGGGGTTGTCCTTGTGGCTCAGTTGTCCAGGATTATTTGACACATATATGTTACCCGGAAAATCAATTTTGAATTTCAGCATCGACTTAATTACTTTCCCAACTCAAAAATAGAGATCTCTTTGCGAGTCACTCTCTGTTGTCAGAGATGATGCTTGGCCAACTAAATACAATGTGTTGACCAATCAAAATTAAAAATAATAACTAACGAGACGTATGGTGATTCTTCCACTGATTATAATAGTATGGCATTTGGCAAACTGAGTTCAGCGCCAGAATTTGGGAGAAAATGAAATTACGGTGAATTTGAGAATCATTAGAAATATGAATCAGAATTATTTCCACGAAATTTTTCAATATTTACCTAAGACTGAATAAAAACTTGAGAGAAGTTGATTTTTTCTAAAATAAAATACCTAATTGAAAAATTGACTCGATCATTGTACATAATTTAGAGGGCGTTTCCCAAGAAGTATTCTAAACTTTAACAGCGGATAGTTCATATAAACGTTTACTAAATGATGTGCGTCCCAGACTTGACGTTGAAAGAGATAGGCATATCAAAAGCATGACGCTGAGAAATTTTCTTTAAAATTAATATTTAACCATATGGCAAAAAATGTTCTTTTTACCTTTGACCTATCTTGTACAGCAAAGGTGCAAAGAATTTCCAAAGTTTTGTTTACAAATCTAAGGTGAGCCGACTAATACTATGAGTATGTACAGTAGGTATAAATAAGCAGGTACCTACCAATATTATTTGCATAATTCTTAAAATTGGTGATAATGTTAGTCAAGATACCTAAGGTAAAATTAAAGAGGACCTTTTCTGTTCCTCCAGGTGAGTACTATGTGATCTATATAAAGAAGTTGCAATTTTAAAGTGAGTACCTATCGTTCATGTCATATTTTTGATAGATTGGCCTATGTCGCTCTGTAACAGTTGAAAAAAAACCCAGTTATGTTTATTGAATGTTTTCATTTGTTTTAAGATACTTACGCTATCAACTGTTAAAGTTTGGCGGACTTCTAAGGAAATAACCTGCATACTTAAAAAATATTCTCAACTGTGACATCTGAAAACGAACGTACATCCTGAGTATAGGGGTTTGATATCACAATTTGGAGTATATCAACGAGTCTCGAGAAATCGTGGAGTCGAGACCACAAGTCAGCTCAAACAGTTAGGCCACCAGCCTACCAGCGAAAGCTCCCAAGGCCTACGTGGTATGTCGGGCAATTTCGAGTGGGTAAAGGAAATAAGTTGGCCGACCCATTAGTACAATTTACTTTTTTATTACAGTAAAAGGTTACTTACATTATCCACAAAAATATCTGGTCTTGCAGGTGTTATAAAATTGTATTGCCACGTGGTTTCTCGATGTCCCGTGAACCAACAGATTCCAACCAAGTATGATCGTTGTTGGAATCAAAAATGGTTAAAATGGACTGGTACAGCTCTGCAAATGGCGTTCACATTTTGAATAGTTTTGGTAAAAACAACTTGAAAATGGGTGACTTAATGTCGAAACAAAAGCTGTAGTATATCGTAAATAATATTACGTATTCATGACGAATGGAATTAATCAACGTATAAAACGAGACTGACTGTCCACAGTTGAACCAAAATTGTGAACAGTTGAGAATGATAAGGTATTGGTTCGCCAATGATCAAATTAAAAGATACACGTCACCATAAAAGTATATAATAGTAATCGATTAGCATGTCGTATTATTTTGTAGAATGGGAAGTTATTCTTATGTTGTACTCGATGTATTTGTCTGTAATTTGCCATTAATACAATCTTAGAATTCGTGAGCCGTTCCCTATTATAAAGTATATCTAGTAATTGAGATTTGGTGGTGATTGGGTTTTCAGATGTCACACAACAAATAAATTCGTTGCTCTAAAACAGAACTTATATTGTAGGTATGTCCGAAAATGCAATTTTTCAAGAGAGCCAAAACAAAGTTTTATTTTGTTGTAATTTTTCATTAACAGGAATTTAGGGGTAATAGTTCATCATTTTGTAGTAAAAATCCATTTTTAAACATGTTTTCATCTCCGTTTGAAAAAAAAATTCCTCTATTTACCATTATTAAAGGACTTAACATAGTTGAATATTGGCATGATAGTAAGAATATGAGAGCAGAACCATCTTAAATGGACTTAAATTTATTCTGCACCAACTTTTGTTTGAAATGAAGTGAGTTATATGTAATCAGAACTATTTCAAATGGACTTAAGTTCATTCTGCACCAATGTTGTTTGAAGTATAGTATGATTTTGTTAAATCAGAATTATTTTATATGCACTCAAGTTCGTTCTGCACTAACCATTTTTTTCATTTATGGTAAAAAGGGATTTGAATGCAGAACTATTGTAACTGAACTTGCGTTCATTCTGCACCAACTATTTTTATCACATGGAGATAAGTTATTTCCGATCTAATGGTTTTAAGGCTTTTTTGAATGTTTTGGACATGTAAAAAACAACTTATCTAGCCGATAGAAATAGTTCTATACTATAATAACATGTGATATTCACGAAAAATGTAATTTTTAGACTTAAGCTAGTTCTGTTCTAGGGCGAATTGGTCAGTTTAATGATTGTAATATAACTGGTTTAGAAGACAGAGACGTACCGTACTTGTTAGGCAGACTAGAACTCGGTGCAGAAAATAGTGGGCTTTTTTTCATATAGGTATTAAAAGATCATCGATCATTGCATTTTTGAAAATTGTAATTTAGAGTCAAGTATTTAGAAACGACAAAATAAAATCTAAAGAATTTATCTCCTTTATAGCACTGACTGGTGAAAGCCACTATTTTTAGAAGAGTGCAAAAAACATGTAATAGGCCTCTACACATGTACGTAATATACTACGTAATCGTCCATCAATTAATTCTATCTAACAGCCAGAAACCTGATGACTCTCTTCATTGCCGATAGATGGCACGACATGTTTTTCTTCAAATACTTAAAGATGCTGGGGTGAAAATAAAATTTCTTCTGTAGTTAAATATTACCTACTCCTTTATGCATCGCCACGTTAATGATGAGTAAATAACTGCAGTAAAGTGATCAATGTTCAAAGATAACTGAGAATCCTGTCAAAGCAAAAAGTAGGTATTATGACCTAAAAAAAAAAAAAAAACCTAATTTATACAGTTCATAAATATTGAGAAATAATGTTTTCAAAGAATTAAAACATAGGCTTTCGTTAATATAGGCAACGACATTTATAAATGCTGAAATAATTTATTGGTCTAGGTAAACCATGATGTATGATTATGTATCTATTAATTAGTAAACATCACTTCTCCTTTTCGGGATTCTGAATTTTCTAGGGCAAAGATACTCTTAAGTACAAAAAGGGGACAAAAAAAAAAAAAAAAACACTGCAAAGGAACACAAAAATTTTTTTTATGCGTTTTATAATACCAGCTGTTTTTTTTTAATAAAACTTTTTCAGTCAGCCAAGTTTCATGATTTATCCAACCTGTTACCTACCTGTTTTACATTTTTTGACACGATTTTACAGAGGCCAGCTAGTAGGATTAAGCATTTTTGTAAACTCATATTAGCGTTGAACCGGTTTTAGAGTTGTAAGTTCAAGGTGCGAAAAACACCTTCAGGTCATTTCATGAGATTAATTTCATTTCAATATGTAGATTTTCTATCACTTCTCTCAATTTTTACAGAAGCAGGTCATCTGTTACAATGGCAAGGGCCAATGGGTAGTGTCGTACCCTCTCTCACTTTTCGCTCGAATGACTCCTGATTGAGTTTCACACAGATTGTTTAAATTTAGAATTTCAGACCTGCCATATTGAATTTGCCATTTCAAATTGAGAATCTGATGGAGCATTTGTAATCAGAAACCAAAATAATTGTTCTAAACACAAATTTTCACCGAAATTAGTTGAATTTTATATTATTTATGTTCATAACTTCGGATTCGGTTCGGATTCGATCTCAAAGAAAATTTTATGGGACCACCTGAGAACTATCCACTTACGAATGAATCCTGAATCATCAAATTAGCTCCCTCATTGCGGAGTAATCAATAAATACACGTATTTGAAAAAAAAAAAAAACAAGATTTACATACACATGATATATATTATATGTATCTATATCTGACGAATGCAGAACCTCCTCAATGTTTTTAGCGGGTTAAAAATTGAGTAAATATGATTTTTTGAATATTGTGCGTTGTGCGTGGCCTAATAGTTAGGTACTCACTTTACCAGTTCGAGATCTGCTACCTACAGTCAAATTTTCAACTCAAAATGGCGGTGTGAGCAATTGTTGGCTCGTATTAAATTCGACTGCGTATGTCACAATTATCTGACTTTCTTTTCCTCATATTTTCTTATAACTAGGTACAAACTTACCAACCATAACTTTCTTTGTATTTTTACAACACGATCTTAGTGTTAACTGGAGATGTCGAATATATTTACAGCCGTTTATTTTGTGGCTAACTTCGTAATGTGTTAATGGATTATATGTGTTTGAACTCCAATGCCACCTAACATAAGTAAGTTAATTCAAAAACGTACAATGAGATGCCAAAAATACTCCCAACTTTTGAATCACTTAGTTGAGTCACTCAAATGTTTTTTTTGTTTTTTTTTTTCCTAAAATATAAATTTTTTAAAATACATGGCTTTTAAGTAAGACGTTCTTAAAACATGACACAGCGCAATATACCTACGTGACAGTGTAAAGAAGTAGGTAAAGTTTGTGGTAGAAATACGAAATCAATTTTGGAATTGAAAAATTCAGTTATCACCTAATCTGAGCAGAAATGAAAGAATCAACTATCAAATGGTCGTGTTTTTGAGTAAAAATCACGTGTTGGTGTAATACACGGATAGTACAACGTTTCGGCTCCAAATTGTCCCATATAGGGAAAAAGGGAGCTTCCTTTTGCGGACGTGATAACGTTATGAAATTGTATTTTGTGAACTTTGAAATCATACTAACTTTTTGATATATTATGCACCAGCGCAGCGCAGGGAGCCCAACTGTTTAATATATTTTAAAATAGCCGTCATAAATAAAAAAATAAATTAAATAGAAAAAAAAGAAAAAAAAAGAAAAAGAGCGAGTTCGTAAATTGTCACGGAGACTGTATTAAGAGAAATAATAAATAAATAAAACTCTTGCGCAGCGAGCTTCGCAAGAAAAAGTAGATTAACTTTGTTTAAAAATTACCTATATCACAAACATTCTTCTAATAAAGTAATATTAAAAATATTTATATTTTTTGCAAAAAATTACCAATATCTTATAAATACGATGTATGCGATAAAATATACTTAATATGTGTCATCTTTTCAAAATATTTTATGAATGTTTCAAAAATAATTATTTTTTTGTGAAATGAAAAATTATTCCAAGATCTAACAAGGACAATTTGAGGAAATAATTCGATGGTTTTATTTCTTGCAGTGACGAGATTTGTGGATTATATTATATATATATAAAAAAAAAAAACACCTTTGTGAGAAAAAAATATCCTACATTTCAAAATGAAGTATAGTGTCTATGTTCTGGTTACAAAAATATTAGCGGAGATTTTAGCGTCTGTATTCAAATCTAGTATAAAGCAGTGGGTGGGGAGTGGGCGAAAATTGACCTTTGGCTGAGATAGTATTGTTCTTAGGTTAAAACGAATTTCTTTCTTAATAAAAGCAAGAAAATGAATTTTTCAGGACTATTATCAGGAGGGTAAAAGAGGAAAAATTACACTAAATAGCTAATACCCAAGTTGGGAACAAATTGACCAATGAAAACTAAAATTGGTGGGTCCGGTTCTTGTGCAAGATGTACTGTTTGTAGCGAATTTTGTGAATATTGAAAAAGAATTGAAACTTTTATTGAGATAACATGAAAAAATAAGCAATTCCAACAGCCCCAGGGACTGAACCACAATACCAATAGGAACCAAATTTAAAATCGTGTTATATATACTTCATGTCAATAATTGTACCAAATTTTTTGACTATAGCTTGAAAATTGCTACTTTTAGAGCCATTAATCTGCCAAAACTGAAACTAAATCGCCTTTATCAGATGTACCGCGGAGCCTATCCACACAAAAATTGGCAGGTACCGTCTTTGACCCAAAGCACATGCGTACACTAAATTTCAGGTCTATCGATTGAAAGTTTTGACCTAAACGCTGTTCAATACAAAATACATATAAACTGACCTACAGGACGGACTGACTATGCGCCCGATCCATACCAAAAACAATGGGGTTCTATTTTAGATGGATTCAATTAATATGTGTTTGAAATTTCGAAACGATCTGATTAAAATTACGTCTGGAAATGGAGTCAACGCAAGAGAGGATAGTTACTGCACATAAGCACTTTATCAAGAATGTTAGCAATAATTTCGAATGGAGTTAGTAGATTTAAAAAATTAGGAATATATGGTACCTTCTAGCATCCAGGTCTATAGTTGATATCAATATAGTTTGTATTTTTGTAGGTAGAAAATTGACTTCAGTAATTCCATAAAAATTTTAACAACTTTGTGCACCCATACCTCATTGCAATGGTTTTTTTTCTTCTTCTAAGATTGATAGAGAAACAGTTATAGAGGCAGGGAGAAATGGTGAAAGGGGTGAATGGGGAGAAAGAGAGGTGGAATGAAATTGAGTAGGAAAGGGAACAAGAGGAAGAGAAAAAGAATATGGGAGGCAGTGAAAATGAAGACAAAAAGGAAGTAAACAGTGGCGGGGAAAGTAAGTCAAGGAAGAGAGCTATGGTATGTAAAAGTGTTGGCTACTCTTAAGCAAGTGGCTTTAGGGTAGCTTTAAAAAAAGTTTTTTCAACATTAAAAGAACGTTTGTAGCCTCTCAAGAGAAAATTTTTTAGACCTGCACCAAAATACATCCCGTATTTCATCATTTTTTGTAGACTGAAAAACAAAAAGGAGAAAAATGTAATGATAATAGACACAGATCTTTTTTTCTCTCTCTCTCTCTCTCTCTAGTCTCTAATAGTATGAATATCTTTTTCACTGGAAACATGTATAAGGAGGATTACAAGTTTCAAAATAAATTGCTACGCGAAGACGGAGCCCGTGAGTGTCAGCTTGTTATTTTTTATTTGGGATTCCGGTATAGGCTATTTCGAGTTAATTAGGTTACAAAAATAATATTAAATTTTCCATACATTTTGTTGAATACAATATAAATCTTTTTAAAGTTTTTCTCCGTTAGTCTATCTCGGATCACTAGATGCAGGAGGTTAAAAACTTATCTATTATTTAAAATTTTTTAAAATTTGTTTTCAAATATTTGTGGGCTTGACGAAAATTTTTGAGGGCTACCTACGAATTTAACTGACCTACGTGAAAAGGGAGATTTGAGAATGAAAAAGTATTCGAATAGTTCCTTTGTTACTCCTGGATACATGAATCAGCATATAAGACGATCTAGACGAAGCATTTGTTCCAGGCCTATTCTATAAATGGGTAGAATAATTATTGTTTTTGCAACGATGAAACAATCACACGTAAGTATGTATTCATTTTTTGCAGTGATTTGATCGCCGTTTTTGCAATTATTGTTTTATACTTTTCTGTTCACTCGTTCCCTGGCAATTTTTTCTACATAAATATCTGAAGGTGCTCTCCTCCTCAATTACGGATAGGTACTTATAGTATTTTGTGTTTATCGTCAGTCTAACTCGTCTATAAATGTAGGTATCAAAAAGTTTTAAAATGTTTTTCGTGTCGCCCGTACATAAAGAGGTTATTCGCCAGCTCAGGTGCAAAAGAAAGAGAATTAAAAGAATTTCTCTGCTCGAAAAAGACAATTTTGCGCTGCGAAAGTATTCCCGCAGAAAAGGTGTTTTCTGCAAGACTCTCCGGAGATGGTCCGATCACAAAACTTTTTTTTCTTTGTCTCTGTGACCAAACTTTCTTCAAAGGTGGACGGTGTAACGTTTCATTTAATATTTCTTTCGCCGAAGCACTTATTACAATTATTATACGTACTGTATATCCTTCTTTTTTCCTCCTTCTTTTTTTTTTTTTAATTTTTCTTCGACGAAATTTCAAAACCCCCACAGAATTGTGAGAACGGCCAAAAGAAATAAAGAATTTAATTACAATTTAAGGTGCCAAAGAAGCTTTTATAAACGAGTTACGCTTTTGCCGCAAAATCGATCATTCCTTTGGGAAACGTTTGTGCAAAAAGGTATCTCAGCGAAACAGCAAAACGTAAACGAAAGCCAGGAAATTTTTGTTGACGGAAACTCCGTAATTTATGATTTTTTTTTATTGTTATTGTTACATTTTTTTTTTTTAGCAGAAAAAAAATGCAGATTTCGAGCTTGTTGTTGTTGCGGGTATTCTGCATGACTATATTTTTCGTGAGATACGTTTGAATGAACTTTTGTGGTCGCAAGTTCTAGGATACACGCGGATACGAGTACAATTGTGATGAATGATCTTCTAACCATTATTATTGTTCGAGTTGACAAGAAATGATATTGTTGTTTTTTGTTGTTTTTGTTGTTTTTTTTGTCAAACATATATTATTACTTATATTTTTGACCGAATATCCTGGAATATTTTTAAAGGTGCAGGTTATTCGCGAACGATGTACCTGGTTTTTAACGACTTGACATTTTATTTTTTCGTTTTTTTATTTTTTTGGTTTAGAAACCTATGGGAAAACTACGTAACTGATAAATTTTCTTCTTTTTTTTTCGCAAAGGAAGTACCTATCTATATACCTTTCATATTGACACTTACATAAGAAAAATGGAATTTTTATCAAAATATTGAAGAATTTCTTTGACAAATATTCCGGATGACATTCGAACTTTTTACTGTTTATTTTTGAATTAAATTGCTTAGATATGTAATTCTTATTTCCTTTGTATCAGAGAAAATTTTGTTTTTCTGGTTCCATTAAGCGTTAACTACTTGTTAAAAAGAGACAAAATAAGCGTTATGATCGTTATCTAAATTTGTACAAGTTTCACTTTAAAATGGTAATAACTGCGAGGTCTTATATTATGTCTTGTGGTTTACAGAGAAAAACGAAAAAATGATGCTAACCAAAACATTTTATTCGTAGAGAAATCTTGATCTGTTAAATTCTTGTACTTCAGCGTGAAATGTTTTTTTTTTTTCTTTCGAAACTTTTTCCTTCAACGTTTTTTTCCACTTCGTTTTCAGAAAGACTTCAGTTCACGACTTTTTAGTTTCATCCTGCTCAATTTCAGTCGCCCTCACTATCAAATTATTCTACCATTTTTATTCTGGTTTTCATTGGGTAAACAGGCAGATATTAAAATCAGCTTATTAAATCGATCTTATGAAAAAAACCTGTGGGTGAAACCTCGTACCTCTTTCATTCGTGACAAAATATGACTATGGTACCATTTACTTAAATTTATATAAATCTGTCTATTCTAGGTACATAATTATACCCACTAATAAAATGATAGGGTAAAAATTTTTCCGAATATCACTAGCCAATTACTAAATGGATTTTGATGCTGTTCTGCAGACTTATTTTTGTTATTTCAAAGGGAAATTTAAAGCTTTCGTGGAAGTAGTCATCCCCTCTGGGCAAAAAGTTATGGATTTTGAATCCTTTAACACCTCTAAAAATTTTTTAATATTTCTTACACTGAGATATTGTGCTCCAAAAAGTAACAATATTAAAATATACCTACCTAGGATATTCAATATTGTTGTGTTAAAGGAATGAAAATGAAATAATATTTTTTATATCTAACATATAAGTTTCACTTTGGGAATGTGATGAGACTGGTCTTTTGAACCAGTAATAAACCTAATTGCGTGTATCCACTATGGGAGGGGGAGGGCTCTTCTTACAAAAAATATAGGATATACTTCGGAAATTTTTGAAGGTACCTATCTGGTTACATTGTTTTGAATTGAGATAATTGATTGAAGAAAAAATAATTACTATAACAAATTTCTGGAATACCTTGTCGTGAGAGATATTCTCACCAGAAGGAAATTCTACAGAATTTAAGCGTGTTCAGCCACTTCGGTAAGTACGGGTAAGCCAGAACCAGACCAAACACTGGCAATTTTAGAGCCAATTCGGGTGGTTTATATACGGCTTATTTACACGCACAGAAACACACTTACATAAGAGAATACGTACGTTGGTGAGAATGGCCAGGTCACATCATCCCCTATCGAGATAAGAGATGGCAGGCCGGTTCGTGTACGAATCGTGACATCATCTTATTGTATCACGATTTGGTACTCGTACCTTACCTGCAAGTACATACAGGTAATTACAATCGAACAAGTTTTGTGTGTTTAACGTCACGAGGACGATTATTTGCCTGCCCTTTGGGCGGCGACTGTCGTCGAGGGGTCTGAGCCCCTTTACCTCATACCAGTGAGTCCCCACAGCTACTCCCCCACAGTTTTTGCGCCGCAAAAATGATCAAAATGCGCAAGGCCTGGGAGGACGTGCGGGTTTATCAGTGCCTCTTCTGGTCTACCTCCCACTTGGCTAGTGCGCTTCCAACAGCAGTGCCGACGCATTCGTATGATTGCCATCTTGCGTTGGTGCGCGCCTGGTATTGGGCGCAACTGCCTTCTCCCCTACGCCTAGGTGGACGATTTTTTGTATAGGCGTACGGATGGTGGTGGGAGTGAGGGGGCAGCAGTTGTTTGAAGAGTGGTTTTCTCAGCATCAGGGAGTTTGAAGTCTCCGATGTTAGGGCGGCCATCTTCGCCTTCTTGTTTGCTGCCTCTCTGCCGTGAAGAGGAAATTCATCGGTTCCTTGGTCTCTGCGGGCTTCGACTCCAATTTTGGGGGTTCTGGAATCGGGGTCGGTTCCGGTGGTGACCAGGGAGGAGAGACTATTGGGGGAAATGGAGTTGTCATCTCCGCTAGGACTTCATCTATGGGAGGAGCTGTGTCCATGAGCAGCTCCTCCTCTATCCGGTCCAGCTCCGTTTTCTGTTTGATTTTCCGCTGAGTTTGTGAGAGCTCAGCGGTTCTTCGAGCAGTCTGGGAAGTGGCAGACTTCAGGATGGTATCAGTTGGCAGCGACATTTGAATAGGTTGTTAAGGAAAAGGAACCAAAAATATTATTTCAAAAAACACGTCCAAGATCTATGGCGGTTCTGAAACGGGTGAATTTACTGCTGTTTTCGATTTACCATTACAGTTTTGTTTCATTATTTTCACATCTTCTTATCAGTATATAGAGGGGATAGCGCTTAAAATTCTCGGCCGTATGCAAGTTTTCCGGTTAAGTTCTGATTGGTTTAAGCAAAGTTATGCCTGAAATAAACTCAGAGAATATATTTTTCGAATTTTTATTACAAAGGAATCTTCACTTGTGACGTCACAACGTTGAGATTATCTTTGTGTTTAACGGTAAACGCACTTTGCGATGTTTATTTCCGTATCGCACGTGGATTTGTTTATTCCTGTCGTTTTCTTTTTGTTGGCATTCCTCGTTTGCTTATCTCCGGAGTTTCTTTGTCTCACTGAATTCCGATTTTCGTCGCATATTTTTAGCGGGTTTAAACTTACATAGTGGATATTACTTTTTCGGGAATAAATTTTATTTTCTTCGCATTAACCTCTCAGACATGCGAGAAGGATGGGAATTTTTACATTTTTTACTGCCTAGGGGCCTACCTCTGTTTTGTGGGCATATGGGGGCCTTGGGATCGAATGTTTTGGTAGTAACATCGTCCAAAAACTTTACAGACTTTTTTATTTTTGATGTTTTCTCTAATTGTGAATTTGTTGTTTTACATTTTTCGACGGATTCTTCTATGTTTGGTGGTGAATCCGTCTGGATATTTTCTATGTTTTCTCTCTGTAACTTCTTTATTCTTTTATCGTCGCTTACCATGTATGTAGGCTTCAATCTGTCGATTGAAATTGTTCGAGGTTCGCCTGCAATGAGTATCACAAAGTTTTTCTCATCTTGTGATACTACTTTGTAAGGACTGGCGTATGGTTTCTCCAGCGCAGATCTCATTTTTTCATCTTAAACAAATACGTGTGAAGTATTGGCCAAGTGTTTCGAGATGTAAATCTTGGGCTGGCCATGGCGAGCTGCCTGTTCTAGAAAATTGTTGACATCGTTTCTTATATTTTGTACCATAATTTCGGGGCTAACTACCTTCAATTTTGTGAAGAAGTCCCCTGGGAGGCGTAGCTCTTTGCCAAACGCTAGTTGCACTGCAGAGTGACCTGTATCTGTTTGAAGGGCAGATTGAAGGCCTAAGAGGATGGTAGGGAGTACTTCTACCTATCTCTTTGTATCGTGTGACATGATAGAGGCTTTGAGAGCTCTATGCCATCTCTCAATTTTGCCATTGGCTTGAGAATGGTAAGCTGTGGTATGACTGTGTTGAACACCAAGCTTATTAGACAGCTCTTTAATGAGCGAGCTCTCAAATTGGCGACCTTGGTCTGTGATTATGACTTCTGGTACTCCATACCTCGCAATCCAGGTATCATATAACCTTGCAGCTACTGTAGGAGCTTTCATCTCATGTAGAGGGATTGCTTCTGGCCATCGTGTTGCCCTGTCTATTATCGTCAACAGGTATCTGTGTCCTTGAGATGGTGGCAATGGGCCTACCAAATCCATATGTACTGTTTTAAACCGCTCCGTTTGTTTGAAGGATTTGAGGGGCGAACGAGTGTGTATTCCTACTTTTGACTCTTGACAGTTCAGGCAACTGCGAGCCCATTTGTTGCAGTCAGACTTCATTCGTGGCCATACAAACCTTGCCGAAATCATATTAGCACTACATTTTGGCCCAGCATGTGACAGATTACGTACACTGTAGAAAGCCAACCTGCGATATTTTACCGGTAGAAATGGCCTATTCTTACCTGTACTGACGTCACATGTTAATAAAACATCAGTACCGGGAATTTTTTGCTGTCTCAATTAGAGAGTAGTATCATCGTTCGATAACAACTCTTGCAATTCTGCATCCTTAAGCTGTGCTTTAGCTATTTCAGCATAAGGTAATTGGACTGGAACCGAGATAACTTCGATTCTACTCAAGGCATCAGCTGGAGTGTTAAGTTCTCCACTTATATACTGAATGTCGGTAGTCAATTGACCATTATAGTCTAATTGTCGTGCTCTTCTTGGCGATGCCGGTTCTGCATTTTGTGTGAAGGCATATGTTAGGGGTTTATGGTCAGTATACACAGAAGAACATCTACCCTCTAATTGGTGCCTGAAATGCTTCAACGCAGCAAATATTCCGAGCAATTCCCTATCGTATGTGCTATAATTCTTTTCTGTTTTTGAGAGCTTCCTCGAGAAGAAAGCTAGCGGTAACTTCTTGTCATTGTCCTTTTGGTACAGTGTTGCACCAATAGCAAAATTTGAGGCATCGGTACTCACGCATAATGGCAGACTTTCGTCTGGATGAGCCAATAGAGTTGCATTTGCCAGTGTATCTTTGATTTTCTCAAAGGCCTGTTTGGCTTCTTCATTCCATTCGAGTGGAGTCTTATCTTTCTTTTTACCTGTCTTAATTAGTGCAAACAGCTTACTTTGTTCGGCTGCTGCATTCTTCATGCAACGTCTATATAAGTTCACCATCCACAAGAAACGCCTGAGTTCAGCCACATTTGAGGGTTTTGGGAAATTCAATATTGGCTCTACTTTGGTCTTCAAGGGGGAAAAGCCTTCAGTCGAGACTTTGTAGCCGAGAAAGTCAATTTCAGTCTGTGCATATAAGCTTTTACCTACGTTGATAGTAAGCCCGACAGCGTGTATACGCTGTACGATGGCTCTTACATTCTTCTCGTGCTGTTGCTCACCACCTTCAGAGCAAATGCAGATATCATCCAAGTATGCATATGCAAACGGCAATTCTCTAAACAATCCGTTGATTAATCTTTGGAAAGTTTGTGCTGAGTTGGGAAGTCCAAATGGCATTCGAAGGTGTTCGAATAATCCAAAGGGGGATAAAACCACTGTCTTTGGTACGTCCTGGTGGGCCATAGGAATTTGGTGGAATGCCCAGTTGATGTCAATTTTGGTGAAAATCGTTTTACCCTTCATGTTCGCGTTGAAGTCCATTATATTGGGGACTGGGTAGCGATCAGGAACTGTTATGGCATTTAAGGCCATGTAGTGTCCAACAATTCGCCACTCTCCACTTGCTTTTTTGGTCATGTGGATAGGGTAGCTCCATGAGCTTTTTGCGGGGCAACATACACCCTCCTCAATGATGCGATGTAAGTACTCCCGTGCCACTTTGAGTTTGTCAGGCAGTAAACTTCGTGCTCTAGCATGGCAAGGCTGTCCTTTGGTTTCAATGTAATGAACCGTGTCGTGTTTGTATGTATGATGCCTGCAAATTGATGGTTGAGTGACTCCAGGATAGTCTGTAAGCATGCATTTTGCCATCCACACAATTTTTAGTTTCACTATTGATCATTTTGCCATTTTTGAGGTCAATGATCAGGCCATAATGTGCAAGGAAATCTGCACCCTGGATCGGGTTTGGAACATCAGCAACCATGAAGGTCCACGTCATATTTTCCTTGAGTCCGATGTCGACTTTGCTGGTCTCAAGTCCGTAGGCTGGAAGGTTTTGACCATTCACAGTAAGGAGATAGTATTTCGGAGGAAGTACTTTTTGGTTTTTATTTACTGGCAATATACTCAAGTCTGCACCTGAGTCTATCAAGTACCATCTCCTATTTGTCCTGTCCTTTATGAACAGGCGGCATGAGTGTTTTTCCGAGGGGTCTTCGGCCGTATAGATGGCCCCTTTTTCTATTTTGACCCTTCCTAGTTGTAGGATTTACCCCACCATTTGCACCTATTGTTGCATTTGGTGGCCTCTGAGCCAAACCTGTTATGGAAGAAACAACTCTTCTCATCCCAATTTCAAGACTGGTTTTTGGGAGATGATGTACGTGGGGGAGTTGAACTCTGACCCCTGTTGTTGAAACTCGATCTTCGGTCTCTGGACTGGGACTGTCATCATCTGCTATTGCCATTGTTTTTGTTGTTGTTTCTTGATTTCGATCGTTGTTGCCAGCTGCTATTGGATTTCATTGAACTTTGGCCTTTGTTCCATTTTACCTCATCGGTCAACTGAGTTATTTGGGCTCGAAGTTGAGCAAGTTCTCCAGTCTCTGCAGACACTGCACTGACCACGGGCTTTGACCTGGTGTATTCGAGTGCATTATCTGCGGATTTCGCAAGGAAGTCCAAGTCTGCGGATGTATTTATTACGGTCGAACCTACGGCGGCTAGGCATTGCACAACACTTTGTGGAAGTTGTTTGCAAAATTGATTGCCTATGACAGAAGGGGTTACTATGTTATCTGCCTTCTGCCTCAATTTTGCCATGAAGATTAAGGGTTTGTCATCCCCCATCTTCATACCTCCCATCACATCATCAATAATTTTGTTCTTTGTTTTTCCAAATACATTTTTGATCTTCTTGACAAACCAGGCATATTTGTCATCTTCTGTCAAAGGGCATTCCATGATGTCCGGAATGTGGCGGATTATCTGTGGGGGCATGCCTCCACAGATGTGTAGATACCGATGGTTCAGAGTTATGTTCTCGGTCTTAAACCTGCCTTCCAATAGAGTCAACCATAAGTCTACCTCATTGGGCAGAAATTCTGGGATCTCTATCCTCCATCTGTGGAAGTTGGGGTTCTGCCTTGGCTGCAATTGCAAAAGTTGCATAATCTGCACCAAGACTTCGGGTGTCAGCTGCGGCTGACTACTACCTCCCTGCGATGGTTGTGGGTTTTTGGTTGTTGGTGGGACCATTGCTGTGTCTTTCTGATGACAAGAGTATTCCACAGAACTACTTCCTTCCTTGCTGGTTGAAAACACTGGCTCCTGTGTTTGTTTTTGGGTAAGAACTTTGGCTTAAAGTTCGACCACTTCTCAACGTTTTTACTGCTAATTGATCTTTATTTATTGCAGCTCCCAGTCATGTTAATTCTGGGTGTTGAGGGCCTTCTTCCAGATTTGGTAAATTCTAGGAGTGTTGAGTCGGAGTCGTGGGGGGGATTGGGGGATGAGTCCAACCTTCTTCCTCCAGGTCTACTGTCTTGTTTCTCCTTGTTTGTATATTTTAAGGAGAGGGGTATAAATTCCTACTTCAGCAGACTCTCCTTCAACAACCTAAAAAGTGTCTTAGTCTGCAAAAAAATTTTTGTATTTGCCGAGCAAGCAAGTTTCTCGCCAGCGCAACGCATTTTTGTAAAAGCGCAACACGCCTCAAGACACCTCACAACATAGCCAAAAATCACATCGGGGTCACCACTGTGGAATACCTTGTTGTGAGAGATATTCTCACCAGAAGAAATTCTACAGAATTTAAGCGAGTTCAGCCACTTTGTACGTAAGTACGGGTAAGCCAGAACCAGACCGAACACTGGCGTTTTTAGAGCTGATTCGGGTGGTTTATATATGGCTTATTTACATGTACACAAACACACGTATGTAAGAGAATACGTACGTTGGTGAGAATGGCCAGGTCGCATCATCCCTTATCGAGATAAGAGATGGCTGGCCGGTTTGTGTACAAATTGTGACATCATCATATTGTGTCACGATTTTGTACTCGTATATTACCTGTAAGTACATACAGGTAATTACGATCGAATGAGTTTTGTGTGTTTAACGTCACGAGGACGATTATTTGCCTGCCCTTTGGGCGGCGACTATCGTTGAGGGGTCTGAGCCCCTTTACTTCATACCAGTTAGTCCCCACAAAATTCCTATCAATAATTTAGTTATTATTTTGCTAGAGGAAAATAAATTAACTTCTATTCTGTAATTCCAGAATTTAGAGGACCTAGATATAATTTTAATTGTATTAATTACAAACCCTGAAGCGCCCCTGAATGGTGCTTTGGTTTCTTCCAGGCCTGGATTTTTTCTGAAATACCTATTGGTAACACTGTAGAATTTGTTGTTTCGAAGGAAGCAACAAACCTTTTTTTTATGTCTCGGTGTGGCTGTGTGTGTAGTGGCGCATGTGCATCGAGTATGGGGGAATAATTTGTGAAATAATATTCGGAAATAATTTTGTGAAATAATTTTAACGAACGAATTAAAGGTTTGTACATTTATTATGGTGATTATTTTTAGGGAAGTAGAGAGGGAGATATTGGGACTAGGATAAATGGCGAGCTAAACAGAAAAATGAGGAAGAGAGGAAGATTGAAAATGATATAGAGTGGGAGGGCAAATGAGAGTCAGAGTGAAAGAATGAATGGTGAATAACAAAGAACCTAGGTTGAAGTTGTAGGGTGAAGCTAGTAGCTGTAACGTATATTTTCGTCTATTTTTAGAAATGACGAACATATTCGTTCACTCATTTTCGAATACCAAAAACGTAGATATTTATCAACAATTATCAGCCTATAACTCTTTGTAAACAACCACTAAATTACCCGTATTCAATTTTATGTATACAGATATACTTTCTGTATATTTATGACCTAATTGTACCTGTCCCTCGAGTACTCGACGAGTCAGCACAACCCTATAATAACAACACCCTACCTCACTTTACCTATCCGACACGTACGTTTTCATACCCTGAACGAGTATATAATCCCTCGATTCAATAGTATAATTCGTCAGTTCCTCGACAGCTACTTCTAAGTACCTGGAACCTCTCTTGTAGAAGTCTCTAGTGAACAGATAGTTTTGCTTGATGAATGGTGATTGTATATGTATAAATATTAACGTATATGTATGTACTGTGATGTACAAATTATTATTTTATTAAATGTTTAAACTCACTCATGTGTTTAAAATATTATTGAGTCTCTAATTAATGTTAAGGTCCACGATAGTCTGTGGATGATAAACTTGAAGTTACTTTAGAAGTATTAATGCTTTTTTAAGTACGTGATATTTCGTGTATGGTGTACCCCCGAAAGTGGTCTTAATTAGGTACATTACCACCTCTTTTGGCCGTTACAGTAGCTACTTAATAAATGCCCTATATATAATTATTTGTTAACAGGGTAGGTACAGGTCACTATTCTAGTTCTTTATTCATGAAGTTCGGTAAAAATATTCCTACTAAGACAAGGATTTAGCTTATCGATTTTGGATGGGATTGACTGGATGGTATTTCAGGTATAGCCGTTTTCGTTTCATTTTAGGATATTATTTTCAAATTGTAATTTAATGAAATTGTTTCGACTTGCGATGATTGCTGCTCACGTGTTTCTTTATTTTGTAAATTATTTTGACTTTTTATAATGCTCAAACATCTGAGCAACATTCAAGAACAATTTTCTGAGGGTCATGTAATTGTTTTTACAAAGCAAACCATATTATGTTCGTCAGTAACAATTTCTTTGACAAGTGCTTCTTACTTAGCTAATTATAAATATTTATTTAGATATAGTCGTGAAAGTGAATTAAAGTGAAGAATAAGAAAACCCTTCAACAAATTTTTAGAAAATTTTGGGAGCAAAGAAAACTAAAATTTTTTGGACATTTTTTTGGTTCAATAACGTGATAGTACTTTTATCATCAGCATAATTTGAAAACCACTACATCTTCAACAGAATATTCCCTTCGTTTTATTTCACGCAAGAATTCATTTGTAAATAGGTACAGTATTATACGTTTTTAGCAAGTTGCGTGATGCTCGAAATTAGGCTAATGTTAAACTAATAATATTTTCAGAAGTTTTTGTTTTCTTTATTCCTCAAGTATAAATTTAAGAGAAAACTTTTAGTGGTAACTAAAAACAGTGATTTGTTTGGGTTTTATTGAAGTGAAAATAAGTTTCATTACGTTTAAAGCCTTTAATATTCTAAGTGTTCTCTCTTAGATCAAGATTTAATTCACGAAAAATACAGAGTTTGGTGTTTGAGGTCACATATCCCTGATTTTGAAAGCTTTGAAATTTGAATGGAATACTTTGATCCTGATCCGAATTTAATTTTGTTAATCAATCATTGTCGTTTGATTATTATTATTATTATTATTATTTTTTTTTTTTTTTGCTTTCATAATAAGACCTGGATGATATTATGTTCAACTTCTTCTTGGTGAGGAACTGGTGATGACGATATCAGGCTTATTCTCTACAATCCAAGGGTTAATTATTTTCATAAAAATTCATATCCAACCTAAAAGTGTGAATACATAATAATTTATTCAAACAAAGGCTGACTTTCTAGACTGCCATCATAGAATTTTGTTCCTTCTTGATGACATTTGTTTCGATCAATGGGGAATAATTTTCACTATGGCATAATTATATAGGCACTGACTTGGTTTTTGTTTTTAAAGTGTGGGAACTGAGCTCCTACACAAAACAAAAATCAATTGCAATCATACCATTCCCCCATTTCTTAGTTTATTTGAATGCGAATCAAGAGAATATTAAATTGTTTTTTTCAGCACTCTCCTTTTAATAATTTTATCAATTCGCAGCACTTCAGGAAAGTACCTGAGCCGAATCTTCACAACTGTACTATGAAAATAGTTAAAATAATAATTTTTTTCTATGACAACTTGGAATTATGTACGCTCAGATTCGCATAGATACCAGTACCATACACTGAACAGGCAAACAGGTAGCTTTCGAACAAAAAGAATTATCATCCACTCAGTTCTCATCACTAATTCGTCATACTTACAGAACGCCGCTTGGATATTATTTATTGGTTCTGTTCTGACAAATTTTTGGACGGAACTTTCAAACAAATTTCACAACTTAAATATTTAGGTACCTACCTCCTTTTCTCTCATCTGCAGGTTTGTAAAAGTGTGTGTGAGTCACAATGAACCGATAAAATCACATTTCACAAGCTGGCTCAACCTAAAAGGGCCTTTTAAAATTATTTTACGCTAAAGGGTACACTGGGGTTCTTTGGACCCCAAAAAGAACATTATATCTTTCCAAAAGTATAAACTTTAGAGAAAAATTTTTGAGAAAAAAAACAGTTTCTCGCACAGTTTTATAAATAAATGGTTCTATACATTTTTCTTCTCAAATCGATAGTTATCTTACAAAAGTTCGGTAAATAATTCAGTCAAAAACACAATTTTTTTTATGGGCTGTAAATGTTAAAATTTTATTTTTGGTTAATTATGATCCAATTTCAGTAGAATTTAGGATTTTTCTTGAAGTTTCATCAATTCAATATCAATAACGTGAAAATCCTCGATATATCGATATATGATCCTTATGCAGCTCTGGATATCACAAATTGATTGATTTCATATACAAATTGATTGTTTTTTCAAATTCATTCTAACTTTAGTTATAACAACGGAAACATTTTTGTTTATGAATTAATCTTTTCTCATCATCTTTTCAATTAAAACGATTGTGGGGACAATACTCGTATGAGGTAATAGGGGCTCGCACCCCTTGACGACAGTTGCCGCTCAAAGGCTGGCAATAATTGTCTTTATGACGTTAAACAAATTTACACTGGTGCGTTTGTATGTTTGTACCTGTACGTACGTACAGGTAAGATACATTGTACGGGCCAAGATCAATTACCTGATAACAATCTTGGTGATGTCACGGCCTAGTACCAAACGCGCTGCGTCATTTCTTATCACCTCAATGGAGGCAAGAAACGACGTAACTCATGACATAATTACGTACATGTACGTATGCATGTGTGTCTGTGTGCGTGTACCAAATCCTGTATATAAACTCTCAGAACCGGCTCAAAAATCGCCAGTGTTTGCCGAGGATTTGGCTCTCCCATACTTAACCGTATGAAGTGGCAGAACACGCAAAATACTGTTGAAGACCTTCTAGTGCAAATATCTCTCACGACAAGGTATTCCACAACGATTATAAAGCGGTAAATAGTTTCAAATTATGTACCTATTACTTGAAAAAAAAAAAAAATGTTAACCTTATAGGATTAGAGTTACATAAATAATTTTTGAAAATCCTTTCAATTAGGCTCACTCATGCCACCATTTTTTTCCAAAAGATTATGCGGAACAAATACTCCCAAGGAAAGAAAAAAAACAAAATTTTTTCATTCGAGAAAAAACTAGCATTCCGAGGGCTCATTTTTTCCGTGTCTTTGTTGTGTTTGGAAAATTAAAAATGACATTAGCGAGCGTTTGTGTTCAAAGCGAATAGGTATTTTCGAATGAATTATTCACGAAGCACCCCACTGAAGGGGGCCGGAGACGAGGTTAAACGCATTTTAATTTTTTAATTCCTCCCAAGATCTCGGCCTTTCATTCGAGCACGGATATGAAGTCGGGTGTGACAAATTTCGAACTCTTCTCCCAGCGTAGATATAAATAAGCGAAAATCGAAAGTTTTTCGAAGACCGTTTTAGTGCAGTGACTTGTAATTTGGTGGATTTAGAATTCACACGAAAGATGCAGCATGAGAAAAAAGCTGAGACGAAGAAAGGAAGAAACACGAATAAATTAAAACTTGAACCGGTAGGAATAACGCCCAGAATTTTTTGATTTTTTTTTTTTGATTTTTACCTCGCCGAAAGGAGAATTTTCGAATAGAGTTTCAAGCGCAATTTTTATCGTAAGATACCACCACCGTTTTCTTCTAACGAAGTTGTCTCATAAGCAATTTTCTTTGTATTTTATTTTTCACGTTCTAATAATAATCCCCTCGGAGCACTTGTGACCCGTCCCGTAAAAAAATATGAACTAAAACAATATACTATAAGAAAATGAGAAATTAAAAAAAATGGAAATAACTTAAGTAAGTAAATGAAATTTGTTGCTTCAGAAACGGTTTAATTTTCCAGCACAAACCATCATGTCGAAAGAAAACCGCGTTAATAAAATTAATGGACTGGGTATTGATGATAATTGAAATTCACTTTCACATGCTCACGGAGGAGCCATGCTTAGTTCATTTTTTTTTAAAAACAGAAAATAGGCGTTCGGAAGTGAAAAATGTGTGCACGAATATGGGGCAGGCTCACAAATTTAGAAGCACCTAGATTTTGAATTTTGAAGGCCCTCAAGGCTCACGTTTGAGAGTCTTCCAAGACCTAACTAAGGTACACATGGGCTCTCAAATGATGGAGGAACTAAGTTGTTTTTCACACTTGACTTTAAAAAATGGACCACGCTCATAGGAAAGCCTCGCTTATTGGGCCCTCCCTCCTGTATAGAAAAGTTACAATGTAAGGCCATGCACGACTCATGCTTCGTAACATAATCTGTCGGGGATTATCGAATTTTTGTCATTTAACTTGTTTTTTATTGAATAAAAATGGTAAAAAAGAAGTGAAATATTAAAAACCCTATCAAGTATACTTTAACTGACGTCCTTTTAATTTTTGGACAGACTGGTCCCATAGAATTATGTATCATACACCTTCATTTGTTTACTATCGTTATCCAGTTTGTTATTGCAATATTTATAAAAATTATACCGATAGTAAAATTTCGATAACTCACAAAAAGTGTGACCAATGGGAGAGAAACTGAGCATTCAAATTTGCAAATGTGTTTCAAAGAAGTTTTTAATCGGCAGTAATTAATTACTCGGAGTTACCAACAGTCATAAACACTTCGATTAAATGTAATGTTAATTTCTAGTTAGAAGGTGAACCTAGTGAACTATGGTGTAAATTTTCTGGTGTACCTTGGTACATACTACTAAAAATGTCTTCCAATTTTTGGAAAATAATTTTCATAATTAAAACTGCCCGAAAACATGAAACTTTGAATGTTGAGAAAGTTAAGGATAGTGTAAAAGATGTTTCAAATAAGCAAATTCATGATAAGAATTACACAATTGAAAAACAATCAATTTTCCTTATAATAATTATATTATTTAAATTCAAACAGCAGATATCATCAGATTTCTAAACATAATTATTTTTAGATGCAGTGTACTTTATATTGTATTAGATAAAATAAATCTAGTTTTTTGGGTTAAAAATATTTTTAATGTGTAAACATCTTACCACTCAGTCTATGGTAGGAGCTAAATAAGAATTATAATTGTTAAATTTGTCTAACTCTTGCAATTGTAACACTTCTTCGTATGTGTTACCTGATGTGTAGGTGAGTGGTTGCAAGCATGCACAACACACATGCTCACAATCATACGATTAATTTTTATATTTACACATCAATCCTTCACAAGTATAGCCCTAACGGAACTCACACCTTTTTTTTCTTGTGTGATTCAACATGTATCATGGTACACCATCCTCAGTACCATGGTACATTGGGGTTGTGTACCATGGAACAAAAAAGGCTACCCTCTTTAAGATAGAATTAAAAAAAAACAATGTCATTTTGGTTTGGCTTTGTGGATAAAGGTTCTTTCTTTTAAAATATATTGGTCCAAAATTTATAGCTGACTTCTTCTAGCTTGCATCAGAGACAAAAAGGAAAAAAGTGTTTCATGGTACCCCAGTGTTCCATAATCAATCATTTTAATTTGTGTAAACTTGAGCCAAACATGGAACATAACAAAGCCAAACAAGAAAATTTAAGTTGGCTGAAACAGAACTCCAGGAGTTATACAAAACAAAAACTATAGTGTTTTTCTGGTCGAGTAGGTTTTACCTCTTGATTTATCAGTAATCGTACAAGCTGAAATATTATGTAAAAGTAAAGATTAATTTAGCTGTGGGAACGAAGTTGCACATTAATATTCCGCTAAACAAAATTTAATCAATTAGATATATACATTTATTTGGTTACAGACACCAAAAACTGCTCTAACAAACTTTATAATGCTTGTAAAAAAACTAAAAATTTTATAGACAAGATTCGCTCAATTTTGACCATAATTATGTCTACTGCAAACACAATGTACCTTGTCTCAGTGTCAATTTTTTTGGCTTCACTCTAAATGAAATAAAAAACTTATAAATGTAAATGTTATAGTTTTTGGTATCATGAGTAAATGACAGGAAAAGTATGTACCAATGACCAGAATTCCTATGGGACATCACAAACTGAAAAATATAATAAGAGTGGAGGGAAAACAAGTCAGCAGAAAGAGCAACTAATTACAGCCTACCAAGACAGCGCATTTAACTTAACTCATTAGCATTAATTTCTTAACTAATCTCAAACCAGGAAACAAACTAGAGGACTCATATGAACCCTTATAATTTGAAATAAAATAAACTATTGACTCGTACACGTGATCAATATTTATACCCTTCATAAACCACGCAAATACCAATCTGCCTCATAGATGGTAGTCAGTGTTGAAGCTGTTATCAAACAGCTTAACCAAAAAACCAGGCAACTAGTTTAAGACAAGAAATGGTATATTACACATCATGGTTCAAAAGTGAATGTTTACATGTGAGGGAAAATTTTCAAAAAGAGAGCAATTCCTGAGTCATATAAACTGACTTTTGAACCATATTGAGGAATATATTTTATAATCATTATAATAAACATACAACCCAGTTTTTTAAACAAAATGGACGATAAATTATAAAAGAAAATTCAACGAAAATTATTTAAACAAAGTTTAAGGTGCAAGTGCCAAGTACAAATGTTTTGTTGTTTCCATCTTAATAACAAATTGATCAGTATTGCCAGCCAAGTAAAAGCCAAAATGCTGAACATATGATCAGAAAAACAATATTTACACTGGTATTTTTAGAGTAAAAAATAGCTCATATTATTGAGGAACATAATCTCGATATAAAGTGAATATACCTCCATGTAAAAAAATGCTTTACAGAATGTTCAGTTTTCATCAAATTAGAGGTTACATTTTCTAAATGAAACATTATTT
Source organism: Ericerus pela (assembly GCA_011428145.1). Classification (NCBI taxonomy): domain Eukaryota; kingdom Metazoa; phylum Arthropoda; class Insecta; order Hemiptera; family Coccidae; genus Ericerus; species Ericerus pela. The sequence goes on from WOFM01000027.1 coordinate 87,402, forward strand.
CTGCCACAGTGAAGAGGTTGATATTTTATTCTGTTTTATTTTAGATATCATTATATAATTAACATTTCTTTGCTTTCTGATCATTAATTAATAATTATATAAAACATCATCCTCAACAAGATTCAAAAGTGAGTGAACATGACATTGAAATTCCTCACTTTTGAACCTTGTTGTGTAATATACTATTTTATAATTAATGATCAGAAAGTAACATAATGCTTAGTTAACAATTTTAAAGAAAAAAAAAATCAAAATTAACAAATATAGTCATTGAGACTTCATTACATTATTTAGCGTTGGTAGCTCAGTTGATATGGTGTTGGTTTGATAAAACAGATGTTGTTGGTTCATATCCTGGGAGGACGAGTGAATTTTTCGTGGAAATAAAAATTCTAAGTTAATGGAAAATCATATTACATTAAAGTTGATATCATTTATCAATGATAGGCACTAGTTTTTACTTGCAAAATACGATTGTGTAAACATTGCTTTTCTCATCATGTATTATAAAAAATAATTTATTTATTTTTGAAGGTGTAGTTCAATTTCGCGATAAAAAGCACCAAAACTGGGCTATATTTGACTTCAAATATCAGTAGAAAATTTTATTTAAGCGGTAAACTGTATTACAGGGCGAGCAAAAATCATTATTGGAGCAAGACCTAAAACCAAAATAGAAGCAGTCATTGAAAATGAAAAATTGATTCACGGTTGGTTTACCAGGGACAAATAAAATCTAGATTTTACCATTCTCACCTAACAATTAAATTTGGGAATTATTACTTCGTTTATTAGGTATTACTTATAGGTATGTAGAATGAAAAATTATAGATGTTGAGTAATTGATGGATTTTATTTCTTCTCATTGATCAGAAAATGAATGAAATTATCTTTACAGCAAAAGTATAAGTACAAACTTATTCCGGTAAGCCGCTCCCTAATTAAAATTATTCATAATTGACTGAAAAAGAATAAAAGGTATCGTAACATGTGGAAAGAAGGAGGCTTTTGAGTGTCTCATTTGTTGAGTCAAAAACTTCAAATGATAAATTACATACCCAAGTTTTTGAAGATGTATCATGATTTCTCTCAAATTGCTATACTTACACTTAGCTTGTGTGGAGTGGTAAGTTGGTTCATATTGCTAATTAGATGTTTACTGGTAGTTTTTGAAGGTCATTTTTACACTCATTGGTAGTCTAAGTAGTTGTTTTCTGGAAATTTGAGTCGAACTAGCATAGCCTAAGCTAATGGTTAATGGTAAGATGGTGCCTGTGTATGTAGATTTTAAATGAAAATCTGCATGAGTTATAGACGTCGTGAAACGACATTAGAAGGAATGCACGTAGGTACATTTTTTTGATTCATGAACCAAGGAAACTTTTGGTGCCAAAATCTCAAACTGACATAATTATAGGTACCTATGCAATGTGCTACGGGAGCGATCGAGACTATCTAAAATTGAATTAGTACACATCAAAATAAGTACAAAAGTTCTTTATGAATATGAGTCCCCAAATTTTTTGTTTCGAGGTACAAGGTGTCACGATTTTAAATTTTCCCCAGCAAAATCAAGTGAGGAAATTCGAAAAATCATTCTGATGATGAAATCTTATTGTACTTATCGAGTACAACAAGAATTCATCGTCAGAAATTGAATTTTAATGATTTTTTGAATTTTATCATTTGATTTTGCTGAGGAAAATTTCAAAATTTGAGAGCTTGTTACTCGAAACACAAGATCTGTAGACCAGTGTTCATAAGGAACTTGTTTTATTATTTGTCACATACTAACTAAATTTTTGCTATTACCAGTCTCTTATGGAACACTCTGTATATATATAGGCTAATATAGCTTATAGGTTATACCTAATCCATTTTCTTATTATCGAGCTATAGGTCAAAATTTTCAAAAAAAAAAAAGCTCGAAATTTGATACGAACATTGATATAAATCCAACGACTAGGCTTACTAATTTTTATGCAGATTGACAGTGCGGTACTTCTGGTACATTATTTTCTGTTCATATTTTAGAGGTTTTATAATTATCTAGAATTAGTTTAATTTTCTACCAATATAACTGCGAAATTTAGAGAAAATATTCTATAAAATCCATTATTGTAATATTCTACCTACCAATTTTGGTGCAGATTAGCTCGAAGAAGTCCGATATGTCCGATTTAATTCGAATTTTAGACTTCAAAATATTGTTTATTTCTTGTAATTTTGGACTCGCTGATGAGTTGGTGCTTTCCTAAAATTTTATTCCTGAAATTTTTTCACTAATAATGGCCGAAATCAATTAGAATTAATGCGAATAACTTGTTTTAATGTTTGATAAATAAATTGACTGAATGGTATGACTGTAGGCTTTGCATCAGGTGCTCGAATGCACGGTATTGCGAAACGATAAAATTGTTTCGATTTTAACTAAACCTCGATATTGTAACAAACATTGAAAATAACTGTGTTCATAATTACGACTGAAAAAAAAACCTATCGAATTACAATATTCTTAGTCGTAATTCTGCATTATCCAGCCTTTTTTCCGAAATTATTCCTTTTTTCAATTTTCAATGAAAAATGGTGTCGTCACTGGATAAGAAATTTATGGTTTGCGAAAAAAAAATAATAAAAATAAAAACCAAAGTTGAATAAATACAAAAAAAAATTAAAAACTTTGGCCAAATACTGTTCATGTTTTATTTGGTTGAACTTCAGATTGGGTAGAGAAAAGAAACAAATTAGTTCAATTTTTCTTTTTTAATTACTCGATCACTCTAAAGACCTACTTTCCGTAGTTATGCAAATTTTTTTCTGCTTTTGTCGTTACAGTCGATTACCAAGCCAAAAAAAAATGACCTCTCAAATGCACGGATGGCGAAATCATTAAAAAAATTAGAATAAAAAAAAAGTTTGTACCCACCTATATCAACGTTTATAGTTTACCCTTCGTGAAAAAAAAAAAAAAAAAAAAAAAGATAAAGTTTGTTGTTCTTATTTACTTACTTCATACTTCCCTCTCGCACAATCTCTCCATAGCATTTTGTTTTCTACCGTAAAACTATAACTAACTTTTCCCCTTGCGATTGCTATAATTTCTGATTATTCGTAATTCGTTTCTCTTCCAATAATTTGCTCATTCAAGAAACAAACATTTTCAATTCGCCATTTGTTCATAGGCCTAATACAGTTTTATTCGTCTCATTTAAAACGTCAGTATTTATCCCTTCTGACACATCTGCCAAATTTTACTTGATTCGATAAGTATTTTAATGTTGAATATACCTCCTTCATTCATTTTAGCTTGCAGAACATAACAGTAGGTACTTTTCAGAAAAATGTCACATGGAAACCGTGGTCGATAAAGCTTTTAGGTTTCAGTTTATTCTGAGGTCAAATTTTATATTTTGACACGGATATTATGTCTTATGGCTGTGAGTTTATCAAAAATTTTAAACATTTTACTTTAGATTTCCATCACAGGGTGGTTGATGACGTCATAATTATGAATTTAAAAATTTTAGGGGGAAGAGTGATGGGCTTTGAGGTGTACCCTGGCGCAGGGTAGAGACGCACTTGGAATGGTGACGACGTCATAATTATGAACTTAGAAATTTAATGAAAGAAGTAAGGGGTTTGAGGGGGTCATGGTGACAGGCAGGCGGCAGGTGGAGAAAAATTAAAATTTTTTTGGTTAGAGAACGAGCCGATGAATGGTTCAGTTGAAATTTTCTAGTTAAATCTGATTCTAGCCTATTTTCTCAGGTTAAAGAGTTACAACGCTGCCTTGTTCAATTGAAAAACACAAAATAATATATAGTTAGGTAGTTTAGGTTGCCGGCGTAGGGAATCGAACGGCAACCTACAGATTAAAATCGCGGCGATCGCTACCGCATGGCTACAAAGCTGCTGATAGCCTTGTAAAGGTGCGGGGCATATAGGTTCATCTCCCCACAACCACTCCCTCTCAGTTTTACGGCTGCGGTTATAGTATGACAGCACACAGAGGGCGGAGCTAGGCTGATGCTATAAGAAGAAACTGACAAACCAGCAATGCAGGCTTGTGCCATTATGGCTGGATACCACTCTGCAGAGGGGGTGAATGAAGCTTTTAGAGAAGTGCGCTTCAAATTACATTGAGGTCACTAATTCTGTAGGTTATCGGCATAGTGGCAATTGCTACCAAATGGCTACAACGATGCTGATAGCCTTGCGAAGATTTAGGGTGTATAGATTCATGTCCCCACGGGTAGGTACCTACGTGAATTCATATTTAAATAAAATACTAAAACTTTCGGTGAAAGTTTCATTTCCACTCTCCCCTATTCTCTACTCCCATTACTTTCTCATCATTAATGTTAATTAGTGTAACTAACGAAGTTAGATTGGTAGGTACGTGTTGTATCCATAAATAATGTACCTAACTAGGTAAGAATGATAGTATATTTTAAATATTTACGTATTGACAAATTTCTTTGCAGCATTTCATGAACGCATAAAAAACGATATTTTAATTACAGACTTCAATGTTCTGTCGGTAGTGGTAAAGAGCGTATAATTATAGGGGGGTCCTGGGGATGTGGAGCAATCACTAAGAATATATTGACCACCTTTTATGATGAAGCCCTTGAAAGAGATAGGTACTTTTAGTTATTAGGTTTGTAAATTTTCAGGCAATTGTATATCAATCTATACTAGTGTCAAGTCCTATTAAGGTCATTATTGCCTCAAAATTTTTAGCTATATGTTTCACATATGCATTCTTGATTGCTCATCATAAACTTTTGTTTATGGTTCTTTTACCCGTGTGGTCACAATTTTCAATTTTTCTAACTGAAAAAAAAAACAAACAAAAAACAAAGGAACAATCTAAAACAAAAAACAAACAAATTATTCATATTGAAGGGAGCTATCAAATTAAATTGTCAAAATACAAGTTCATAAGAGAAAAACATATAATTTCTAAAACATTACTAATAAACTGAAATTTTTTTTCTTGGGCGAGTGCTGAAAATCACATGAGTATCAATCATATACTTTGCCGCGGGTCACACACAATTTTTTGCAACAACTCCATTTCCTGAAAAAAAAAGAAAGCCAAAAATTTGTTTTTTAAAACCAAATGATAATTAATTACAGTGGAAACTGCTTAATAGTGACAGGGCACAATCGCTTATTTGAGACAAATTAGGTAAGTTCTAAATCATACGCACTAAAAATGAAGAAAGTCAGCTATCTTGTTAATGACAGCACATCGGTTTATTAGGACAAAGCAATTCATAAATATGGGAAAATTGCTGTTGAGCTTTCTGATTTACAAGATAATAGTTCAGCTTCAGTTCAATAGAGATTATTTTTGTTGTTCTCTGTCATTATTCTGCCTGACCTTCATGTTTCCTTGCACAAGTTATTTAGACGAGTACCAACAGGCAAATGCTCCAGAATACACCAAATCAGCACCTATTATCTTTCATTGAGAATCTCCAGTAACCTTTTTTGTTTTGTCGTAAATATTGGAAAGTTTGACCAAACAATAATGTATGGTCAAATTTACTATTGAAAATCACAACTTAAATCTGGTATATACTTGAACTCTCAGCATCAGTTAGACTGGACACCGCTTATTTGGGACAACATGGATACCGCCCAATGTGTCCCTATTGAAAGATTTTCTCTGTATTTTATTTTTTTTAACCAAAAAATTTCTACAACCCGTTCATCTCCCAAAAAATTGATTCAATAATTTTTTTTTATAACACTAAACACTTAATTAACTACTTAAGACTTAATAATTTTACTCGAGAAGAAACAATTAGAACTGAGAAAGTAGTCGAGCCTGCAAGAAAGTAATCAAGCTATGCAAGACAGTGATCATGTCTTGTGAGAAAGTCAACTTGAAAGTGCACATATGCCCAACAATATTTTTCCGCGTCGTATTGAAATTTGCTAATCTTTGTTCAGTCAAAGGGCATTAAAATCTGATCAGAACCACCGGGCTTTATTCGCAAAAGTTCTGTTCACTCTATCCACTAACCAGAAACTAATATCTAAGTTTATATTAAAAACGAGTTTTTAAAAGATAAATTTTTATTTATTTTTTTGGTTTCAGCTTCATGCAAAATAAACATTATTTTGTGGTGGAAGATTGGCAGAATTCAGAAGTACTGAAGTGTTTTTTTTTTTCGGCTTCAGCTTCATGCGAAATAAACATTATTTCGATGCGGAAGGTTGGCTGCAGTATTGGTATAATTTTAAAATCGCAATAGTGAGTCGAATAAAAGCTTATAAAAAAGCTTATAATAAAAAGGAAGGCGGTATTTATAGCAGAGTGTTGGAAGAAAGCAGCTTCAAACTTTTTATTTTCACAGAAAAGGACAATGATGGAATATTTCGTCCATTGTTGCGTACAAAAGCCAACGAGCGTTAAAAGTTCTTAAAGCTGTGAAAAAAAAAATGAAGAAATGCTCTACCGATTTAAAAGCTGAATCAACTTTAATCGATCGGAATGAAACTCATTAGGCGTTTTGTGGTTGTATAAAGTCTTCAGCATTACTGATAGTTCAACCAGAAAATTTAGGAGATTCTATTGAAAAGGTATGCTGCTTAATATATTATACAGAAATGATAATAAGAGTATTTATGAACTATTTTCAAGCAGCTTTATCAGCGTCGGTAGGTCTAGGTATCAGTATAAATAGACTATACGTAGTATACGTTTTACACATCTAGATACTTATATCACGTATAGATATACCTACGTATTAATGAAAATATCATTCAAAATCCTTGTTTTCTTGTCCGGAGTAAACTTTGAAGCCCTCGAACGGATGTGATGTTGTTTTCATCACTACGTACCTACGTGACTATTTCGGGTAGATTTTGACCCAAAAATGACCGCACAAGTAATTTCGAAACTGAACAGTGGTCGTAAATGTGGGAGGCGTGCGAAGTCTGTAATGCAAAGACCATTAGGATAGAAGTGAAATACGGCCCAGAATCCGAGATTACGAAAGAAAAAATAAAATTCTACGAACAGCATTCGTATATTAACATCAGAAAAGGATAACGAAGCAAAGAAAATCTACCCTATAGTCTCATACTAGGTACTAACATTATGTAGCTTTATTGTCGGTGTGAACCTTAACAAATAATACTTAGCTCATGTTAAATACACTGGAATATGTATTAAAATTAACCAATTAACGCATGGCGTTGATACAACAAAAATTATTACGAATCGAAATCGCATCATGAACAATAATTTTAATATCTACTTACTAAAATTGAGCATATTTAACAAGAAAAGGAGGAGCCGATTTTAGTTTATGGAAACTTACCAAATTACAAAATGGTCAAAATTATACGAAATTAACCCATTTCAAACTGTTGTTGAAAGAAAGAACTAATCAAATCACTTCCGACCAAAAAGATAAATTTCATATAAGTACTTAGGTAGGTGTAGGTACTTACCAACCTAAATTAAATAACATTTTCAAAAGACAATAAAAATTCTTCCACAACAGATATTCTCGAAACGAGGCCAAAATGTAAGTCAATGTAGACCCAAAAAAAGACAGTCTGGCTTTGGTCGCAAAGCATCAGCTGGTCGACGCCTCCATTTTCATGTCTGGAAAATCGCCAACAGGTGCCGAGGAAATGGGATAGAAAAATAAAATTTAATGTCTCGCCAAAAGGAATAAAATTTTAAATGAATTTGGCGATGCGAAAAAACGATATCTTACCTATACCTAACCTACGTACTCGTATAATATGAATGTCTTAGAACGAAAAAATCACCCAAACCTTTTTTTTTCGCTTGATCAGCTTGCGGAATTTTTTTTTTTCCAAGTTTGTAAAACTCCCTTCATCATACGGCCGTGTCATGAACAATGTAATTATAAGAATTTCTGTTCACCGAGTACAATGTATAAAATTATATTTTAGAGAATCAGGCGGTATATTTTTGAACCACTAAAAAAATTTTTAAATAATTAAATTGGCGAATTGAAGCTAATTCTACGAGATTTCAGATATTTTTGAGAGAGAAAAATTTCATAAGCCTAACTTTTGTTTTCCCCCTATGATTATTTGATAAATTCTTCAGTAATGTAAATTCTGAGATTTTTATTGTGAATTCCATTCTCCTCCAGTGGAAGTATTCATAATTTTCGATTAAATTATAAGTAGGTATATTACGTAAGCCTACAATATGGAAAAATTTTTGTTTCCATTTTAGACGAATAGATAAAAATAGTTTCGAGAAGAGGTATAACTCCATATATATCAATCCTTTAAATATTTTTTGGCCTTCCATGCAATAATTATTTTATTTCACATAAAACAAATGTTAAAAAATACCATACAAACTTCTAAAAAAAAAAAAAAAAAATTAAAAATATCTACTTATATCGCTTGCTGGAATACATATAGGTAATATTGTAGAATTTGTTGCTTCAGAAAAAGCAACAAACATTTTGTTTCGTATCTGTGTGTGGCTATGTGGGTAGTGTAGTGGCCTTAGCCCTAACTTCATTTATAGTCCGAGAGACTCATAAAATAACGTAGTCACACTCCTCCTTACCAAAGTGCAACTGCTTGGCGACCACCACAACACCAGTACAGACAGTCAGCGTACTATGCGCTGCTGCCAAACCTCTGCACCCTGTAGGTGCGCAGTGGATCGTGTAACATATCACAATACTGGGGGCGGTGTACACCAATCTGACCTTTATGGTCAGTTTATCAGTTGTTGCTGTTCTGAAAGAAAATTACCTTGTTAGAGGTAATGACATACATATAATATTAAACAAGTTTATTAAATGAAAAAATTCAAACAAAACAAGAAACAACATTATGACTAAGACTAGTAACAAGGAAAGTCATAAAAGAACACAAACGTAAAAACTTACGTATTTTTATTTTATTGTTTTTTTTTTGACTGCTTGTCCAAAATTGCCGGACATTGTCTTCGGGTGTAGGATAAGAGTTTTGGCCATATATTTGGAATTCTGTGAAGGAAGAATGGGAAATTAGCAAATTTGTATAAGGTTTATTATATGCATTATTAAAATATAATAAATCTTATTATTGTTAGGTACCTACTGACACTTATCACCCGCTTACACTTTTAAAAAGGGGCTGGATGGTGGTAATGAGTATTGAATAGAATTCTTAACTCTAAAGTCAGTTAAATAGGAATTGAATATATGGTGCCAATTTCCATTGTTTCAATTTCTATGTGCTTAGTCTAGTATGTCTAGTATTCAGAACAGTTATAGATTTTCAACTTAAGGTTGTTGGAATTCTATCATCACTATTTAATTCTAATGGGGCAAGAAACTTTATTGGTCTACTTATTACATTAGAATTAGGCAGTAATACATCTGCGTGACGAACTTTACCATCACGAGAGGGGTGCAACGTAACAATCCTGGCAATTTTGTATACGCCTGGTTTTGTCATATTGTCCAAGACATGGACTATGTCCCCAATTTTAGGTTCAAAGGGTACATTTCTGTAAATGTTATCTACACCTTTTTGAACTTTGTCTCTTAAAAAGGGGAGGTATAAATTTTTCAAAGTTGTCCATAACTTGGTTAAATTTATTTGATCTATTTCCCACAATTTTTGTAGGGATTTAGTCGTTGGAGTGGATTCATCCAAGGGCTTACTTAGATCTAACGTAAACGTTCTAAAGTTTGCATGCAAGAAATGAGCTGGAGTGAGGGTCCATTGTTCAGCATTATTTACCACAGGGCATAAGGGTCTCTCATTAAGTACAACTTGAATATTTTTCAAAGCAATTTGAAAATTATGTTGATGATAAGGGTCTTCTCCCATTACGCGATAGAACATAGGTTTAAATATGCCTATAATCCTCTCGAAAGAGGCTTCATACCATGGGGCTTTAGAAGGTGTAAAGTACCAAGATATTCCTTTTTTGAGTAATTGATTGCTAACTTTATTGTTTGTAATAAACGTATCCCAAAACTTAGGGAGAAGTGTTGCGATCAATGCAAATTGGGCTGCATTATCTAAAAATATCACTTTTGGTGTTCCTCTATCTGCGAAGAAAGTTTGGAATGCTACCCAAATTTCAAAGAGAGAGGAAATAAACAGCCCTTGTGGAAAGGCATGTGAAAATTAGAACCCATTTTTTGTATTTTGGTGACGTTGGTGTTACTTGAACGTTCTTTTTCTTTTTCAAGAATTCATCAAAAATTAAAAATGGTCCAAATACATCCAATCCTGTATAAGTAAATGGATGTGAAAATGGCATTAACCTGAAATCAGGTAAAGCCGAATGAGTTGGTTGCTCATACGGTTTATTAGAATGTTTTTTACAGAATAAGCAGGCTTGTTTCAAAATTTTAGGCATGAGTTGCATTGCTTTAAATGTAAAATAACTACGTCTGAAAGCAGCCATAGTGAATTTTACTCCTGCATGACAATGCATTTCATGTACATTTAACAAAATTAATTTTGTTAATTGTGATTTTGGATATAGTAAGACAGGAGATAACACATCTTCTGTAAGAGGTGTTATTGGTAAATAATTTTTGAGTCTGAGAATTCCTGACTCATCTATTACTGTATGAAATTTATTGTATCTTATATATTCAGGGGGGTTAGGTCCCAAGAACGTATTATACAGTTCAGGGAAGTATTTTTTCTGGTCTGTATATATGAAACATAGCAACCCAAACTGATATGTGTTGGGTAAAATTGTGTAAGGTTTCATTGACCTATTACGTTTAAGTCTTTTCTGAGAAAACTTTCTTATTGCGTTTAGGCAAGTAAAGAAGGTTTTTTCTAATTTTGTTAAAGAGTTAAACTTTTCTGGGTCAATATTAAAAGGAGATGTACATAGAATGGCATTTTATTAAGCATAATTAATAGAATTATTAATTATTTAAAAGGCAAAGAGTAAAACTTACGTAAATGCGTAATTATTATTCTTTAAGATGATCGAAATTTTTGCGTCGTAAGTCTTTGTCAATGGCAGAAATCGAACGAGAATTGCGATCTATCATACAATAATTAAGGGTTTTGTTAAAAACTAAAGTCCTTAATTCACGATAACTACATAATTAATGATGATAAAATTAATTATTGTATAAACTTACGGAATTGCGTAATTTTATTCTTCAAAATCTTTACAATTTTCTTCAAACCGTGTGGATTCCCAATTTTTTGAAGATTGAAACACAGGTTGACACTGTAATAAAATGTTGAATTTAAAACACATTTTATTATAATAAATTATTGCAAACTTTAATTTATGCATAGTGATTTACCTAAATTTTTGAAAAAATTTTGATTTGCTCTAGTAGAGAGCACCAAATTTTTAAACACAAAATAAAATCACTATAAATGGTGTTACAAAGTTCGTACTAGTACGAAAAAGTTTTTCAACGCCTAAATATTAAATTTAAAACAAAATTTAATTAAAAATGCACAAATAAATTCACTTTATAAACCAAAAAACAGTAAAATAAATGGGAGCTAAACTTACGCATGGCATGTTCTTCAACCTGATGTCGTAGAAAATGCCATCGTACGTCTAGGGTAGTTATAATGCGCATGCGCGTATAACTACCCAGTTTGTTCACTGTGTTTGTGTGCGTAACAATTATACTGTCACCTTTATTAAGTGTGATAGTATTGGTATATAATACGATGCGTATTATATTGTATGATTGCAAGGATTTGCAAGCATGCATCGGCCGGTGAAGTCAATACTTTGACCTTTGACCTATACCATTTTTTGTCTTATCTACATGATCGATGTAGATGAGATGTGAAATCATATATTTTTCGTCATTTATAAGATTTGGTCTAATTTCCTATGAGTGCGAGGGAGAGAGAATATTATTTCTTTCTCTCTTGCTCACGTATATTTTTGTTTTTTACGAAGACAAAAAAATATTTTTCGGCGGAAGGATTTCTCGGAAATCTTCCTTGTATTTGGTCGTTGTTTTAAAGGCTAAATTCTTTTTGCGTATTTTCATGTGTGGCAGCCATATTAGTTTTAGTAATATTTTTGACGCCATTTACAAAAATGCCTGTAGTTGGACACTATATGCTGGGGGCGGCTATAAAAATTTCATATTGGTGGAATTTTTTAGCCATCTTTTTACATAGTCATGTGTGAATAATAATTTCGATAGTCATTATTATGTACGTATTAATTACTGGTGGCCGCAAATTTATTTGGTCGTCCCTAGTTTTATATGGAAATTATTCTTTGTTAAAAGTTGATCTTCATGAAATATTTGTTGTGAAATAAATTACATATTATGACATTTCCATAATATTACAGAGTATATTCAAGTACTTTATTCTTTGAATAGTGTAACGGCCAAAAGAGGTGGTAAAGTACCTAGTTAGAACCACTTTCAGTGTTACACCCTACACGAAATATCACTTACTTTAAAAGTAGTAATGCTTCTAAAATAAATTTAAGTTATTATCCACAAACTATCGTGGACCTTAACATTTGTTAGAGACTCAATAATATTTTAAAACACACGAGTGAGTTTACAAATTTAATAAAATAATAATTTGTACATCACTGTACATACACATACGTTAATATTTATACATATACCATCACAATTCAACAAGCAAGACTATCTGTTCACCAGAGACTTTTACTAGAGAGGTTCCAGGTACTTAGAAGTAGCTGTCGAGGAACTTTGTGTTTCTCCACTGAATCGAGGGATTATATACTCAATCAGGGTATGAAAACGTACGTGTCAGATAGGCTAAGTGAGGTAGGGTGTTGTTATTATAGGGTTGTGCTGACTCATCGAGTACTCGAGGGACAGGCACAAGTAGGTCATGAATATACAGGTAGTACATCTATATTCATAAAATCAAATACAGGTAATTTAGTGGTTGTTTATAAAGAGTTATAGGATGATTATTGTTGATAAATATCTACGTTTTTGGTGTTTGAAAATGTGTGGACAAATATGTTCGTCATTTCTAAAAACAGATGAAAATATACGTTAAAAATAGTGGAAGCGATTTTTTTTTTTGTATGAAGAATTATTTTGTATTTTCTTACAAAAAAAGAAGATAGAATATAATTTTTCATTTTATTGGAATTAATGTTTCGTGATTAACGTTAATTAATTTTAATTCTAGTTGTGTATAAGGTTTCTTTTGAGGGAAATCTTATTATAGGAAGGAGGTTTGTTGCTCCTGCTACCATGTAGTGGCCTTAGCCCTAATTTTGTTTATAGTTCAAGAGACTCATAAAGTAACGTAGTCACACTCCTCCTTACCGAAGTGCAACTGCTTGGAGACCACCACAACACCAGTACAGACAGTCAGCGTACTATGCGCTGCTGCCAAACCTCTGCGCCCTGTAGGTGCGCAGTGGATCGTGTAACATATCACGATAGGTAGTGGCGTATGTGTATCAAATATGAGGAAATAGTTAGCGATATAATATTGGGGAAATAATTTTGTGAAATAATTTTAACAAACGAATTAAAGACTTGTACATTTATTATAGTGATATGAGATAACCGCCTGAAATGAAATTTGAGCAATCACAAGTTCAATTAAAAATAAATTTATTTCTTATATTACAGCTATTATCCATCGAATTCAAACGAGAAGAAAATAAAACTTCTTTTATTTAAATTATTAAGTACATGGAGAGGTGCTTCTCTGATTGCCAGTTGTAGCGGTGAATTTTTTGAGAAGAATCAAAAATAAAGACAAGAAAAGCAAAATTTCACTAGACACCATAATTGAAAACAAAATTTTATGCATAAAAAACTAATTGTGGTTTTGTTTGCAAGCAATGCAAAAAAAAGAAAAACTAGAGAAGAATTAACTAATGAAACAAAAATAAAAATAAAAATGAAAACAAGTACCAACTGAGAAGCTTATACAGTTATTTGTGATAGGTATTTACAAGTCCAAAAAGTAGATGATTTAAGTGTGCTTGTTGCTGCACGAGCTGAAGGCAAGTAATGCAATTTCATAAGAACAGAAATTAGCCTATGGTACTTACTTAATACAATTATCATAGCCTATTTTCTGGAATACCTACCCAAAAATGTGATATTAATATCAAAAATAAAAAGGTAGGAGAAGTTAAAAATTAAAATGTGCAAAAAATAAATCAAAATGTTAGAAAATGGGATACATTTAGATACCCATGGGTAAATAGTCTGTTATTAATTGCAAAACAAGTTTAAAAAGTAGGTGATTTTATTATGAATGTGAATTTTGCAACACGAGTAGAAGGTGTGTGCTACATATCACTTGAGTATCAATCACCTATTTTGCATGCGTGTTACAAACTATGTTTTGCAAAAATTCTCCCCTCCAGAAAAAGGAAAATAATAATTTATTTTACTTTTTTTAAACCAAAAAATCATCATACCCCTCCTTCTTACTAATTTTCAATAGAAAAAACAAAAAAACTGAAAAAGGTTTTGACTCGTACAAAAAAGTGATTAAGTCGAGTGAGAAACTCAACTCAAAAGTGTATATGAGCCCAACAATATATTTTTATATCGTATTGAAATTTTCTACTTTTTTTTCTATTATGGGACATTAAAAAACATATTTTGTGGTTGGAGGTTGAAAAAGTATAGTTTTTTCATTTAAAAATTGTCTCTAAAAGTGATTCAAAACATAAGTACCAAAATATGAATTTAAAACAGATGAGCCTAAGGATACAGAAGAAAGGTGGTGGTCTGAGTTTTTAGTAGTCAGCAGTAAGTAACACCATTCTCCATGTGATGGTAAGAAAGGAAAAAAATGAATGAAAAAAATAATTAAAATAGATCCTATATGCTACAAACTCTTCCAATGATGAGGCTACCCTCGAAATCTCCATCGCAAAAGAACTTATAGGAATTTTAGATTAGCCACCATTATTACCAGGTAACAATGGAAGGCTAATTCTAGGTGTCTTTAGAAAACCATGATATCAGAAAAACCCAGCTGAAGCCAAATCTTATTGTTGGACTCTGGAGGCATGAATTCCGTTGAAGTATGAGAGTAGACAAATGTAATTAATTATATTAATGAAGAAACAAATGAGAAAAACACAAGTACCGTACTAATAAATTACTTTAATGATGAGAAAGGAATCAACATAATTGATCACACACAACAAACTGAACAGATAGTCGACGCAACTAAATAGGAACTGGAGAATGTCAATACAGTATTATCAACTAATGATTAAACAATAAATAATGTACTGACACTTATCTATTTACTGGCTGCAACCAGAAGTATACATCATATATATACCTAATGTTATGGTGGTACAACTGCAGTACCTATATTGTAATTTAAAAAAAAAAATGTTTTTTCAAAGAGTTAAATTTTGTCTAATAAAAATTGTCCACCACAGGTCGACCTTGACTATATTCGCCACCCTGGGTCAGTGGCCCCTTCGGGTCCTTTTTAAATACACCCCTGACCTACCCACTCTTTACTCGTGTATTCACTGCCATGTTCTGTGCCAGTGAAAAAGTAGAACCCATTAGGCCATGTGATCGGAAGACAGAAACGAAATCTTTCACATATCTACTGACGTCTTCTGCCGGTTCACCATCACCAATTGTCCGTATAAAAAGTGCATTTTCTTCGAAAATAGGTATTATCATTATTATGATTTTGTTTTCCTCCACCATGTGAGATAAAAACGTTAAAATAGCTGGGTATCGTACTTCTTATAATTCGTTTCTCTCCGCAGCTCACAACGTCACACCATTTACTTAATTCGATAATAATAGAACGTGTAAAAAATAAATATTGTATAACGTATGATATCCAAATGTCGTATTACAACGACGTATGTTTCGCCGGTTTCTTTTCCTTTCTTGCTTTGATCAGCTTACCCTGCGCCTTCACGTCTAAATTACCAGTACGTAGAACTCGTTATAAATAATTACAACAAAATTTTGAGTTGAAAAAAGTTTGCGTAAGTACGACGACGATGACGGTAAGATCGAGCGCAAACGCTCTCTCGTATCACTTTTTGGGACGGCGGTGAAGAGTCGATGGGCGGGTGGAGACGGAGAACATTCTCACAGCTAACGGCTGATAACGAAGATAACTTTTCACATTTGTCGCGGATCTCCCAAAAAACGCAGTCTACTCTCACGTAGTCCACGCCAAAACCATATTATTTTTCTCTCGTATTTATTAAATTCTAAATTATGTACTGTAAACGTATATTCACAACAAAAAAAAAAAAAAATAAATAAATAATACTAATAATTATAGGCTGAAAAAGAAAAGTGTGTAACATCGCATCCTCTCGGTCTCTTTTTCTCAAAACATTATCATTACGTATTTCGATAAACGTGAATTATTCAGAATAAATTAACTTACCTACTCTTTTTGTTTTCGTTTTTTTTTTTTTTTTTTCACTCCAATTTTTCCGAAAATTTGTGGTTTTTTTCTTTCTGGTTTTGTTTCTTACTCGCTGTTCTTTCGTTTCAGTTGAAAAATTTCAAATAATTTCAATATCGTTTACGCGATATTTACGACTCGCGATCGTCGATAGTGGTACCGAGTGCAGTATTGTTTTGTTTTCTTGAATTTTCAAATTTTTCGTTACAAATCGCGCCTAGTGATCGTTGATGTCAGTCGAAAATTTTTATTTCGGTTTTCTCGGTGACTTGTGAATACTTAAGAGGAAACGTACCGGTTGGCTTATCACGAACAGTAACGGGCGACATACGTAGGCCTACGTTGAATTGAAGGTAAATTACGGCAGCTACATAATATTATTGTACAAAAATATGATTTGAAAATTGTCAACGAATTTCGATTGCATTTGGTCGGATGGTTGGCACTGCAGACCCAAGCATTGTTAAAGGTGACCTTCAGTTTGAATAACTTGATACGACGACTCCGTAATACGATTTTCATAATCGAAAAATACGAGTAGAAGCTCAAATGAATATTAAAAAAATATATATTTTGCTCCTTGCTCAACAGTGTTTGAAATCTGGAAATAGGCACTGGGTGTGAAGACTGATGAATAAAAATTAATGTGCCCACCAAAGGTTTCAATTTTGTTGGAGTGAAAATTTATGCCTCCGCATGTCTGAATGTAAATTTTATAGATCTAATATAAGTAGCTGCATGTCTGAGAGTTGGGCTCATCTGAAATTCATTAATAAAGTAGGTACTTATAGGGTTCATTTCGTTCAGTAAATAAGTTAATAACGCCAGCAGTTTCTGATTATACAGCTCCTTCAGGTTGACGTCTTTAATTCTTTTATCTTACATTACTTAATATACTAACGAGTAATTCGAAGATGGGAGAGTTTGTGTTTTTCCTTTCTCTCAAGAATTCGAGTTATTAAGCTTAAACTTGACAAAACTGTCTAATTAAGGGTAATTTGAAGTCTAACAAACCTTAGAGTCAAGTTTTTGAAAAAATATGCAAAAGGTGACAATTTGGTATATTTCCAAACAAGTCAACGTGGGAAAGACTTCATTTTGTTTGACTGATCTAGTAATGAACCGAAGTTATCTTCAACTTGTATTTTTTGCAAGACCAAAATCAGACTCAATTGGGCAAGATCAAGGTTAAATGTAAAACTTAAGAAAACATATGTCAAAACTACAGAACATTTTTTTTCTCTTTGTGGGAAAAATACTGGCTCATGGATGTGTGTTAAACCATTCAGCCTCTCCTAAAATTATTTTTCAAGTCCATAATTATGACGTCATCATCACGTGTGGATTCCTCGTATCCCTGCCCATCAAACTGTTCAACCTGTCCCTAGAACTTCTAAGCCCATAATTATAATGTCATCATTCTCTCTTCGTGCCCCCTATCTGTGCCTCTCGCCAAGACCGCCCGTAAAATTTTTAGGTTTACAATTATGACGTCTTCACCCCATCTGGAACGAAAATTGGATGAGAAAAGTTTTTAATATACCCCAACCTATCCCTATCAAAACTATAATTATGACGTCATTACCCTCGGGTGCCTCCTGTCCCACCCACACGTTAAGGTACCCATCAAGCTCGTCACACACCCCCTAAATATCACCAAGAAACTCTAAAATCCTTCATCCTGCACCTAAAATTTTCAAGTCCGCAAATCCTCTTTTGTAACGAAAATTGGATGATAAAAACTGTACTTATCGAAAACCGGATAAGTAAAATTTTAGATAAACTCCCAACCATAAACCACGTTCTATGGGAATAGTAAACAGTAAAATATTCGCAATATTCTATAATTTCCTTCCGCCTAGTAGCAGCGTTGCAGTATTACAGTTGTGAACAATGCGTAGGCTGTATAGTCGGGATGAGGAGATAAGTATAAATCAGTCGTTCATTTGTTACACTCCCAGAGGAAAACTGAGTTGAAAGAGATAATTGGTCTGAAAATCGAATTTCTGATCCGTCAAAATGTCAACGGTTAACTACTTTTGGTTCTGAAATGCGGGCCGGCCCCATTAGGTATCACTCGTACTACCTAGAAAATGATTCTGCTTTTGCATACATTTTAAGACGACTCTTCCTTCCTAACTTCACAGTCGGCACCCTTAAAATGAATAAATGAATAAATATGAAAATGAGATTAAATAAAAAAATAGTCTAACATGTTTGGGTCAATAATTCGCGCATATTTTTTGTACACTTGGTGCTGGCTTTCATCCACCAGAATCGAGTTGAAGGAGAATAGGTAGCTGACTGATACTTTTTCTTCGAAACATTTTTTTGTTTATCGATCCAAATTTGAATAGGTACTTAATTATTGGAACCGAAAAGAAAGAATACCAATGCGATGAAATGTTAAATGAATCGAAACAAAAACCTGAAGTACCTATCGAAGTGAGATAATTTGCGGATAGGTACGCTGTGCGTTCATATATAATGACATGGTTTTACGATTAAATTAAATGCAGTTATTGGTTGAACTGATTGTTCAGTGCTTTTTGATCTAATTTCAAGAAACTCCTATCTACACTTATAGTATCAAATTAATGATTCGTGCATAAGCTACTTTCAAGTTAGATTTTGAACTTAAAAGAATGAAAAACTTTTCTGGTTAGTACGGAGAGCGTTTTTCAAGTTAGGAGTGATGAATACAAGTCCAAGGAAGATTAAAAAAAAAAATTGAAAAATATTAACAAACTGTATGATATTAGCAATTTTCAATATTTAATGTTTAATTTTTTTCTTTCATACTTTGGAAACAAGTGTAAATGATAATGGTAAGTTTAATTTTAACCATTCATAGTTCAATGTTTTTGAGCGAAGCCAAGACTACGATGGTCTTAGTCTTGGTCGGGCGCTGTTACTCGCTCCTATTTTAGAGCACACTACGTAAAAATAGCCATTTCGTATAAATTTCTGATTTTATACAGACGTATATACGGGGGGAAGTACGAAAAAATGTTGATCTTGAAAATAACGGTATGTTCTGATTAGGGGTGCCGTAGAAAAATTTTCACCCGTTGAGGGTGTCGTGAACTGAAAATTTTGGGAACCACTAATCTAACCAATAATAGAGAACCGATTATGTGACCACTGGCCACTTTTCAATACCACTTTTTGATAAGTTATCGTTGGATAGAGAACCGCAAGTACTGTACGATGGTGGTAAGTATAATTTGAAAGTTGGTAATGATCACAATAACCGGATCATTTTTGTGGATAAAAACTTGTTCCACTTCCAAAATTGATTACCAAACTTGATAAAGTTCATTGAGTTGGCGAAAATTTCTGAAATTGGTCAGTTCGCAATGTATGACTAGAAATCATAATAGGTAAATGTATTTCAAGATCTGGAATCGGCTGAACAGAGGCATTTCAAAATAATTGCAATGAAATACGTTATTTCGTTTCAAACATTCTGAGATGGTTAGTTTTAAGTGAACTTGTGCACAAAATGAGCTCTGAAGATTTTTGAAATACTTATCTATCTTAAAAGTAAGTGATTAAGTGAAATTCAGCTAAAACTAATGGGCTAATTGTTCTTTTTAAACTAGAAAAAAATTCAGTTTGGTGTAGAAAATTTACAGCAAAAATATTTTAAACAACATTGAGAAGCAATGAAAATCTTTTATTGTCTAAAGGCTTTTTCGATTATGTTGGTACCGCAGTATCATCTGTGCTTTAATGAAGAAAATTATATTTCTGATGAATATGAGAAATTCTGGGACTGTTTTTTATCACTAACTTGCCAACAGTATTGATAAGTACCTATCAGGTAAAAGTTACTTCAATAAATAAATATTTCACATAAGTACAAAAGCCTCCTGTATTTCATAGACTAAAACATGACCACTTTTTTAGTATCCGGTGATAGCGTGATTTTTTTTTTCAGCATGTTTTTGAACTGTACCCGCTATAATCGCATGAAATATACCGAAACTCTTTGGATCTAAACTTTGAACACTAATTTTTATAATCCGCAGATTTTGTGAAAATTGAATTTTCATAGTACGTGTTTCCCACGAATTTTGATTTTGTAACTCGATTAGTTTTCTTGTTGGTTGACTCAGTAATAACTACAAGTGAGAGGTTGAGAGTAAAATTGGACCAAGTCCGTACAACTATAATTTGAAAAAAATGTGTTTAAAATCTAACTTTGTATAGTAACTGATTTTGAAAAAGGTTATACAAGTTAAGTGCATTCCATAGTAAATTACGTCATTTTGGTTCATTATTATATCATGGAGGTCTCCACTGCAATTAGATTCTTTCGCTTTCATCCTTAGACCATGGATTAGGAAGATGTCAAATACGAAAGTAATGGCTGTACGATATACGTCGAATCTGCATAAATTATATTCCATTTAGTTATTTTGAAATGAAGTTTTCAGGAACAGTTTAGGTGTAAAAGTTGACACAAATATGTAAGTAAATACATTTGAATAACCAAGAATTTGAAAATGCTATAGCAGAAGAGCGTTATTAGCATATGGGGCTGTGAGACAATTATGTTTTATAATAAACCTCAACCTTTTCTTCCACTCAGACTGTTGAATACCTTTTTTCTTTTTTAAAATAGGTACAAATTTATTGACCCTTTCTTTTTGTTCATCATCATACATGAGAGTTCATTTTCAAATTCAAAAATAAATTTTAATCTAATTATAAAATTCACGCAAATAACTATGTTAGGGATAATATTTTTCTTTTATAGGATTTAAATGGGATTTATTAAATCTTTCAACACGTGTTAATCATGAAACTTGAATAAAAATATATTTTACATTGAAAATGAACTGAATAAAAAGCACTTTTCTTGAAGAAAATTATTGATATAGTCATTATTTATCTTCTCCTTTCTCAGAATACGAAATTAGATAATTAATGACGAAAAGTTGAACTTGGTTTTACCTAAATAGGTAATTTATCTAAGAAAATAAATAATCGTTAGGGTATGATAGAAATTAACGTATTCAGTATCAAAAATACGTCATCTAAATCGTATCATTAAGAAGAAAAACTAAATTCAAATTAATGCATACTTACCTACATAATCATTATAATGTGATTGGAACTATATTTTATCACATCCAGGAAAATCGAGGAAATTCAACTATTTATTCAAAATTTATAAATAAACCTAGAGTGGGTCTAGTAGTAATACCATTATCGTCATCATCATCATCATCATCATCATCATAAAAAAACATAATATTTAACATTAGCGTATTCGTGTATTTTAAAAATGCAGTAGGCCTTTTTCAGCAAATCGAAAAACACAATTCAAAATACGATATTTTAGAGCTTAACATTCGAATAGGATGTAGAAACTCCATATCTGCAAAATTGTTAGCTTAAGGCATGTAGACGTTCCACAAAATATATTTCACCAAATTTTCTCTTCGAAAACGTTACAAGTAATCTTTTTACTCGATATAAAAAATAAAAAGAAAGGATTCAAGCAAGTTCGCATATATTATGAAAATTTATATTTTTAAAATGAAAACTATAAATAAAAATAATGTTCTGATATTTCTCTTCTAGGAATAAGCAAGTAGGTATCAACAAAATTATTTAACCGACATTTATCTTGGGTACCTGTTTTTTTTTTTTTTTTTTTATGGTATAATTTTGCGTAATATTGTTCAAAGTATCAGTCAAAATTTCCGGTTCATTTGTCATCATTGGTTTTTATTTCTTGGCGATAGAAAAATATTTCTCGCAATTTTTATTTTATTTTTTTCAGAAGCATAAAAAAATTGTAAACTGTTTTTTATAACCCACAAAATTTCGTCATTTTCTTCCACCATTCAGCGCTTAAATGAAAATGATGAACTCAAAAATCACAAATCGTGTACATATAAGGCAGCATTGAAATACGATAATAAATAAAAAAAAAGGCGCCAGAGCCTGAAAATACAATTTTAGAAATATTTTTTTCAGTCTCTTTTCTTTTTTTTTTTTCAGTCCAATAAAATTCGTTTGATAAAATTTTATTTAATAATAAAGCTACGGTCGCCAAAAAGGTGCGTAAAAAGTGACGAAAAAATGTCTTAAATTTGTCCGACTGAAAATTTATTATACAAATAGTAAGAAGTTAAATTTGAAAATAATTTCCCTAGACGAGGGTATGCGAGAAAAAAATTTAAGCCTTCGTCCTGATTTCGTAGAAGACGTTTATTTCCTCTTTTATCGCTATATAGCCTCGCTATATAGATAAGAAATAATCGTATAGCATGAAAGCTCGAAAGCCGTTCACCACATTACTCCCGTGAATTTTATTCCCATGCTAGAAAGAAAAATTTGAAATTCGACAACTTCTAACGCTGTAAAGCAAAAGGAGGCTGAACGTAGACCGTACGGACCACTAGATTTTTACAAAGGGTTTTTTGTGGAAAAACTTTCCAACTTACAAGTTTTTTGGAGAAAACATGCAAAAAAATTTAAATAATAAACGCTAGCAAGACATGGAATAAATTCAAACGAAAACAATGTGGATTGCTTGGTTGTGAAATCAACCTGTCGGAACTATTTTTCTATCTGCAAATTAAAGGGATAGCCCGTTCTTAAGGACGTAAAGTTTTAATTTTTTTTTTTTTTTGTTAATCGTAAGTGAGACGTCATCCTGATACTCCCCTCTATTCAAGGATCGGCTCTGCATCGACAGACAGATCACAGACCTCGTCCACGGCCCAAATAATTAGTGTATTACACTTTAAACAAATTACATCAGCTGTATATTCTATATCTTATGTATAAAATCCACTTCTGTAATGTTATCATATGACCATAGTTACAGATATATTTGGCTATGCGTATACATCAGTTTCACTCTAACTCCATAACATTTTTTTTCTTAATTTTGCACTTGACTAATTGATAATTCGAACACATATGATTCATGTAGATACGTGAATTATTGCTGCGTAGCAGCATCATTGGGTACTCGCTAGTAATATAATTATAAATGCGAATGTTTGTCTCTCTGTAGGTATGCCTATCACTTCAGAACTGTTCAATTAATAGAGCTGAAATTTTCAGCACTTATTTGTGCTGTCTCAAGAAAGTTTTAAACCAAATTTGAGGTCTGTATCTACCCTGAGAGCAAAGTTATGGATTTTAACTCCTTCACCCTAAAAAAGTTTTTAAGAATTTTTTTTCACTAAAAGTACTTAATGACATAAGTATATACTCTCAAAATTTCATGGCTCCATATTGCCCCCCTCTTAAGATATGAAGCTGAAAAAAGTTACAACATTCTAAATCAGTACCTATCTACATATTATTCCTACTGTAGGTATTGTGAAAAAAATGAGATATATATTTTATTGATAGAAAAATAGTTACTTATTTAACTTCTTAGAGGGACAAAGGGAAATATAGATTGTGAGAGTGTGATCGAGAGAAGTAGAGGACGAGAGACAGAGAGCAGGAGAGAAATCAGCCAAAATAGAATATCAATATGATTTTTTTTTTTTTGCATCAGCTGCTGCAGCATGTAGTTTTAGGTTTCCTTACCATATGGGAGGTGTAGGGTTTGATTCCCAGACAAAATATAACTTTTTTTAAATTTTGTTTGTAAAGTGAGGGGTTATAAGGGGTATATTGCTCTTATTATAATTTTTTTTCGTGTAATGGGTGGTTAGGTAAATTTTTTTTAATAAATGTTTTTTGTATTATGGATGGTTAAGTGAGGTAAGATAAAAAAAAAAGGGGTCTGTGGGAAACTCCTCATTAAATAAAAATTTGAAAATTAAAAATACACACGATAAATTCCTCTATAATGATGAAGAAATTTGACCAAAAATATTTGCCAAAAATATCTCCACAAAACGTTGGTATTATGTGGAAAATAGTAATACATGGGAAATAGAAAATTTAATAAAAAAAATTTTAATTACGTTTCCTTTAAATTTTTGTACAAAAAATCTAAAAGAGAAAAAATTATGATGTAATAAAAAATATCACTATGATAAGCGTTCAAGCACAAAACTATTTTTCCGATCTTATTTTCTCAATATTATTTTGCAAATTATTCCCCTGATGCGTATGCGCCATTGCCCACACAGCCACACACACAAAATAAAAAAGTTCGTTATCACCCCGAAATAAGCAATTCTACAGTGTTACCAGGAATTCAGAGTTGGCACGCGGAGTGGCATTTCAGGGGTTGTATAATATAAATATGAATGTTTGTCTGTCTGTGTGCCAATCACTTCAGAACAGCCCAAACTGATCGGACTGAAATTTTCAGGACTTATTTGTGTTGTCCTAAGGAAGGTTTTAAGGAAATTCGTGTTAATTGTGATTTCTAAATTAATAGTTACATTTATTCATTCATTTTATCACGATACAGGTTGCAATTTTAATCCGATAAGCACGAAATTTTGTTCAATTAACCAAGAATTTGATACACTAAATTTTTTATGAATTGGCTGGATTGTACTTCCTGTACCGCTATTGATTTTATTATTTTTTGGCCTTATAAATGCCTAATTGTGAATCAACAGCAAAAAAATTTAAAATAATTATTTCTCATAATCTATTGTAAAATGTCACCAAATTTGGTGCGATCGGCTTAATTATTCTTCCTACATAGTTTTTTTTTTTTTTTTTTTTTTTTTGTTATAAAATGTTAAATTTTGGACCAATAGCTGCATAATATAGAACAAATATTTACCGTAGTTCACGGTAATATGCCATTAATTTTAGGTGGCACATCCATAAAGTCCATTTTTGTTTTGATTTTGAAAGGGGTAATGATTTTAAGCTGTGCAATCGTAAGTCAACGACCACAAAATTAAATAAAAATAAAACCTAGGTACTTTTTTTATGTGGTTCGAAAAAAAGTAGGTCGTTACTAATTTCCTCGAATGTTCGACTATCCTCTTCATAACTACATAATCTTCCTAACCTTGTTCATTACTTATGCTTTGATAAAATCTTAAAATTTTTCACATTTTTTATCACCGCTTCCCTTTAGCAGTTTTATTGACCATTTCCGTTTTGTATTAACTTGCGAATATCGGTATTTATTATAGCGATTAGCTCATCACAAAGGAGGTAGGTACCTATCTCTCGTTATTATACTAATACAATATTTGGTAGGTTTATGATGTTGAAAAATTTACTTACTTCCTTCTCCTCTCCCTCTCCCTGTCTCTCTTATTCATTAGTAACTATGGTCAACGTTAAATTATTCAATGAAGGTTTGATGAATTCTTCAAGCGTGTGTTTCAAATTATATGAATATTGGCATATACGTATATGGGAAGGTCAACGTCGAAAAAATAATATTGTAAAGTTGAGTGTTTTTTTTTTTGTTTATGAATAAGTCATAAAAAAATTTTTTTTTCACTTTCGAGGTGAGTGAATTTAAGTTAGTCGTCTTCCTGACGTAGGTAGGTAATAGGTAGCATACTAATACAGATTTTATAACGTATGACCAACTTTAGAATGATAAAAACTGAACTTATTCACTATTCTTTACGATAAAAAGAGAGACAAAAAAATGAATCCAATTGAAATCTTTTTTTATTTTCCAAAGGATAGGTATAATAAACGAAGGTTAAAAGTTTAATCCTCCATTTGAAAAACGCACTTCAAAAAAACCGTTCGGAAAACTCACCGGAAAGAAAAATAACCTCCATTAAGTAGACTTTGGTTAAAAGCGATACGGGTCAATCATCTTCAAAACGGAAGCTCTCGATTCAATGACCAACCCTTCCCCCACTCACCAAAACAAGAGGTTTTCGAGTGAGACTCGACAAAAAATGATCTTAAGATTTAGACGATTTTGTTCTTTTTGGCTACAGATTGAACGAAAAAAAAAAGAAGAAAAGTAGAGAAACTTATTTCTCGAACCTTTAAGCGATTTTTTCATCTTTTTGTCGCTTTTTCTTTCAGCTAAATTCGTACTACCTCCTACTTGATCGATTTCGACTTTCGAGTATCACCTACCCAGGTTCCAAACACAAAATTCACTGGTCTAAACTATGGCCTTGAATAAAATTTCTCGAGTAATTGCTATTATCGTAAGAATAGTTTCATTAAAATGTACGATCCTGAAGTGAATTAATCGAGATATTCAAAACAAGATTGTGAGAAAGCCAACCAGAATCAGCTATTTTTTCAAACAAATTTTGTTCTCTCTTTCGGTTATGAACCAATTTTCTTTTATTAAAGTATTTTTCGTGAACGTAAAAGGTAAAAAAAAGACGAATCGGTACCTATACCTACCTATAAATCAAGGTTATAAAAATGAAGACGAACAAAAAAGAAAATATCTTACAGCGTGCTATTGGAGAAACGTTTTAAATAAATCGAAAAACAAAAGTAGATTGAACGGTTTAAACACGAAGACAGAAACATTGTTGTAGAAATTTTGTTGAATGAAAAAAAAAAAAAAAAATCTCAAATACTTAAGTTACTTTGATTGATTAGAATATTTTTCGGCGCAAAAATATTACAAATTTTCTTGGAAATTTACAGAAATCTTCAATTTTTCTACCGAAGAACAGGAAGGTAATAAAAAACAAAGTTAAACTTGCCGAGGATTTTCACTTAGTTTTTCTAACAAAAAAATCTTTTTTATTATTTTTTTTTTCTTTTTTTTCTTTAGAAAGAATTAAGATGGAATTATTTAACTAACTTTAATTATGTTAAATAATATATTTAAAACGACCTTGTTCCATTCCATCTATACAGAAAATTCTCCTCATTTGTATAAACGTGGTGAAACGATTGGCCGACAATATTTCTTGAAATATTAATCACTATCTACTGCTTATTAATACTGACGAACATCCTAAAAAAATGCTGACACACAAGATGTTACCATTTCTGGCTGATACATGTTTGTATGAGCCGTGCAAAATGATTCGACCATTTTATGTCTCTGATAAATTTACAAACCTATTTGTCATCTACACTGAGAGGTGAATTTATTCCTGTCTTGCCTTTTGATCCATGAAGAATTTGAAAAGTTAGGTACGCACACACCAAATGTTGTTGTAACAGGTTTTAGAATAGAATTTGAGAATAAGATTAGGTAAGTGTGATGTTTCGAACTGATTATCAACTAACGGTGATGTAAATACTGTTTTTGAATTATACAAAATCATAAGATTTCATATACCTATTTATTTTTCGCCATTGGAAACTCTCAGTAGATACAGATCTTGGGACAAAAGGTTTTATTTTTTAAATGTCACAAATATAAATGAAAGATGATACAGGTTGGTTTCAATACTCCTTAAAAAAAGGTTCATCTAAATTAGTTAAGCAGGAAAAAACATTAAAAAAAAACATTTATAGGTATACAAACCAAATTGACGACCTCATCCTTTTTTTGAAGTTTCCGGATCCTCCAAAAGATATTGGTAATAATATTGAATCTTCACTTTCTGTTACCACTAAATCAACAAATTTATCTCCAAGTAATGAAATAGGTACTCTGTAATATGCAGTAACCTCAGGATGTGCAAAGAGTCGTTGTATTAATGTTCTCTTTTCATTTCAATTTCAAAATACTTTAATCTTCACACTCCACAGCCTGATGAAGGCAGACATAACTGCTGATAAAAGATAAATGCTAACATAATTGAGAAAATCAGTGAAAATAACATTTTATTATAAAATAAACGAAATGATGGTGATTAAAATATTATAATTTTGAAACATTTGAGAACCACCGAAGAAAACGTCATTTATTCTACTACAATAAAATGTTCACGAACGAAAATAAAAATGATTGTTGATAAACATAGAAATCAGTGTTGCCTTAAAGGCAATATAAAACTAACGATGCCACAATTAATTTCTCCTTTCAAAACATACCTACCTACCTAATAATTACGCAACGATTACTTAAAAAAGAAAAAAGTGTCATCTACCTATTTATCAGTTAAGTTGGCTACTGCAGCTTAGTTATGTTCTCAGACATAATTATTATAATGTACCATATGGCTACTAAAAAAATAAAAAAAATTATGAGTCGCTCATAAGTCGAAATTTTTTTTTACGTAAAAAATAATATCACTCGCAAGTAGAAAATATGTCACAACCGAATTTTTAGTCAATGAATTCTGCTGCCAAAAAAAATAATTTAATTATACCTACATGTTTTGGAAAGAGCATTGGTACACTAAAATATAGTTTAATTTTCAAATGAATGCTACACAAATTATTATTAGCCTATAGTCATGTCATGTAGTACGTATACTTAATAAGTAAAAACATATATTTAAGTTTTTTCATCAAATAGATGGGTTGTATAAATTAACTTTATACTTCGTTGTTTACTGTATTGCTGTATAGTTTGTCAGTTAAATAGCTGAGAGTTGATGGCAGAATGTTATCAGTTCTATTTCAGTGAAGTGAAAATAGTAATTCTACGAGGTGAAAGATGACAAATCGTCGGAAAAAACCACTAAGTAAATAGGCATACGAAGGTGTGAAAGTTTCATTTCTCCTTCTCATGCAGAATTAAAGACGTGACTTCCACTAATAGATTCATTTGATAATAAGTTGCATTAATTAATTATTTTAAAAAGATAATTAAAGACCGGATTGTTAACTTTTGTTGAAATCTTGTTGATCATATGAACACTGATTAGTAGATACCACGATAAATTTTTTCATCTTTCGCTCAACAAACTGAACTTGATTGTTTCACTGATCATATTATAATTTTGCTGCAAACGAAATGTGGAAGAGTGAATCACCAACCAAAAGATGAAATCGAATGCGGTGCATTGACTTTGAAGGAATTAACTGTTGTTCGAAGGGTGCTTTTGTTGAAATTATTTATAATCTAGAAGCAATATTTTCAGAACCGAAGAACGTTTTCGATTCACTTACTTATTTCAGTCAGTGTGACCGCTTTGAACGAACGACTGATTCGAAATGTTATAATTGCAATGTCACCATTTTTAAGTCAGACGATAAACTTGAGGTGACATTACTAGCCTCTTGAGTGAAGTGCATACCTGTATGTATTCTGATGGGTCAACTCCAAACAATAGATTTGTGAAATTTGTAATGTTTATTAGGCACCTATATTTAAACAATTAACAACTGGGAACCTACTGAGTGTATATTTTTGTTATCGTCACAACATTTAGGCCTGTACTATACCGTATTTGCATTTTTACAGATATCATTTTATAATGGCTTCCATCATTATTTTTTGTGAACAAAATAAACTTTGAATTTATTTTACCTATTGTTATAATTTTATGGGTGTGGCAACTTCCTACCAGTGGTGACGGGTGTACTTGTACCCTTGCTGGTAGGTTGTGTGGCCCATCCCTACATTACGTAGGACAAACACTCTTTTGGTACACACGAGTTAGCAGCTCACCACTGCTGATCTAATTTTCATACTGAGCAAGGCTAACGCACATACGAGGTCGATTAGTAGTTGTACGCATGCGCTTACCACAGCGTCCTACAATGGGCAATACCAAATCTTATTCATTCGTTCATTTTTAAGAATAGACTAAAAACATGTTTGTTTTGAAAAGCATTACACCCACATTCAGAGGTGGAAATAAATTTTTTGCAATACATGCACAAAAACCATAACTTTACATGTATGTATAGCAACCATAATCCAAGTAGATGTTAATTTTACACACTGTTGCGTAGGATTAATATGCGCAAGAGTGTAATATAGTGATAGTGTGTTATAGTACATTATACACCAAGATTCAAAGTGAGCGATCATATGTGAGGGAATTTGCGGAACGAACGCAGCGAGTGAGCAATTCCCAAGTCATGTAAAATCACTTTTGAATCTTGTTGAGGAAGATATTTTATATAACTGATGATTAGAAAGTAACGAAACATTAAAATTCTGTTATAATGATAAGTCTTTCTTAAAAATTGTAAAAAATGAAATAAAATATCAACCTCCTCATTGCGGAAGATTTAAAATTTCATTTAGAAAACATAACCTGTACTTCGATATAAACTGAACAATGCTTCCATGTAAAAAGATGCTTCACATTTTTATGTGGAGGTGCGTTCATTTTATATCGAGATTATATTCATCAATGATACGAGCTAATTTTCACTCAAAAAATATTAGCGTTATCATTACCTTTCTATTCATGTATTATATAAAATATTTTACACACAGCACTACAGACAGCCATATTTTAACAGCTATTAAATCTACAGGCATTTTGATATTTTATTCACTTTGATTTATGAAAAACTGTTCATCAAGTTACCATTTCAATTCTACATATTTCAATTTTGAAAAAACGTCTCAAAGTCTCAAATGATTTCTCAGGCTCTAATTGAGTTAAAGAGATAAAATTTACAACATATTTGTACAATTGAAAATTATTTCCAACTATTTGACTATAAACAAACAAAAAAGATGTAAATTAATGGAAAATTTGCAGTTTTCTGAAATCTAGAAACCCCTTTTCTTTCACTCAATGATTCCTCAGTCACCATTTGAGCTAGAGAGCTGGAGATGATATTTCTGGAAAGAGAAGAAAATATATTTGAATTTACTTTTCCTAAAATTTTTTATTTATCTTCAACTATTTGAAAATGAACGAACGAAAAAAATGCTATTAATGAAAAATTGTTTTTTGAAATCCAGAAACCTCTCTTCTTTCACTCAATGATTCCTAAGCCGCTATTCAAGTTAGAAAGCTTGGATTAACATTGCTGGAAAGAGAAAAAAATTTATTTGAAATAACTTTCCATATAATTATTTAATCATCATTAGCTGTTTGTAAGTTAATGAACAAAAAATATAAAATAATGGAAAACTTGCCGTTTTTGTGTGTTTTTACTTATCATGTTATAGATTTTTTACTTTGTAAATTTTTTTTGGGCGGGGAGTTGTTGCAAATGTTTTTTTGCATTGGTTGCAAAAAGTATGGTTTATAACAAGTGCTAGTGGGCTATTTTACCTTGTATGAAGTTTGGAGTACTCGCCCTCGGCTTGTCTCCACATTTTTCATACTTGGTAAAAAAAACAGCTCACTTTATGCACTTGTTACACAATATACTATTATTGAAAAACGAAAAGTTCGAAAATTTGTAAATTAAAAAGAAAAAGTGAAAAGTGAAATAAATTTTGAAGAAGCGAAAAGCAAAAAACAGGAATTATATTTTTAAAGGTTAAATTCAAAACTCAAAAGCTGAAGTTGTAATGATCCGTTTTCATGTAAAAAAGCGGAAAGTAAAAAGTTTTGAAAATTTGAGAAGTGAAAAGCTAAATATATGTTGAAAAAGCAAAAAGCAAAAAACAAGAAGTAAAAGTTTTATTATTCAAGGTCAGAAGAAAAATTGAAAAGCGGAAGTGTGAATCGCTTTTCACCTCTACCCACATTGCATGAGGCAGGCAAGTATGAATCAATGATGTCAACTGAGTATTAAACTCAGCCTTGTTCATTTTTACTATTGCCTTCGTCCACAAATGTTTTTTCTTGTCGATGAATGAAGTTTTATATTTTGTTCTTGTAAAATTTATTTTCATTGGCGTCACCAGAATTGACAGATTTCGCGGTTCATCAGAGGATTAACACCCGAATGCATGAACTATATTCATGTAAAAACCAATACTCATGTATCGGTTTTCAAGAAAGGGGCAAGAAAAACAAACAAACAAACTAAAAATAAAGAGCTGGCATGATTCTACATTCAGTTGCATTTTCTGCTTACTGTTTAAGCACCCAAAGAATATTCAATTTTTTGAAAAATCAAAGCCCAAAAAAATATTTTTTCTTGTGTTTGTTTTCTCGAGTCACATGCCCCTTTTTTGAAAGCTGATACTTAAGTACTGGGTGTTACCTAAGTATCGTCTTTGTATTCGACTCAAAGTGCTTCATTTGCTGGTAGGTACCTTCATTTCACGTCTCATAGGTAATTGCGGTAACCCAGCAAATACCTAACCTAATTTTTATTCAATGGATCATCGTTTCAATACCTACCAACTTCAGACACTGATGAGGTTATATAGAACCTAAGTAACAGGCCAGCCTAAAATTAAAATTTCTGCAGCTGCCTTATGACTAACTACACCAAAAAAAAAGCTATACATAGATACGTTTCGAACACCGAAACTCAAAATTAAAATTTCACATGAATCAGATTTTCATCTCAGTATGATTTTGGATCGAAATTTCAATATGGGGAATGCCAAATGCGTACAGCTTCCATGTAAATTTAGTACACGTTTACTATTAATGGCATCCGGAACCGAAAAACGAAATACAGCCGAACGTTTTAATGGGAATCACCAATATTTCGTTTAACTAAACGTCAATATAAACCAATTTTCGCCAACACAAATTGGAGGATGAGCAACTCTCTTTCATTTTATTCAACTTCATAAGACAAAAACTAAACTTTCGGCGAATAAGTTCCGCATCAAATCTATCATACGAATGGAGTTTAAAAAACAATTACGTACATCTGTGCGTACCAGTAATTCCGTATCCATTAACATACGAGTATTTTACGTCATCGTTTCACTATCTAACTTTGTCCCTTGAAATTTCGTCTATTCTAAATGAAAAGTAAAAAGAAAAAAAAAATTATAATTAAAAATCCTCGTCCGAATATTTTTTTCGTTTCATTCTTCAACTCATTCACCTAAGCTCTCGTTTTCAATAGCCACTTAACCTCACTCACCGGTTCTTTTTCGTTCTCGGGTTCTCTGCTGAGTTCTCCGAAATTTTCTTTTTATTCAGGATGACGTATTTTACGTATGTGACTTTATTTCACCATCTTGACGTTGCTTTTATTTGTTTATTTGTTTTGCTGCGCTCAAGACTGTAGATTATTTCACTACGCCATAGGCTTTATTGTGTCTTGAATTTATAGATTTGTTCTTTGATGTACACCGATTTTGCAAGGTCGATTCCTTTCGTAGCCCATTCCTTATTCACCTCATAATTTCGTGACGTTTTTTCTCAGCACCCAATTATAATCATTTTATTTTGCCAACTACTGGCCGTATTAATTGTTTTATTGTTAGAAAACGATACGATTGATCGAGTGGAGGAGGGTACCTGGCCGTTAAGCGGAGCGTTTTGTGTTGAAATTTTAGTGAAATTTATATATTTAATTAGGATTGACTTAGTATATATTTATAAAATTTTCTTTGTTGTTACCTACTTTAAAAAAAGAACGTCATATAATTTAAAGTAATATTCATATACATTTTGGCATTGCCTCTTATTGAAGTTGGAACACCAAAAAAGTAATACCTACGGGCATGAGATCATTCTTCATCAAGACGAACATCAACAAAATAAAATACGTAAGACTACGGTGTTTCCTTTTTTCCTTCAAATTTTTGTCTTTTCCTGACACTCGTCCAGGTTTTGAACCTTGTTCTTTTTGTTATTTTCGCTGGTTCCGTTGGTTTCGCTTATCAAAGTGATGTGATGTTTTCGGTCGTCACGTTATTTTACGAATTCAACTTTTGTCTTATTTCTTCGTCGAACATCTGAAATTCTATTTTTCGTCTTTCCGTACTTATGTTAATAAAACGCTGTTTTTGAGAATACTCGACTTTTCGTCGACAAATAACTTGCACGCCCAGGAAATCGAAAAACAAAATAATTTAAAATCCGATTAGTCGGAAAGATAGTTACAATGATTCTTTACTGCGATCCCGCTCTACCTCTTCCCTCCCACTGCCTTCTCGTATCAATATAATCAAATTTTTCGAATTCGGGTCAATCGTTACACTCACACATGATTAGGTACATTACAGAAATTTTCGACATGACAAATCAAACTGGCCAGTATAATCATTACGTCGATGGTGTATCGTTTATCTATAAAACGTCTAATGAGGTTCAACAGGGGAAATGAAAGTGTGGGGGATGAATCAATGAAAATGAATTAATTTTGTAAAAGGAAAATTTACGAATGGGCCATTATATTTACATGGTCACCGTTTATTAACCTCGATCCTTCGATGGATTTAGTCGAGTTTTTAGGCACTTATCGATTTCAGCCAGTGTAAGTTTACTCGCCTCACCACTTTCAAGTAAATACTGGAGGGCGCCATAAAAACTTCGACCCCCAACTAACTTGTATAAACCCAGCACGGATTACGCAGCCAAATGGATAAATATTATTTTTAGCTTTCCGACACGAACTCGATCTCTTTAATAATAACACATTAACGATTGCGAACGTTTTAATTGCACTTTCTAACGAGTGATGTGAGACCTACTATGCACAATTTTTTTCTCGATTTTCCGCACGAATTATAACTAAAGTAAATTGTGGCAATTAATCAACACACCATAAGCTGTAATAGAGATATACTATATGCATAGGAATTAGTGATGTGTCGTTCCATCCCTAAGTACCATTCACATTCAGTCATTCATTCATTCAATTCATTTTATAATCTGTATGTACAGTTTTACTTGATTATTTCTAGCTCAGTGAGTGACGAGTGTTATGATATCAACCTATCTTTTCAGCATGTATCAACACTTCCTTACTTTCATTTCTAACATTCATTCAAGGACGTCTACTGCTTCTCATTTTTTGAAACTGGTGGAACTAAAGGAACTAATAAAGTACTTCCAAGGAGTACTTCCATTCACGAAGTTGGAGTGATGGAAATAGATTCATGAAAAGAACATTTATTCCCATTACTAATAGGAATGAAACAAAGAGTCTTGAACATGGTTGGATTTAGGTTTGTGGAGGCTTAAACTCTGCGCATGCGTTTAATTTTACTTTTCAACATTGCGGTAAAATCTCCTACCTCATGTTTAGTTAATATGTTTGGAGAAGTCTGTTTTTGGGGTGAGTGTTGCAAAAACAATTATGCGCATACGCAGATTGGGACTCGCTAGATTATTAAATCACTGTCTTGGCTGCACATGCGCACTCATGAAATTTCTGTATTTTCGAATTTTATGAAAAACTAATTGTCAAATTGTCACTTCAATTAAACACAATATTTCAGCTTTGAAATAAATGCCTTTTATTTTATTTATTTGTTCTACAACCTTTTTTTAAGCTAGAGACCTGGGGTTGGTGTAGCTGAAAAAAGGATAAAATTTTCAAAATTCCCATAATTTTTTAATCATTTTTAACTCTTTGAAAATTAACAAACAAAAACAAAAATGAAAATTAGTTGAAAGTTGGCAGGGTTTTGGATTTTAGAAACCTCACCTCATTCACTCAATGGTTTTTTAGCCACTAGTTAAGCTAGAGAGCTAGAATTGAAATTTCTGGAAAGAAGAGAAATTTTTCTGCAGTTTTCTTTCCATATTATTCTTTAATCAGCTACAACTCTATGAAAATAAACGAATGAAAAAATTGCAAATTAATAGAAAATTTGCAGTGTTTGGAATCTAGAAACCTCATCTCTTTCAATCAACAATTCTTGCACGGTTATTCAAGCTAAAAAGTTTAGGTTGGTACTGTTGGAAAAAAATAAAAAATTTACATAAACCTGTATACCATCAAAGTTTTGATTCATCCCAAGCTACTCAAAAATAAACAAACAAAAAATCTAAATTAATGGAAAATTTACCATTTTTATTTTAAATCCTACATTTTGAGAAAAAAATTTTGTTGAGGAAATTTTTTTGTGAGCATTGTTGCAAGAAATAGTATCTATATGAAACTCGTTCAAAGTAGGAAATTGCTATTTGTC
Source organism: Ericerus pela (assembly GCA_011428145.1). Classification (NCBI taxonomy): domain Eukaryota; kingdom Metazoa; phylum Arthropoda; class Insecta; order Hemiptera; family Coccidae; genus Ericerus; species Ericerus pela. The sequence goes on from WOFM01000027.1 coordinate 123,520, forward strand.
TGATTTACACCACTTGCTTTTGGCTCATGCTGCAAGGTTCAAAATTACTTACTTTACACACTTGTATCATAAATATCTATATTTTGGTATTGTCAAAATACTTTTTTCTGCTTTATTATTATTCAAATGAGTTTAAAAACCAAATAATAGGAAAAAATTGGTAAAAATATATAAACTTGACCTTGATTATCGAAATTTAATGATACTCATCTGCAAATACAAGCATATAACCTATGGCAGATTTATGAATTTGTCACCCTAAGCTAGAAATTCTTTGCCACCTCTAAGTTTTTTGATGTGTAAATATCTTAGTGCTTGATCTAGTACTTTAGTACGGAAACAAACAAGAATTACAATCGTAACTCGTACATCTTGCAAATTGTAACTGCTGGCATGCAGGTGTGTGATTATATGCATGTGCAATGCTCATGCTTACAAACACACTATCAAGTTTACACATCAATTCTTCATGAGTCTCCATTAGAACTAGCACCTTTTTTTTATGCTTTGGAAAGATTAAAGAGATACACGTTAGAAAATGATAGGTACTATAGATAAGTCACGGATTGACGTCGTCATGTTGTTTTCAATTGAAACTGTGTCCAAACAATCTGACATACCTATTTATTTTAAACAGTAAGAAAAGTGAAAGAACTTTTTCAGGGGCTGAGGATAATGCAAAAATTACAAAAATTGTTGTATGGATAGCCTGGGGTGTTCTGAACAGTATCATTTACTTTCTGCCACATTGTACTTTAAAATTTAAAATTTCTTTCTATTTGATACAGGTTTATGATAACGATATAAGTTTATTTGGACGCAAAATAGACTACCTGCAACTATTGATACATTTCAGATGAGTTGCGAAGTCATACGGGACTGATCTACTCGGTGGGGATCGAACAGTTAATATGGAATAAAAAATGAGTCAAATGGCAATTAGGTAAATGATTCAAGAACAAAAAAAAAAAAATTTGTACTAAAAAATAATGAAAAAAGTGGAAAATTTATCTTCTCTAAAAATCTGTCGCCCTAGGCACGTGCTTAGCTTGCTTATAGATAAGCCCACCATTGAGCGCATCTCATTAGAAACCGGCAACCGAGAATAGTTTTTGGTAAAGTTAATTATTGGAAGGGATTGTAATATATACTTATAATTTAATTTAAGTTGGAAGGAACCGGTAAATACGCCTTTATTATTGTCCGAATGAAAGATTGACGAAAATCAACTGCACGCTTAGTTATGTATCCATGAGAGATTTCGTTTTCTTTTGTTTCCTACTTTTTTCTTTTTTTTTTCTTTAGGCAATGGTGAAGATAGTAAATCGGCAACTTTGTCAAGAAAAAATTAACGTTCACTATGAGAATTAGTCCATGAAGTACAGAGAAAAAATAAACGAGAGAGAAAAAGGTTTTTAAATGTACGTGATGCTCTTTTACTACTGAACAAGATTCTTATCCTTTTAAAATGTGCGTCTCATTAGGTGGCAGAATTTCTTCGAAAAAATACGTTCTCTGTGAGTGGGGGAAACAGAAAACAGTTCTGCTTGTAATGATAATTGTTTTTCACACCTTAAGGACTTCTGAAATCACTTGGAAGAGAAGAAAAAGAGCGAGAAAATCTGCGATAAAAATTAGTCAAGTTGTTGTCTAAGAATAACGACTTGTGTGCCCTTTCTCTTTGGAAATAAGCTTTTATAATAGGTATAGGTACTTATTTGTTGTTTCTCTTATGTGTTCACAATCGTGTAAAAACCCGGATCATGAACCTACTATGGTTTGGTTCTGCGACGAACTCAACCGAAAAGTAAATATGTAACAACATCTAACGGAGTTATGTATTCAGCAAGGTATTTAGATATGTGTGTAATATAATATCCGAAAAGCTTCCGACTTTTCCGGAAGTAAACCTACTTGTTAAAAAGTCAACAAGGTATCTATTAAAATTAAATAAAACGAAACTGGATTTTCTTTGAATAGAAAATACAAAAGTAATTTTACTAATTTTACTTGCAAACAGGGCATTAAAATCGACCTAGAAAAAAGGTTAAGGGTAGGGATGATGAAAATTATCCATTTTATGAGAAAAGAAAACGATTGGTACCGTACCATTTTCCCATTTTCACATTTTTATGTATATATATTATACCTATCTACCTATTATGTATGTAGGTGTAGTATATTGTATATATTACTATATATATCGCACAAAATTTATGTTCACTGTTTTGAGGAAACTATCAAAAGGATAGAGCTTAAATTTACATGAAAGATAGTCATTATATAGAACCAAGTTTGATCGGAGTTTGTTGTCTATTGATTCTGTAGATTCTGAGAAAATAGGGAACAAAATATTGCTAAAAAGATAAGGCCAAAATTCTCACAACACATTATAATTATGTATAATTTTGTATGTAAAATTTGGTAACCGTTTGTTCAGTAGTTTTTGAAAAAAATTGGAAAAGGGAAAATTACAGCAGAAAATTTTATGTTCAGGGTTTTAAAAAAAATTACGGAATCAATAGCTTAGGACCGAAAGTTTCACGAAAGATAGTTTTAAGTTTGATAGGAGTTTAGTACATGTTGGTTCAATAGTTTTTGAGATATTCCTAGAAATGTAATTTTTCCAGAATTTTAAGGAAACTACAAAAGGGATTGAGCTGAAATTTTTTATATACATTATTCTCATGCAGGTATGTTCAAATTTTATGCAGATTTGGTGCTTATTAGTTTAGTAGTTTCATATAAAATTTTAAAACGAAATATTTCTGGAAAAGTGCAGGTTTTTCCAGGATTTTCAGGAAACTCCCGAAGGCATAGAGCTAAAATTGTCACGAAATGTAGTTCTTATATAGGATTAGATATGGAATGAATTTGGTGCCCATTGATTCTATAGTTTCCAAGAAAAACGTATAACAGAATAAGTTACTGGAGAAAATCAAGTCAACTGTATTGCTTGAAGTATCTTTTTCATATTTACGGCGTAAAGAGTTATTTTACTTCATTTAACTCAAAACTGTATTAATGAAATTTCGACAAATCGATGATTATGTTTGTTAGATATCAGTAACTATCGATTATTTTTTTTTAGTATAAAGTAAAACTATGTTTTCCAGCGAAGTATTATTGCGCTAGAGTTGTTTTTCCATTTTAGTGCTTTTTATTGTTTTTATGTTGGTTTTTGAAGAAAATCTACCTAAACAAATGTATCTGATATTAAGACCCAGCATCTGGGGTAGATTCGTTTTTGGTTACATTATCCCAGAAACTTTTGGCACCATTAGCTGAAATTCACGCAATTAAATAACATTCACTAAAAATTTCCTCGACACTTCATTAAACGTAATTTTTACCCAGAATTCTGCTAAATATTTCTAATATTTTTCTTTTTCTGTTGTAGTTATTTGTTTATTTGTTTTTTTATTTATTTATTTTTGTTCAAAAAAGCCACATTTTCTAGTGTAGCTTGTTGCGTTTGAGTTTTTTATGTCAGGTTTAATTTTTTTGAATAGCCAACTAGTGTTTTTGTGCTCTCCCTTGTTTCTTTATCTGAAAACAGTTCCACTATCAGCTTCCTAGATTTGAAAATTATCGGTAAAGTTGTTTTGGTGAAAACAACATTTATACTTTCCTGTAATTTTGACGTTGGTTCGAAGACTACAATTTGTTACCAACAAAATCAACAATACCCAGCAAGTGCACCGAACCTTTTGCGCTTAGATTAATGCTTCTTCATAAAAATCAGAACAAATTGACGAAACTTGATTCGATTTACGTTATTAAAATTCAAAAATATCATTTAATATTAAATGAGTCATGAAAAAAAAAAAAAAAAAAAAAAAAAAGAGAAAAAAACATTCAATTCTTCCATATGGTAAAAACATAAAATGTCGTAAAGCGCGTTAAAGAGTCAAGGTCGCGTAAAACTCGAGTAAAATACTGGAAATAAAGTAAATATTATGAATCATAAAATATCTGTAAAATATATAATGCTGGCATAAAAATGAGCAACTCGATGAAAAAATGTATGTATTTGTACGCGTATATTATGTGTAGACCATATACTTAGTACCTACACAATGGGTAGCCTATATGCCACCGCTAAATAAAAAAGACACTCGACAATCGAAACGTTGAAATCGTTGAAACGTATTGTAGGTAAACAGAATGCGAATATGTATTCTTTACAAAGCTGAAAAAAATTTTAAACAACATAGCATTACATTGAAGCGAGCCAAGTTGGTATTTATCGTTACAAAGTCTGTTAAATGAAGGTTAATTTTTCATCCTAGACGATTGGACAGGGACGGATACATCGAATGGTGTATGCAGTAAAGCCATTAGGTGGATGCCGTTTTGTTTTGTCTTCCTGCCAACAATACTCGTCCCATCCAGAGAACCATTTTCGTCCAAGCATTCATTTAACACCTAATTCTGTATGGTATATAAGGCTCGGCTGAATAAGTGAATTCGCTCATCGAGCGAAATAACGGCGCACAACGCGTGCGTTGCGGTTTTTAAAAAAAGGCACAAAATGCGTTGCGGAACTGAACGAACACCACAACGCGTTCTGCGTGTTTTTTCAACCACCAAAACGCGAATTTGTGTTGTGGCATCGTAGAAAAAGGCTCAAGAACGCGTTGTGGTATTTCTTTAATTCTAGATAACGCGTTTTGAACATTTGCTGTAATATTACAATACGAAATGGGCTACGAGAATCCATACCTGTCAAAAGAATGAAAATATTTAGTTACGTTACTCATAACGTAAATAATAATAAAAATAACGACTCTAGCGCAGCAAGCTATGGTAGAAAATGTAGGTTTTCTTAACCAGAAAAATCTAAATAAATAAATAAATTCATACCTGCATACGTAGAACAAAAAACTGACAATATCAAAAGTATTCGCCGGAATACTGAGTGAAAATTACGTTTAACGAAATTTCAAAGAAATTCGTTATTTTATTTATTTTTTTATTATTAATATATAAAGACGAATTGGCATTCTTTGTCGCTAATGTTCTCCCAATGTACTGAACAAAATGTTTCAAAATTCATACCACACTAGAAAAATATTCTACAGGTGGTTTATAGACCACAAAAAGTAAAATCCGTTCAGCCAAACTGCTGAAATTAAAGTTTAAAGTTGTCTTGCATAAGTATCTATGTGTGAGTGCTATTGAAAATTACTTATCAAATGAATAACCCAATAAGAGGCAAATCTATACATCCTCTGACTGGTGACTTCGTTTATGTTAATGTCAGCAGATTTAATCCATTTATCTTTTTTGATAAGATAAAAAAAACTCTAACAAAGTAGCAGCTCCATAAGAAAAAATAGGTTTTTAAAAAATGTAAAACTAGGTAGTTACTGAACAGTTCTTAATAGATCGTAATAAATATTTGTTTTTGTTGATCGAAAATTAGTCATTTTATAGGCAAAATAAAAATGAAAACAGTGGTACCGGAAGTACTTTGTAACTGATCCACACCAAAATTTAAATCAAGTTGTAATATTTGTTACAAATTTCGTAGCTATTGTTCAAAAATTGATAATTTTATAGAAAAAAAAAAAAACACGAAAATAGCTATACTGGAAGTATCATACTTCCGATCCGCACCAAAATTTAATATCATAATGAATATCTGTTTTAAATTTCGAAGTTATTGGTCAAAAATTAAAAATTTTAAACCCAAAACAAAAATGAAAATTGTCATACCGAAAGATTTGAGGATTAAAAAATTATAAAGGGAAACTTGAAAATTTTCAGTTTGGAATTTTAACGTTTCAGTTGGGAATTTTTGATTTTCTCCCCCCCTAAAAAAAAAAATTCCTTTGGTATATCACTGTTGTCTATTAAAATCTTTATTGAATGACAATAATGATCCATGGTCTTTAAATTCTGAAATCATTAGATGGAATGTTTTAGTATACGCCCAATTAAGTGATGTAAAGAAAACTATCAAAAATAGGTGCTTCATTTAAGTCTTTTTTCAAGCTTATTTCCACATTTTAAAAGAAAGAAATATAATCGATTCATAGAAATTATAACGTATTGATAATAAAGTATAAATATATCCACAAATACATTTACAAAGGCATATCTTTTGAAGAAATAATATGGTCAAAAAACTGAAAGCTTCATGTATTACAGAATGGTTTCTTACTCAATTAAGAAAACTTAAAAAATAACTCAGATATTAGGTGATATTTTTTGGTATTATTGTCTAGCTCGTCTATGAGATGGGTATTTCAGCTTGTGAATTATAAAGCGAGGTTATAAAATACTTGGGTAGGTTATTAAATGATATTGCTCAGCAAATAAAATAGCAGTAAGCCTGCTTTCCACACTGTTTTTTTGTTTCATCTAGAATTATCTACAATCTTCTTGGCAATAGTTGAAGATTTTTTCAAATCTCTTCTACGCATAAACGGCTAAGTAGATTGAAACAAAATTCTACAGAATGATAAAATATGATAATTATACTCTGGTATTCAATATTCGTACCAAATTTCCTGATTATGGCTTAAAAATTAGGCAGTTTAGAACCACTTTTGGCTCCAAAAATTCACCAAAATAGGATATACCCGAAGCAGCAACCAGCAGATCTAAATCAAGAAAAATAGGGTTCTTCCTTGTATAGATCTAAATAAGTGTACCAAATTTTATGACTATCAAATGAACATTTCGGCCTCTGCCGAGTTAAATCGAAATGTGTATAATATAATATTAAGTATATGAATTTCAGCCAGTAGTACCAAAAGCTTTCTGTGATCAGGAGATGAAAAACAAACCTACCCGTGACGATGGGTCTCAATACCAAATTGATCTTAATATGTATAATTTCTTCGAAACTCACATAAAAACACTAATTCCACCGAAATACCTACTGAAAAGGGGTAGTTTTTTTTTGTTGAAGTTATTATATTTTGATGTTAGGCTACCTTGACGATATTAATTGTGGGCTGCCACTGAGCTATTAGGTATATCTATTTAAAAAATTCCATCTCTTCTTACGACTTTTGCAGTTCTATCGAAATAAAGAGAAAAAAAGGAGAATTGCCCCGGGCTCGGCATTAAGTTGTCCTAAAACCCATATAAATTAGTTTCCGAATAAAAAAAAAAATTATTTGTTCTGTAAATTTTTGTTACAAGTTCTCTCTCCACCCCTACACACCCGAAAACCCGGTAGTAATGACCACGCTAACTCGAATTCCTTCTCCATAGCTCTGAGTGTATGTGACATCGGATAGATATATATATATATATTGAGCGTCTTATCGTATCACACATTTGCCAAACGTGAATCAAGGAAAATCAAATGTATTCAGCGTAGTTTATAACCTATAGCCCATTAACTCAGTATCAAAACAGAATTACAAAAACTATCCTTTCAATAAATTTGTCTCCAAGAAAAAAACAAAAAAACAAAAATAAAATAAAAACAAAATAAAAAACAAAACAAAAACTATAGCTCAGCAATACTTGGCTAGAAAACCCAGTTAACCAATTTTCATTCATAATTCAAAAATAAAATTATCTAACACAGAAACATGTCGAAATATCGATATTTAATTGCTAGCTTCAGGAAAAAATTATAAAAAACTACCCATAGTTATCGATATCTTTAACAAAAATATCAATTTATGATGTTTAGTAGCTAAAAACTCATTTTCCAGGACATTTTCATTTCCTATTTTTCTCAGAAACTACTAAACCAACAGGTACCAAACTCTCAGATTTGGTCCTAAATGAGAAATATTTTTCACAAAAATTTTAGCTTTATCTCTTTTGTAGTGACGCATGAGGCTGTATACCAATGAAAATTAAAAATTATAAATAAAATAAATTCACCTTTTTGAACGCCCCGTGATCAAATAGTCCGCGGATTTATCTTACAGCCTATACCTTTTTTTCCTTCTCTCGTAGCCTAGAAGTTAGGCTACGTGTATAATCTTGCTTCCCTAACATAATTTTGTCAAACAGAAACTTTTTCTACATATATATAAACTTCCGCGGACCGGTTCTCTTTTCTTTTCCTATTTCACGTCAACTCATTTCATAATTTCATAATTTTTCCTGTCTATTACCATTCTTCTCTTTCCATATTTTTCTTGTCATCCACCATGTCCATCATACTCGTCACATCATTCTATTATTCCCACCTTTTTCCTTCTAAAAACTGTTGCCACGGACGAATTTCTACTCCGTATCTACCTATATTTTTAACCCTCCACTTCCCGTCCATTGGTACTTTGACCTCCTACGCACCGTTAATACAATTCTTACCTTTTTTTTCATCCCCTCTAACTCCTGCGGACGGACTGCTTTTGGATCCGGGCTTCAAATTTTCTTCTCTAGTCACTTTTTACTACTTCTGTTTTGGATGCTCAAATTTATACAGGCACTTTTCAATAACGTTATACGTACATATTAATTTTAGACAATATTCCATGTTGTGAATGATTTTAAAATGTTTTGCCGGTACATAATATCTGTGTATTCTTTCTTTTCTTAAAATATACTGGATTTTTGAATATGATGTGTTAATTTTATTATGGCAAAGGGGTAAAAAGGTACGTACAGTTTTTAATTATTGGTTCTCTGGTTTCTGTGTTGTTTTGTCCGTGATGTAGGGAATAGCCGTAGCACGGGGATATAATAAAAATGGTCCCCTGACATGGTCTAAATTCGAGTCCACGGACACCTGGCAGGCTATTCTGGGTTGGGTGGTGGTAATTCTGTGGCCACCATCCAGTGTAGGTGGTTTTACCAAAATTCTGGAGCTGTGTCAATGGTTGTATAAAGATATTGGTTGGCCTTGCGGGTAGTGTGGGCTGTTTGTGACCCCCCTCGCATACCACATATTTTTTCCCACTTGTTCACATGTTCCAGGTTCCAAGGTTATACATCATAACTACATGTCCATAGCAATTGCTGTCTAGGATTTTTGTCCCTTAATAATAAATTTGCTTTATTTAGTAACACCTTGGTCGTGAGTTTATTCATTACAAATGGGCCTGCTACTAAATCATCCTGTGTATAAATAACCATCGCACATGAAAAACTGGCGCCCAAACAGGGACTCGAACCGTGTCTTTTTCTTTTGGCTCTTCCAAATTGAACCAAGGCTGTTTTAAAAACCAATTAACCCATTCAGCTTGGTCTATTCTTGAATTGCACCCTCTACTGAGGTTGGCTCCCTGAAATCAAAATAACCTTAGGGAAAAAGGTAACGTAAATTTTTAATAATAAATTCAAACATAAATTGACACCAAGGTCTTGAGTGGTGGCATTTAAAATTATAGTCATACTCAGGGCTGGATGCCATGGTGTTTGAACGATCTTTTTTTATAGATCATGTTAATAATAATAAAAAATATTTTGCGTATCTTTTAAAAGCTGTTCGAATTCAAAATACATGTGTACCTTGGATAATGGAAATCATTCTAATAATTCTTCCCGTTTCATACAATCTCCAAGGACGTTTTCCATCTTTAACGTAATAATAATAATAATAAATTACAAATTCATTCCGCGGACTTTTACACCAGTATCAGACGACTGAATTTTTATTGACTGCACTGCTTTCACTCCCCAACGCCTTTTCAATAGAATTTTATAGAAAGATTTGAATTTCGTAAAGTTTTACATTGTCACCACACATCTTTTTATTTTTTGACAGACCACTTGGTCGTATTTTTTAACTCTATTTTGTAGATACAGTGCTCACTCCTGTCTGACGTGATACCCGAAAAATACCTTTTATTTACTTGTTCATTTTTTGTATGCGATTTTGATGTTCCTTTAAACGAGCTTTTTAATTAAATTGTCCGAGGAACATTAAAGTAAAATCTTTTAATTTGTAACTTGTAACCTCGGACTTGTCCTTTTTTCACGTGACCTTGAGTCAACTTACACTTGTCTCACTCACGTCGGTTCACGCTCGAGAACCAAAACTTAACAAAAGTGTGTCTATTCCCTTAGTATACCATGCTTATGTAAAATATTGCAAAAAATAAAAACACACTAAATGTAAATTTTATTTTAAAAATAAATTTATAAAAACCAGTAGAAACCGTGGATTTTCACTTTACAACTGGTTTAGTCTTAACCTATGTGATTTTCCTTGAAAAACAAAATTACTTATTGTGAACTCTCGGTTGGCCCTTCAACTCACATCTTTCACTGTATGAGTGTTTGCGGATGGAAGGAGAATAGATCGCGAGTTACTTTAATAATAAGGTTTTGGTTTTAATTTAGTTTTTTTTGCATTTTTACCGGAACAAAACAACCTTCATCGTTAGCTTCTACTTCTAATATATCCGTGGTAAATATAAGACAGCCATGCCGATCAGAAGAAGAAAAGCGACCACCCGAGGAGGACACCCAGGCTGTTTAGCCGAAAACCCTAATTTGACTCAATCGGAAGACTCAGATGCATTAGTCCTGGAACATGAATCCGTGGTTCCGTCTTGTTTAAACCCTAATCAAATGATAGTAGAGGTTGAGGTACATCAACCATCTCCCCTACAAATCATCAGGCAACAGGATGTGGATGGTGTGCAGCCGGAACTAGATCTGGATGCTCTACAGCAAAAGCTCCAGCAGCACGATGAGGACATGCTGATGATCCAACAAAAGCTGTCTGAAATTCAAAATTTGGCCCAGAAAACAACTGAACTCGAAACATCCGTGGTCGCACTCTCATCGCAGATTGGAATGACCGAAAATATTGTAGCCGAGCTGGTTACAAAAGCAGTAGCTAACGAAACAGCCGTGACAGCATTGACTTCGGAATCAAATGCCACCAAAAAGGCAATTGATGACCTTAGTTTAGGTATCCAAACCGTGGCTAGCGATGTGACCGCGATGAGGGAGATGACCAAGGGAATTAAAAACATCAACTTCATCCTCTAGGATCTGGTCAAACAAATCTCTCCCCCAGGTTCAGAGCCAAATGCAGATCAGACGCAGACTACCCAGCCAGCCCCCTCGTCTGCAACACCAAGCGACACAAATGGGAATGGATCCTCGGAGATCCGGGTTTCTTTTCAACCCCCCAAAACAGCTCAACATCTAGCATCAGGTTGAATTCGACAGTCCCGATGACCTCAAACATCGAGAACATCAGGTCCGAGGCTGCACCCCCCACAGGTTCGACACAGTCTTCTCGATTACAACCCCAAGACAGTAGTACGCCAACCGTTAGTCAACCTACACAACCGGTTCAAACTTCCTTTCCTGTTTCCAAGGCCCCTCAACCCGTTCAGCTGCCTTTCATGCAGGGTTTAAGAACATCAATACCGCAACCCGTTTACGTCATGAGCAACCAGAATATGAGTAAATCTGGAGTTGTAAAAGCTCTTTTGGACTCGGAAAGAAAAAATTTCGCAATTCCAAAATGGACTGGACTGAGGGATAAACAAACTCCTCTGCAAATTGTAGAGCAGTACGAAAAGAAACTCCGGAATGTCCCAGTCTCCGAGGAACAAAGGACCACTGGATTTAGACAAATAATCCAGGACCATTGCAAATGGATAGAGACCGAGGACCTGGAAATGAATTACGACGAGCTCAAAAGGTTATTCCTCAGAAGGGAATATACCAAAAAGGCAAAACGTAAGGTAATCCAAGAATTCGAAAATGTAGAAGAACACAATTGCGGGTTTGAAAATTTCTGTGACTCGTGGAAAGGATCATGCCAATTGGTTGTAGGCACGATGTCCTCAAGGAAGGAATTACGACCTTGGTGGCGATGGACGCGTACATAGAGAAAATGCCTACTCAAGTCCTAGAATGGTACGTAAGGGCACCAAAACCCGTGAGTAGTGCACAACCAAAACCTGACAAAACTTCCACGGATAAAAGACCCATGGAAAAGAAATTCTTCAGTATTAAACCTAAAGTGGCAAAAATCACACCGGAGATTGTTGACGAAAATCAACAATCAGATTCCAGCACCGAGGACACTGAAGAAGAAGATTCTTATTCCGCGGGGGCGTTAGCTCCAAATCTGTTGGAAAACTAAACATTCCGTCCTTAGATGGCAGCCGTGGGATGGAGGTTAAAAAACCGAGCCTGCTTACAGCTGAAGACCATAAACCGTTGTATTTAAGGTACAAAGACTTTGTACTAATTGGAGATGGTCTCGCTTTGCAGATCTTTAGGGACTCACTCAGCGAATTTAATGCACTCGAGTGTTCCAAGACAAGCGATCTGTTTTGCAGAAAGAACAACTCGATGAAGTCTGTGTTGAAGAAAATTCACAAACTCCCGAAATCCATTAAAAAGGCCATAATAATCATGGGATATGAGGAACACCATGGGAGTGGATTCCACATCGAGGTCTTCGACAAAGAATACACAAAGTTGGTCAAAAAATTAAAAGAATAAATAGTGGTTTCCAAAATACCACCTAGCTGTATGGACACTTTTTATATTTCATATTGGATGTCGTTAAACAATATCAATGCCAATATTCACAATATGGCTAAAAAATTTGATCTAAAATTTGTGAATTTGGACCACGTCCTTATGTTTTTTGACAAAAATATTACTATTTCAATAAAGACCTCTCACTGCGTTTTAAACTCATAACCAGTCTGTTTCAAGAAGACTCGTCTCTCAGCACTGGAGCACTTGATGCAATGGCCAACAAATTCAAATGGGTGTTCAGGGATGAACAACCGAGGCCTGCAACAAATTTAACACCTTCGGATACCGCGGAATTGATAAACAAAAGAAAACAGAAGAAGGCTCAATCCGTGGCTTCAAAGAAAAACGAAGAAGGTGCTCCTGCAAATTCCGAGGCTTCGAATGAAAACACGGCTGTCTCGAAAATTGCCCAAATTACACTGGACGCTCCTGAAAATATCCAGCCATTGGATCTATCGAAAACGCCGGGAAGTGTAGATCCCCTCTGCTGTGCTGGATTTGCCAACCTGCTTGAAGGAGAAGTTGAGGGCAGTGGGTTGATCATAAGATCACCTGTCCCTGACTATATCAAGGCTTCCTACATCCTTGCAATATTGGAAGATTTGGTTTTCCCTCTCCTTGGAGATACGGGATCACCGTGGACCTTCACGGAACACAATGTTTTCCAAGCGATTCTTAAGGCCTGTCCAAATTTGGAATACAAGGAGATAAAAACTCAAGGACTGAGCGTAAAAGCGATAATCGGAAAATGGACGACCAAGGTCACCCGCACGATTTTCATAACACTATACCTTTACAATTCATACACACAACAGAAGATCCCTGTAAAAACGGTGATCAGAATTGTGGAAGGGTTGAACTTACCCTTTGTCCTTGGCCGTAAATTTTTAGTTCAATATCACACAGCGATTGGCTTTGGTAAGCAGGAAGGTCTTTCATCACTCCGGACGATGTAAGACACAAGGTCTCAACATATACCTACGATAAGATCCAGGATTTGGTGACAGACAAAAAGGTGCAGGACCTGCTAAACTATCTGAGAGATTGTCCAATTGCACTCTGTCAGGATAAGAAGATGGCAAAAATAGAAAAACAACAACTTTCTCCCATCTATAACATGGTGAAAGTTATTAACCCAGATTTTTGTAAACCCACCTTGGAGAAAACTAACTCCAATCCCGAGGTGGAAAATAAGTTAAAACAGGAGTTTTATGAAACTGAAATCACAGTGGAAACAAATGAGGATTATATTGAAGCTTTGTTGGCTGTAATATCGTCCGTGGATGACAATGAAGATGAATCAGGCTTCAAAACATCAGATCTTGAGGAAGTTACACTCAAAGATCTCGCCCCGATCTGTGGCAATGTGCCAGAAGAAGCTCTGAGGGAAAAAATCGCCAACAAACCGAAATACAATCCGGATTTCCAGGAATTAAGAGACAAATTCGATGATGTGTTCAGACCAGAACCCGGGGCTTGCAACTTGTATAGGCATCAATTGAAGGTCAAACCTGAATATAAGCCTACAATTTGCAAAACATACCTTGTTCCGCAGCACAAAAAAGAGAAAATCCTCACAAAGATTGTTGAGTATTACAAAAGAGGCATAATAAGGCTCTCTAAGTCTTCATATCGGATACCCTTGGTAGCTGTGCCCAAAAAAGATGGCACTTTCAGACCATGCGGCGATTTCAGACAGCTCAACCAATATTTGGAAACCCAAGGGGATGAGGTGCCGCACATCGACGAATTAAAAACCCTCTTTGCTGGATCTCAATATTTTTTCTCTCTTGATTTCAGGGAAGGGTTCTTGCAGATTTTACTAGACGAAGAATCATCCCAATATTGTGCTTTCGTGTTTGAGGGAGTTCCCTACGAATTCACAAGAATTCCTTTTGGGACGAAAGATAGTATGCAAGCCTTCTTATCAGCGATTAGACAAGTATTTAAAGAGACCAAGGACTTTATTGCCGTGTATGTGGATGACATATTGGTACATTCTAAAACACGGTCTGAGTACTTAAAACACCTCAGGATAGTGTTCAAGAGAATAAGGGATGCCAATATGACCCTGAATGAGGAGAAGTGTTTCTTCTTCCAAGAGGCAGTAAAATTCATTGGACATCATATCGGAAAAGACGGGATAAGACCTTTAGAACAAAGAGCTCAGGTTGTTACGGATTTTCCAACCCCTAAAAACCAGAAAACCGTACAATCCTTTTTAGGAATTGTCAATTTTTACCGTGGCTTCATTCCACATTGCACGGAGATAGGCCATCCATTATATCGTTTGTGTGGGAAGGTCTCCTTTGAATGGACCAAAGCCTGCGAGAATGCATTTAAAAAATTAAAAGATGAAATTTCTAGGCAACTCCTAGAGTCACATCCACGGTTTGATCGACCCTTCTTTATAATGGTTGATGCGTCCGGATTCGGAATAGGAAGTTTTGTTTATCAGCTAGAAGATGATGGTGCCCCCAAAATAATTAGTATGGTCAGTAGGCTTTTGTCCAAAGCCGAAACAAATTACATGACCTACGAGAGGGAATTGCTCGTCATCCTCTACACACTCAAAAAATGCTATTTCTACCTCCTTGGCTACAAAATTGTGGTTTTCACCGATCATCAAAGTCTGGTCATGTTAAGGAATGAGAAACGTTATTGTACTCCAAGGGTTGCACGTTGGATTACCACGATAGAGGAATTCAACATCAAGGGTATTAATCATATAGTAGGAAAAAAGAATGAGATAGCAGACACCCTGTCTTGCTATCATAAAGCTACATCTGCCATGATGACAATTTTGTCGTACCTACTACCACGGTGCAAGCCCCGGAACTAATAGTGAGTTTGATAAAACCCCTATCTGCGGATACCGAGGTCAACTCGAAAAATTTTGGACAATGGTACAGAGAAATTCCCGAGATGCAAAAAAATGATGCAGAAATTTCTTTGGCTCTTCAATACCAAAGCTCCAGGAAGTTCACCAAGGATGGGGATCTCTTTTACATCCAAGGTCGTGATGGAAAGAAAAGAATTCACCTACCCACAGACAAGCGCCTACAATGCATTAAATACTATCATGCTGATGCTCAGCATCCAGGCATAAACAAAACCACAACCATCATACAACGGTACTTCGATTGGCCGGGCTGCAAAGGCGACGTAATAGAACATGTAAAAAAATGTAAAAAATGTATGACATGCAAAAGAGCCAATTTCATCCCTTACGGGCAAATGAAAAACGTTGTGGCCAAATCAAAAGGCGAATTGCTCGCCGTTGATTATTTTGGTCCATTACCAAGAGGCCGTGGCTCTGTGGAAAAAATCTTGGTTGTTTTGGATGTATTTACCAAATTTGTAAAACTCTATCCGGTAAAGACCATGAATACATCCACCACAATACACCGCATGCAAAAATATATAGATGAATTTGGGAAACCAAAATGTATCCTTTCCGATAATGGTCCGCAATTTGCTACTGCTAAATGGGTAGACCACTGGAAGGATGCTGGAGTCGATGTTAGGTTCACATCTGTTTATCATCCAGCATCAAATCCTGCGGAAAGAGTCATGCAAACTCTGGCCGAATGCATGAGAATGCATCTGGATGGAAAACAAAAGCACTCATCTTGGCCAGATTTGATAAGTGATATTGAGCAGAAAATAAACACCATGGAGCATATCATCACTGGAACACCCCCAGTCTGTTTACAACTCAAACAAAAATCCTCCCTCCGTAGCAGCTCAAAATTAGAAAAAATTACAGACCAGGACTATAAGGACATAAAAAACGCGGTTATTGAAAAAATAGAACTAAAATTGGCGCAAAGAAAAAAATACTTCGCCAATTCACATCCACACCCGGTAAAACTGAAAAAAGGAGACTTAGTGTACATAAAAACCCACTATCAATTGAATAAAGATAAAAAATTTGTCAAAAAACTAGCTCCTCTCTACCGTGGTCCATTTGCACTGCTCCAAGAAAATGGGACTAATGCATATTCACTCGAGAATCTACAGGACAGAACACGAGAAGATCAGCATATAAATAAACTTAAGTATTGAAGATTGTTAATTAATTTAGTCAAAATTACAAACCTCCCCGGGAAGAAGGAATTTTTTGGTTGTAACACCCTTCTTCTCCAAAAAATATATAATAAAAAAGAGATATTAAAAAATAGGCCACTCGAAAAAATAAAAATAAAAAAAAAGAATAAGAGCCGTTAGAATAAATAAAATAAATTAAAAATAAAAATTAAACATAAATAAAAACGAATAAAATAAAATAAAAAGAAGAGAGAAGGGTGAATAAAAAATGCTGAATCATGAGAGAAAGAGAAATTCCGCCCCACATTTTGATTTATTTAATTATGTTGCGACCTCGAATTACATTTACAAATTTTCATACATAAAAATATATAATTTCTAAGTCAAAAAAGTGCAGGTGTGTGTTCAGTGTGAAGGCCTCCTTTTCTATACGTCACATAATCCATCCGCGTTTTTTCACCGCTTCCTAGCGCATCAAAAAAACGCAAAAACTCTCGTACTTTCGATTAGGATTTATTTCATTTTTATTAGAAAACTGAAAGTAAAAATCCCCGTGTAGAAACTACGAGAAAACGAGGCACGTGTAGTGAAAAGGAAGAATAAGAAATACCTAAGTATTATCTTAGCCTAGCTGCCGTACATTGGAGTGGCGCCTGTGAGAGTGTGTTAGTGTGCGTGTAGGTAAAAGATGACAAATATACATATTGCCTTATCTCAAATTGTACACGTTTCACTCATATCCCACTTCCCATCTCCACAGCACATCTCTCTTATCTCTTCCCACCAACTTAATTCTATAAATGCTGGACAAAATTATTCAAACAAAATTCACAGTCCTTCACTTTATATTTTTCTGCCATAGTGGTTACACAGTAATAATTTTGCTGTTTCCTTTTTTCATACTTGTCTTTTTTCATCATCATTATTTTTATTTTTGTATTGCCTTTTCATAATTCTTTTCAAATTTTAATATTTTTGGTAATCAAAATTAATTTAATAACCTTCTCTCACGTTTTTCGTCTTTTTATTATTAAAAATAATTTATTTTTTTTAGTTTTTTGAGATTTTTGAATTTTGTGCTTGACCTCGTGGTCAACCGCCCTGGAAAAGATCGAAAAAAATTCTAACACACCCCCATTTTCTGGTTTTTATTTTTTTCATTCGACTCTCGCTCAATTCCAGCATGTAAGTAAAGAATATCGCAACATATTACTTATATTTTTCAGTGAATTTTCTTGTTTCATATTTATGTTTTTGTGTCGTGTCCGTGGGTCGCTATTTTAATAAAAAATCTTTTCTCCGTTCTTTTCGAAAATCAAGTGATAATGGAGAAAATTGAAATTGAAGTCTGCAACGTCGACGAATCCGTGACCTGCATCATAGCCGAACTTCGCCGGTTGGCCAGCCCGTCTACGGTGCTCCAAATGTCCGCGAACGAGAGGATCCTCACCCGTGTCCTACTCATAGCCGCAAAAGACAGGTTGACGCAGCTTACCGACCGCGTGAGGGATGAAACTGCCATGACAGCCGAGACCCTGGTCTCGGTTATTGACCCGGTAGTAACGGATGCGATCGACCTCACAGACGTGGCTGATGAAGAAGGATCGCCGGAGTTGCCCGACTCCACTCACGTGCGCCCGTCCTTGTCATCCGATGCCGAGAACGCCGCAATAAAACGAGTGGTAAAAAGGAGTCGGTGCGAAGGCGTGATCACCTTGGGCTCACGCACGTTCTTCTTGGTGCCAAAGAAAACAGTCCGCCGCACGCCACGGCCCGCAGCTTGTTGGGAAATGGGGAATGAGAGAGAAAAAACTTCAACAACCCCAGCCGAGAGTTCATCGGAGAAAAGTAAAAAACACTTCGAAAAAATAAATTTTAAAAACATAACGTGTGACACCTCCGTGGTTTCTTTAGGTTCTGTACCTTCAACACCAACGCAGCCAAAAGAGGTCCCTTGGCAGCCGGCTTCCACGGCTCAAGTTGAGAGCCGCCCCAAGCCAACAACAAAGGCTCCGGAAGTGATACCGCCGAGCATCTTCTGTGGAGGTATAACGCAAAACAACCCGACTTTAGAAAAAATGGACACGGTCATCTCAAGTAAAATCCACAATTTGATAAATAATTTAACATTCTGAGGTAATTTAGGTGCGGAGTCAACCCAATCAGTCAAAAACAACGACGCAAATGTTGAAGTTGTTAACACGGACGACACCTCCAAAACTGCCATAGGGGATATTGAAGAGGGTGGTGCCTCGCCTACATCAGGCTTAGAGAAAATGGACGTTGAGATAGAACTCCTGGTTCCGACAATACCTGTGTGGCAGCAGGAACAGGAGGGGAACTTGACCACCCCTGATAATGCGACTTCTTACTCGCCGATTGGTCTACAGGGGGCAGTTCTCGAGACCATGAAAGAAAAAACAAACACTGTAGTAAGCCCATATATTTCACATGACGTTAAGGACAGTGTGGCAGGGATGGGCAGGGTTGAAACCGCGACATCCAAATTATCTCTGGCTTTATTTCAGAATGAACCGGTGTCTTCTTCTATGGAATCTTCCTCCTCGGGCACGGATTTGTCAAAAAAGACCCGTAGTGAGGCCAGTGAAAGCAAGGTTCAATCGAAACAAAAAAACAAGAAATCGACCAATGTGGGCACTCGACAGTGGAAAACCGGGCTTGTTGTCTCAGTCCCGAGACTACAACCTGACGACATCCGGGTGGCACACTTGGTGGAGTCGGCTTTGGACGCAGAGGAAGGTTCATCTCACCCGAAAACACAAAGAGCAAAACCTCGAGCCACGATTTCTGCAACTACAACAACGGGACCCAAGGTCAAACCAGTGAGAGTTCGACGGAATGCGAGCACGGATGACTCCTGGTCAACGGTGAATAGTGACTACTGTACTGAAGATGAGTTCCTGACGTTCTCAGTTTCACCAATCAGGACCACCGACGCGGAAACAGAATCGGAAGTGGAATCGGCAAAGAAAAATAGTAGCCTACGTAAGCCTGCGTTAGATGATAATATAACTGTATGTCCCAAAATTGTTGAAAAACCCAGTGGATTGAAACGTATCACAACAGGTGATAAAAAACCAATTTCATCCACTGGGGTGCAATTGGGAGAGCGAATCCGTGGAATTTCTGGGTCGGGAAGTGAGAGATCGTCTTCATCCCTGGGAACAAACCCACAGACACAGTCGTCTGCAAGGACAACAAAAACCCCCTCCATTTCATTGAAATCTGGCAAAAATCCTAGCCACTCAGACCCAAATGCCGAATCGGCAAAACAGGCTTCAAAACCTGTCATGAAGTCTCAAATAGTGTCTGTGGGGGCCTCCAGAACAGTCACCAGCAGTACGAGCTTGCTGAAGGAGTCTGAAGTACGTGGATCTTCAGATTGCGTACAGAGGGCCCCTGAAGCAGGTAAGTCAACTCCTGGCATTGAGAAAGATGTGGACCAAGAGAAAGCTGCGGAAACCAGACCCCTTGCCACATCTGACCTTGACTTCATATTCGCGGATATTAGGGTCGCTACCGGAGCGTTATCACCGAAGGATGTGTGGATCATAGAACCCAACAGTCCCAACCAACCAAGCGTTCCCGCTTGTCAAGACCATTTCTATCTAGGGCTGGTAGCGTTTCCCAACCTACCGATAATTCCGAAACTAAAAAAATCTTCAACAACGACAACGAGTCAAAATTTAATTCTCCAGTCCCCCTCCGTTGTCGTTAATTCAATAACCACCTCCCATTTGGTTCAAGTGAACACCCAAAATCAGAACCGTATGTCGTTGATGGTCAACAAAAACAACTCCGTGGAGTCAAATAATTTCAATTACTCGACATCACAAAACCTGTCGTCTTCAGCCCCACTCAAACCTACACCCCCTTTATACTACTTTCACCAAAGACACAGTAGGTTTGATCAAAATCAGAAGACTTCAAGTAGTCATGATCCCAATGTTGCTACAGTCAGTTCGAGCAGCTCAAGACTGCACTCTGTAGAAACCGTGCGACAAAGGGAAGACAACCCCCATTTTGATTCGATAAAACACCCTGTCTCGGTTATCGAGAAAAATTATTGGGTTGCAGAATCTGCCTCTGATTCTCGGCAAAACCCTCAACAGTTCACCCCTTTTAGTCAATTATCAGAAGACCACTCTCAAACAGAGCCTGGCACGATTAAAAGGGCAGTCACCTTTAAATGTTACATCCGTGGTGACAAAATGCGTCAGGTTCACTATGACCCTAAAGCCCGATACTCAGTGAGCGGAAAACGTCCTTTCAGCAATGAGGCACTGGCCAGACGCAGGCAGCTTGCTAGAAAGTACGAAGTCGTTTTCGAGTGGAGGATCCGTGGGCAGGAACTGTATTGGTTCGATCAATCTCTGCCCATGACCTTGGTTACTCCCCACGGTCAGAACATAAATCTGGAGGTAGGCTTAGTATCAAACCTTTGCGAGTCCATTAACTTAGGTCAAGATTTTGCAGCAAAGAATAATGTGCATATATTCATTCCCCCGGGGCAGGACAGTGGGTATATCATCATAGCGGGTGAAAGCCTACCCTGCGAGTATGTGAGGGTAGACCACAGGTTTGAACCCCGGCCGGATGGTAATGCACCACACTTTAAATAAAATCCCTGGGAGGGAGATGTGTCCCTTCTTTTTTGCTTGGATGTCCGTGGTTTACTGAACTGATTGCATATTTTCCAAATAGTCCTCTACCTTATGATATCAAACAACACGGCTAAGTCACTAACACCTCACATAGGTACCCCTTGGTACCTTGTCATAGTATTTGTATTTTACCCAACCTTTTGAAAATACCCGACCAACATGGATATGTCGTGAGCATCCATTTTGTTTCTATATATATATGTATTTAATTTTTTCATTTGTACCTCTATTATGTATGTATTGACAATTGGGCCAATTCAAAAGGAACTTACTTGCCCTATAATGATTATTTATGTTTCGACCGTTCGCTAAATTTTGACTCGAAAAGATCTATTTTAATATTATTATATATTTTGTTCAATGAGCATCATTTTCTTTTGACTGATATTTCTATTTTTACATACAGCCAATTGTTGACTTATCTTCAGACCTCGTTCACACTTATGGTGTAACGTGGTCTGGGAGGGGAATGACGCATGCGGCTATATACCAATTAAAATTAAAAATTATAAATAAAATAAATTCACCTTTTTGAACGCCCTGTGTTCAAATAGTCCGCGGATTTATCTTACAGCCTATACCTTTTTTTCCTTCTCTCGTAGCCTAGAAGTTAGGCTACGTGTATAATCTTGCTTCCCTAACATAATTTTGTCAAACAGAAACTTTTTCTACATATATATAAACTTCCGCGGACCGGTTCTCTTTTCTTTTCCTATTTCACGTCAACTCATTTCATAATTTCATAATTTTTCCTGTCTATTACCATTCTTCTCTTTCCATATTTTTCTTATCATCCACCACGTCCATCATACTCGTCACATCATTCTATTATTCCCACCTTTTTCCTTCTAAAAACTGTTGCCACGGACGAATTTCTACTCCGTATCTACGTATATTTTTAAACCTCCACTTCCCGTCCATTGGTACTTTGACCTCCTACGCACCGTTAATACAATTCTTACCTTTTTTTTCATCCCCTCTAAATCCCGCAGACGGACTGCTTTTGGATCCGGGCTTCAAATTTTCTTCTCTAGTCACTTTTTACTACTTCTGTTTTGGATGCTCAAATTTATACAGGCACTTTTCAATAACGTTATACGTACATATTAATTTTAGACAATATTCCATGTTGTGAATGATTTTAAAATGTTTTGCCGGTACATAATATCTGTGTATTCTTTCTTTTCTTAAAATATACTGGATTTTTGAATATGATGTGTTAACTTTATTATGGCAAAGGGGTAAAAAGGTACGTACAGTTTTTAATTATTGGTTCTCTGGTTTCTGTGTTGTTTTTTCCGTGATGTAAGGAATAGCCGTAGCCCGGGGATATAATAAAAATGGTCCCCTGACATGGTCTAAATTCGAGTCCACGGACACCTGGCAGGCTATTCTGGGTTGGGTGGTGGTAATTCTGTGGCCACCATCCAGTGTAGGTGGTTTTACCAAAATCCTGGAGCTGTGTCAATGGTTGTATAAAGATATTGGTTGGCCTTGCGGGTAGTGTGGGCCGTTTGTGACCCCCTCGCATACCACAGTTGTTTTCTCAAAACTGTGAACACAATATTTTTTCTAACAACTTTACATCTCCAATTTCATCAGAAACTACCAAATTAATAGGCTAAAAAATTCTATCACTCCTGCATCTACATAAGGATAATTTATCGTGAAAGTTTCAGTTCCATCCCTTCTGTTGTTTTTTCAAAAACTAATTAAGCTATGAGCACCAAACTTCTTTCAGACCTGCTTCTATATGGTAACAATCTTTCGTGAAAATTTCAGCCTTATTTATTGTGTGACTTTTTCAAAACCATGAACACAAAATTTTGGGAGATACATACACACGTAAGAAAAAATCAGGTGAAAATGAGAAAATTTTACCAATCGTTTTCGTTTCTCACGAAACGGATAATTTTCATCATCCCCACTCCGAACCCTTTTTTGAGGTAAATTTTAATATCCCTTTTGTAAGGAAATTGAGTAAAAAGCACAAAGAAAACCCCCTCTTTCCTAGGGTTAATGTTATTATTTTTATTATTTAGCCTAATTATATGTTTCTACATATTTGGTTAAAGATTTTTAAACTCGCGACAGATATGGGTTCTTGTAGCCCGTTTCGCGTTGTGGTATCACAGAAAAATGCTCAAAACGCGTTCTGGAATTGTAATTTGCTGGGCTAAAATAATTTATCTTATGCACCATCGTGTGTGTTGTTGGATCAAACTTTTCTTCAGTTTGTAGATACGTCTTCAGTTACAGATTTACAGTCGATATTATAAAAATACGGTACCAACGCAAATAGATTGTTACAGTAAAATTGAAGGTCGTAAAACAGTGATACCTACTGAAAACAATATTTTTGCATTCATTTATTTCATTAAAGTTCATGCTACTGCTCGCTAACAACGTACGCGATTATCAATATCTGATAAGCCGAAGAAATGACGTCTACAAGTTTTTCAATTTTTCTCTCTCACTCTCTCTCTCTCTCTCTCTGCAAGAGGTATGACTATCAAGAAACGAGGAACTAGAAAAAGCAGTGCTGGTACATTAAAATAATTGATTGACTGCTGTTATTTCATTCTATACTTACGGAATAATTTGACTACAAAATAATATTTTGTAATTTGAAGTTACTGACTTTTCAATTTAATTTAGAATTTTGTAATTTATTAATCAGCATAGATGTTTTCTAAAGATGCTGTCTGCAATCCCCATTCGATCAAAAACGTTTAAAAAAAATATTTTTTTTTTTTAATATTTACAGTGGAAGATTACACCAACCGAGGTTGTGTATTTGTTGTATGTGTGCGTTAGCATGTAAAAAAAGATTAGTAAGACGAAAATCGAGCAGTTACAATTTGATAAATTTTTCTCTAAACGCAAACTTTTAAAGTATGCACTACAACGATATTAAATCATAGTGAATACCTAAGTTGTAGGTAAATTATTGTACCGCTAACTACCTTCATTTTTTTCCTTGTTTTAATTTTTTCATTTCTTTGACGCATAATTTACAAAATTTCCCAACCAATTCGTCTACAAGGCAACAAAGCCCGAAGAAGTGCTTTCTACGACGACGACTCGAGGGGTAAACATTGAATATACTTATCCATTTCATAAAGTAATTCTCCGTAAAAGTTTAAAATACTGTAGAAATTGTGTTAAACTTTACATTTTTCATGCAGCAAGACTTTGAAACGAGAAAAAAAAGAGAGAAAAATATTTAATTAAGTATTTTTTAAATTTGATATATAAACTTTGGACCTCATTATTCTTATTCCGCAATTAATTCGAGCGTAAAATAATCGAGTAAAATGTTCTTACAAACTTCTCTTCGCCAATGAGTTATTGAAATGAGGTCATATTTATAGCGAATGGAATATCTGCAGTAATTTCATGCGACGAAAAAATATTTCGAGACGAGAAATCTGCCATATTACGTCGGAAGTGGGTCTACGAAGAAAACCTCACAATCAGTACA
Organism: Ericerus pela; assembly: GCA_011428145.1. Taxonomy (NCBI): domain Eukaryota; kingdom Metazoa; phylum Arthropoda; class Insecta; order Hemiptera; family Coccidae; genus Ericerus; species Ericerus pela. Next base: position 148,180 of record WOFM01000027.1, read on the forward strand.
AAGTTGAACACAATTATGGACGAGGGTTGGAAAAGGGATGCATTATTACGTGAATGGTACTATAATTCTGTTCAAATAATAAAATGGCGTCTTATGCCATTTCGACTCGTTTACGTAGGTCTATATTACTTAAAACATAGGTATAACAATAGTTACCCCACCTACCCCAAACGAAATTTCAAATATTGTATAATTTGGCATTATTTTGAATTCTGTAACACATAAAAAAGTCACCTTTTCATTATATAGTTGCCTATAAATGGCGTATGTGCGCCATAGTTTCGCCATTTCTTTGAAAAAGGTATTCTATTCCTTGAACTATGCCTACATCGTAACACACTATTTGCAAAGTGTACCTGCATACCGCATCTCAAATTATAATATTTTTATATATTAATAGAAAATTTTGAGAACATGCGCAACGATGCGAAATTATTATTTTTATCAGTGGTGTAGTGCAGGTGAAGTATGGGTATTCACCACCTCCTCCGAGCCAGAAAATAACCATTAATTCTTTCCTTCATTAACGGCTAACAAACGATCATTGGCAAATTTAATGACTGAAAACGCACTTAAGAATCTTCATTTCGCTACGACACTGTTTTTTATGTTTGATGCGACTTTTTTGGTCGGATTATTCTATCGTTGTTTTTCGTTATTCTTAATAGAGGAGAAATGTTTTGGTAGCGTTATGTCTGAAACCCGGTGTGAGACTTAACGAAATAAGGTGTGAGATAATGATCTGTTACTCTGTTTCTTTCTTTAGATTCGGAGGTCACTTAGACTCTGTGCGAACCGCTATGAAACATTAATTCACAAATACCTAGTGACTCTTAGTCATTCTATTCACATAAAACGAAGCTATAAAATCACATTAGTTTTGGTTCGATACGAATTATGTAACGACATACTTATACTTACTTCCCATATCTTTTAATACTAAGACCTATATAGTCCATCACTTCTACTAGAGCGGAATCCTCAACTTAGGGAGCTCGACTGCTCATAGACTTGTTCGAAACGGTGTTCGAAAAGCTGTCTCTAAATGTCACTTCATTTAATTTGGAAAAACATCTGTTAACCAGGATGTACTTGGATGTGTCGCCCTAGAACAGAACCAACTTAAGTCTAAATATTGCATTTTTATTATTTTCACATTTTGTTATAGTATGGAGCGACCTCTATCGGCTAGATAATTTGTTATACATGTTCAAAACATTTAAAAAAGCCTTAAAACCATTAGACCAGAAATAGCTTATCTCCATGTGATAAAAATAGTTGGTGCAGAATGAACTTAAGTCCATTTAAAATAGTTCGGAATTCAAAAAATCTTACCATACTTCAGACGATATTGGTGCAGAACTCAAGTCTATTTGAGGTAGTTCTGATTACATATAACTTACTTAATTTCAAACAAAAGTTGATCAGAATAAACTTAAGTCCATTTAACATGATTCTGCTCTCATATTCTTATTATCTTACCAATATTCAACTATCTTAAGTCCCTTAATAACGGTAAATAGAGGGATTTATTTTCAAACAGTGATGAAAACGTGTATAAAAATTGATTTTTACCACAAAATAATGAATCATTATCCCTAAACTCCTGTTAATGAAAAAATTACAACAAAATAAAACTTTGTTTCGGCTCTCCGGAACAACTGCATGTTTGGACACACACTAGTTCTGTTGTAAGGCGACGAATTTCATAATGTACATTTATAGTATTGGGCCAACAAGTAGGTATGTTGACTTTATTTTCGTTAACATATTTGGTGTGCACCAATACGTAGGTCAGAAGAAATAACGGGGAATTTTTCACTAGTGAAATATTTGCTGTTGTTGTTTCGTAATATTTAAATGGACGAATTTATAGTATATCTAAATGTGAAGGAACAGAAGGAACAGGTAGCTTTGTGGAATAAAATTATTCTAAGATCCTTAGTTATTTTTGTGCTCGAAAAGAAACTATAAAATACGTTTTGTTGAGTTATAATTTGAGCATAAAATAGATGGGATAAAAATTGTTAGAAATTGTCAAAGTGACTTTTGACTTTTGAGTGAAGCGAAATTAGATAAGTTTGTTGAATATAGCCCTCTAATGATTTAAGTGATAAGTGTATAAAAAATTTTATCTTGTTGTTTCGAAAGAGTTACCTACTCGTACCAAAAAAAAAATAAAAATAGATTTATCACTTTTTATGAAAAAGGCTTAATACGACCAGAGGTCAATTTTACAAAAATGTGCACAATTAAAATTAATTTTTGAAACATCGATTCTTGGATTCTAGCAGATTCGTCACTGTTTTGAATTTTCACCGAAATCTATTCTTACGTCGATTAATTATTGTATTTGTGTGATCGTGGTTATTTCATTATCCGAGAACAACACAAGAGTTTTTGAAAAATATACCTCCTTAATCTTTCATCACTCAGTTAGAATATCAGTTTGTTTAATAGGGCAGGGATTGTAATTTCTAAAAGTATGGATCCCTCGATGTAGCTCTGTATTCAAAATAAACCATGAAAAAACTTCATATCTCCATTGAACTTCCTTGAACCTTAAAATTTTGTTTTGTTTATAATTTCGTCCTAGAATTAACAATTTTTCAAATTTGCTGGTGAAAGGTAGTAAAAAATCAACAGTAAATTCACAAAGAAAAATTAATCTTCGGATATTTTTCAAAAAAAATATCAGGAGTTTCAAATCCCACATTTTCAATTCGATAATGAACCTACTTTAAAGAAAGACAAAGAATATTCTTCATGGTTGCAACTTTTTGATAGTTGAGATCATTTACTAATTTTTTATTTTATTTCAAATTAATGTTATTAATTTTGTCGCTTTGAAAAGTTTCCTTTTCGTAGAGACCTTACCTGTACCATAATTATAGTGCGGTTCGTTATTCAAACAAACAAACTACCTACTTATGCACTGCTTGCATCGAAGTGACGTAGGAAAATTGATAATTCTATTTATTTATTTTTATTTACATAAAATCTTTTCGAACGCCAGCCACGTGCTAATAAATACCTAATAAGTGCCTATATTTTTGTTAAATAAATAATTTCAAAATTTAGTCGTCTAATTAATCGAAACGTTTATACCTTCACCACAGAGTATGTATTCGATATAATAAAAGACGCACGTCCATCTAAACGTTGCTATGAGAAAGGGCACCACTTTTGAGGCTATTATCCTCACCCCTATGATACCGAATTCAAATATGCTCGCTCCAATTTCGGGCCCATTGACAATACACCGACATTGTTATTTCACGAAAAAGTGATTTTAAAACACGAATAAATATCATTATTAATTCAGAAACCACATAACACACAAATTTCGTAGATAAAAATGTGATTAAAAATCGTACAATTCCGTAGGAGTGGGGATATTTCGTCTTGAAAGTGGTGCCACTTTTCGGTTTATTACATTCGATACTCTGTGACCCACACGTAAAAGATAAAAGTCGTCGAGTACATATGCCATAAAAAAGAAACTCCGCGGTTACATTTTCGCTCAAAAATATGGAAACTCATTTTTCACACGCCTGAACATTTCGACAATTCTCGAACGACTTTACGCCTCATTTGGAGTGAACCATCATCCCCCGCATATACCGAGAACCTTTTTGATACACCAGTAAGAAAGAGCTCTGCATTTTGTTTTTTTTTTGTTTTTTTTTGTTTTTTTTTTTTCCACGAACGAGAATCGTTTTTCACAGTGACTTGGAGAAGATACATTACGAAAAAAAAAAAAAATCACCAAATTCGCTGGAATTGTGAAGGCGAAAAATTGGAAATACAAGATCATGAACTATTTTCACTTTAAGAAATCTTACTTGTGTTTATTGCATCTGGATGAATGTAAGTTACTGAAATACGAAGGGACATTATTTGAAACAATTATTTTTTCTCAACGCCGAAGAGGATTTAGGTTTTTTGACCTCAATACCGTATCATTATTTGCTATTTGTGTCAGGTTTTAAGCAGAAAAAAAAAAACAAAACAAAACAAAATAAACTTGTAACTAAACATATAATTTAGGTAGGCTAAAAATATGGCCTACGTTCAACAATTCGAGTTTAATTATTGTTGGAGATTTTGTGAAATACTTTTTATCGTATTTGTAATACGCACCTTTGAACATTACACATTATAATGAGAAGTCTGTAAGAGCAGTGAAGCACAAGCAGACGTAAGAGAAGAAAAATTCCGCATAGTTTTTATGGTTTTGTCTACAGATCCGAAATTTTATAAGATTTACAAAATTAGTTGTTGAAATTTGAATCTAGAGGTTGGTACTCGAAATCGTCAATCATCTGTAGAGTTTATTCAACATTAAAAATTTTTTGTTGTTTCAGCGTTTTCTTCATGCGTGTTCAAAAAAAATTTGGGCGGCGAAATTTTAAGGGAAATTTTTAGTATTTTAGACGTTGATACCCTCATATTATCACTTCACCTTGATTAATTTTCATTTTCTGTAATAAAATACTTTGCTTCACTGAATGAGTTCTACGAACTGGTAAAAAAAAAAAGGTCTTCATGTTATGTGCACGACTTACGACTTGCACAAATCGACATATACTTACTAATTTATAAAATTAAACAGTTTTACATATTACTATAGTTTATTTCCTCTCAAAAAGACTATAGCCAACGTTCTCGTTCACCCAAGAAAAAAAGAACTTGTAATTAGCGAAAAAATACCATTGAATATAATATTCTGATTCCAGATGCCTTTGCGAATGGATACTAATCAAATAAAATTAAGAGTCATGTAAAAATGGGAGTAGAACGGAATGAAAATCGAAGTAGTCCAGTCAGTGGGTTTTTTTTTTTTTTGTTTTTCAGACAAATTAAAACAGTTTTAATTTGTTCGCTAATCGAGAACATACTAAAAGTCTCATTTCCTGCACCAAGTGCGTCCACAGATATGAGGGTGAATAATTATACGCTCCCCAAAATAGTTTTTCACATTCATCTCAACAAATACTAATTTTTTTGAAAAAATCAATCAGTATGAAAATTTTTGGCAATAAATTTCCTCTAAAATTTTTTGATAAAATTCAGAAATAAGTTTTATATCTATAACTTAGTTTTTTTTTTTTTTCATTGTTTTATACAAATAATCAACTTTTAAAGAATCTTCAACCGCCCATCTAAAAATAGTGATGACACTTTTAACGCGTAATAAAATTACGTAGGCTACTAATACATTTAAGTTTTTCAAGTAAAATTATTTTGTCAAGTTAAAAAAGAAAGTAGCTTCCTACTTAACTACATTAAATAATTGTACGGTTTTTTCTTCTTTTCAACTCGAAAATTTCAAGAACACGGTTGTCTATTTATTTTCAAAGCTGAGAAACCAATTTTAATTTTTTTACTCGCTTCTACTGGTCAGAACGTGTCTTTATTTTTTCTCTTTCGAGGGAATAATTTTATTAATAAATATGAAAATTTCGAAGTAACACGCTGTCACATAATAATATTATTTATAAAAAAATTAAATGGTAATTAAAATGATAATGACGAATAAAATTTTTGCACATAGGCAGAAGATTCTCAACTGTCGGTGCAAGGACGTATCTCCGTTGTAAAATGAAGTCCACACATTTTTAAAGGTATTTCCTGAAAATCCCTCTTCAAAAAAAAGGAGACAAAATACACAAATTTTAAAGGTCGAGCCTTTTTTTTCTTAGTCGCTGGTGGTCCTGACCTCTAGAACACCCCCTATCTATGTCTTTGTATCTATGAGTAAACCAATTACTGCATTCAGCTGAACCAAAAGCTTAGAACTTTTGATACTTAGATTTTTATCTGTATTGGATGACTGAATACTACTTCGATTTGTTTTTCTTCAAGATTCAATAGCCTATTCACAGATGAATCACTTCAACATAACAAAGTATAAAATGTTCAATGAATCGATCAACTTTGTAATATTATTATAATAACGTGTCGGTACTCAATTCTGATGGCTATGTAGCATAATTTTTATTTTGCTACTGGCTATAGTCGATGAGTAGGTACTTTATATAAGATAATCCTAAAATTCGATGAGACACTAAAGAAAGATATTTCTGTTTCGATGGGGTAGAGTTATCTCAGTCTGAATTTCACTGAGGATATACACAATCGTCTTGTTTAGTCGATGAGTGTGGTACGATGTAAATTAATGCAGTGTAATAAGCCAAATAAGTAATTTAATTCGAACATATAATGTGTTTTCGGGATTATCTTTTCAAGTTCGGGATTTGTCTTATTAACCCGATGGTGAATTTTGATAATGACTGGTCGAGAATAATGTCTTCGTGAAACCGAGTTCCATTGTCTTCATCGACGTCAATAAACGAACAGAGTAATTTCAAATAGTCCTAACAGGTATTTTATTCTCAACCTAGCATAAATAGCCGATAATTTATTGTATTTATAATTGTTTTGGTCAGAAAATGTGAGAAATGATCGATTGAAAAAGTATAAATACTTAGTAGTTATAATTATAGATATCGATGTTTTGTGATTTGTGGTTTTTCGATGCAGAAAACCCCTCGATTGCAATGACAACTTATTAGTGTGGGTTCAAGTAAATTTTTTAAAATGCACACAAGTTTACACAGCCTTTCTGAATGGTGGGAGCGAATTTTATAAGATAAAATCCAAACATGAGCCACATGGGGTGCTGTACCAGGTTTTTTTTAATCAAAAACTTGATGGGTTAAGGTAATATAATAAAATGGAAAGTTATCTCTCTCTCTCTTTTTCTCTTTCTTTATATTTATGCCCCCTTCGCCCCCTTGCATCCTATCCAACTGCGTGAATACATTTTCCATTTTCTTCTTACAAAATACAAATCGTGAATACAATTAACTATATTTCATTTTAAATCTATATCTTTTTTAATTTTCTTGACTGATATGTTAAGACTTTTTATGTCTATTAAGTTATTTTGCCTACATATTGCTTTCAAAATTGACAATTATCTCCGAACTATTCAATACACGCATTTGCAGAAGGAAGTGAATATTTGTTAATGTTTTGCTAAGTCAGTCGTTTTTGACATATAGTCACAAAATTTATTTGTATAAATTTAACTTTATGAAGGATAACGAGGAAAGTAATTTTTAACCTTGGCCAACACCACTCGTTCAGACTTCCATCATCATTTGAAAATTAACGAAATTTCTCAAAAGGATATTTGACTTAATTAAGAAAAAAAAATCAATTCGAATTCTGCTTAAGAAAACAGAATAAGGCGGGTCGTCTGTCCGTTACGAAAGATACCTAAATGAGATAAGTGGAAATGGGTATTCTATTTACGTATTTTATTTTTTCTCTCATTAAAATAAGTGAGACGAACGAGTTTTTAATACGAAAATAAAAAGAAAAGAAAAAAATCGAAAATGGGAGCTAGCGTAGAAAAAATACTGGAAGTATTGCTGTTTATAATTCTCTGGGGGTGAAATCGGTGCCAAACATCATTCGATTAAAATAAATTTTTTACTTTTTTCCACTTTTTTTTCTTTATGGAATCACTGCCCTAGATAACTTTAATGTGGTGCATTTAGTGATTTTAAAGGAGCTAAACAATGAAAATATTTTTTTTAAATCGTATTAGTGAAATAGGTTAGGTTATGTTTAATCATATTTTTATCAGATAAAATATCACCAAAAATTAGTCTGTATGGTTTTAAGTTCAACAGTAAAATTGTTAAAACCAAAAAAAGAGATAATAAATGCTACGTTATTGTACTCTGACCTTGAAAGAACGGGGAGTATAAGCTTATTTAATTGAAGATTTCAGACTAATTTTGTATAATTTCAACAGACCACCAATGTTACTAAATGGGTATTCATGTGCCTATCTCATGCTAGAGTGAAAGCAGGGTTGAGTTATTTTCGAAAAAGCCTTAAAAATTATACGTGTAGGTAGTAGTAGTATAAAATCATTTCATGTCCGTTTTTTTTTGGCTTCATTTTACAAAGGACCTACAAAAAGTAACTCCCTATTTTTTTTCTCTCGTATCGGGCAACACTGGAGTAGGTGCATGCGTCTTTTGTGTATAAGAGGGTTATAAAAATTTGGAATTTTTTTTTATTAGGTCCCTAACAGTATTTTGTGCTGTGTTTTATCGCTCGGAATAAAGTGACCCTTCTGTAGGACAATTATCGACCCAACAGTACTGGCATCACACAAGAGCTCCTCAAATGATTAAATGAGCGGTTTTCCTTCACAAGACACTCACTCCTTTGCCCTTCCCAATTTCCAGTTTTTTCCAGTTTTCCACAACTCAAAAAACATTTTAGAAAAAGGAATGTCGATAACAAAGCTCAAGTTTGTGTTGCGGGTGAAAAGTTTTCAAAAAAGTTGACACCCCCATTTCATGCTAATAGAGGTGAAATTCGGAAAGGGCAAGGGTGGGGGAGTCTTGTGGGATGGAGAAAACATATAATTTTAAGGATTTGAGGAGCCATTGTGCGATGCCAGAACTGTGGATTAGGTCATTGTTCTGCAGAATGATCATTTCACATTTTGCGGAGTGAAAAGGGGGATATCATATTCTTCCGGCCGATGAAACACAGACACAATAATATTAGGTAAAAAAAAATATATTAATTTTCCGCAGTTTCCTACTCCAGTGTTGCCTGATACAGCAGAAAAAAAATAGGGAAATTTACTTTTTGAACGCCTCTCGTATAATTTTAAACTCATTTTGTATTCAGTCGAAGCAATGAGAGTCTAGCAAGCGTCCTGTTAAGCGTGAAATATCAATACAATTTATTAAAATATGAAAATTGCGATGGTAGAAAAATAATCTTGAAAATCGATTCGCATTGTAATTTCCTCGTATATTCATTTTCACACTGAAAAAGGGAAAAAATGATGGAGATAGGGGAAAGAAAAAATAAAAGACCAGCTACAACACCTACAGCAACATAACTAACATAACCAGGTAAAAAGGTATATTCTTATAGGTCTATTTAATATTCCTCAGGCGCACTTACACAAGTAGAAAATAATTTGAGAAGCTTTTCTGGATTACCTTCGAACAAATCTCCTAATCCATTTTTCGTGATATCGTATCAATACTTGTGATAATAGATGTCTCAACTTGTAATAATATTTTCAAGGAAAATCGTTATCTTAATTTTTAGTCAAGTTTTAGAGTAGCTAGGTACCTAAATAAATGCTTACAGGTTTATAATTTCAATCAAAATACTAGTAACTTACAGTAGAAGGAGCAGTATGTGTCATTATTGACTGAAAAGTTGAATTTCCTCAGAAAAGTGCTGGTCAAGAATTGTCTCCTTTATTTTCAATTTTTTGGAAGTCTAAAAAATCAGGAATTACTCTTAAAATAAATAAATGTCACCCTAGAACAAAAGTAGCTTAAGTCCAAAAATGTTACTTTTTAAAAGAGTAAAAACAAAGTTTAGAATGTTGATATTTTTCAGTTATTGCAGTGAGATGCGATACCAATTGTAGTATATCCAATAAAAGGAATTACCAAAAGTCATTCTTTACAAAAAAATTAAAATTCCATTATTTTCCTCCAAATTAAAGGACTTAGAATACTGAGTTGAACAGAATTATCTCCGGAGCTTTCATAAGTCCCACATAAATTATTTTTGCACTGAGCACTGAATGAAAGTATCAATGCAAAAATAGCCCTTCTTGGACTTGAGATAGTTTTACAGTAATGACGCATGCGGCTATGTATTAATTAAAATTAAAAATTATAAGTAAATAAATTCACCTTTTTGAACGCCCCGTGATCAAATAGTCCGCGGATTTATCTTACAGCTCATACCTTTTTTTCCTTCTCTCGTAGCCTAAAAGTTAGGCTACGTGTATAATCTTGCTTCCCTAACATAATTTTGTCAAATAGAAACTCTTTCTACATATATATAAACTTCTGCGGACCGGTTCTCTTTTCTTTTCCTATTTCACGTTAACTCATTTCATAATTTCATAATTTTTCCTGTCTATTACCATTCTTCTCTTTCCATATTTTTCTTATCATCCACCACGTCCATCATACTAGTCACATCATTCGATTATTCCCACCTTTTTCCTTCTAAAAACTGTTGCCACGGACAAATTTCTGTTCCGTATCTACGTGTATTTTTAACCCTCCACTTCCCGTCCATTGGTACCTTGACCTCCGACGCACCGTTAATACAATTCTTACCTTTTTTTTTCATCTCCTCTAACTTCCGCGGACAGACTGCTTTTGGATCCGGGCTTCAAATTTTCTTCTCTAGTAACTTTTTACTACTTCTATTTTGGATGCTCAAATTTATACACCCACTTTTCAATGATATTATATATACATATTAATTTTAGACGATATTCCATGTTGTGAATGAATTTAAAATGTTTTGCCGGTATATAATATCCGTGTATTCTTTCTTTTCTTATAATACATTGGATTTTTGAATATGATGTGTTAACTTTATTATGGCAAAGGGGTAAAAAGGTACGTACAGTTTTTAATTATTGGTTCTCTGGTTTTTGTGTTGTTTTGTCCGCGATGTAGGGAATAGCCGTAGCTCGGGGATATAATAAAATGGTCCCCTGACATGGTCTAAATTCGAGTCCACGGACACCTGGCAGGCTATTCTGGGTTGGGTGGTGGTAATTCTGTGGCCGCCATCCAGTGTAGGTGGTTTTACCAAAGTCCTGGAGCTGTGTCAATGGTTGTATAAAGATATTGGTTGGCCTTGCAGGTAGTGTGGGCCGTTTGTGATCCACCTCGCATACCACAGTAATAAATTAATTTAAAAAGGGTATTAAGTTGTTTCTGCACGAACTAATTATTTCACATTCGGACATAAGATAGTAGTCATTTATACACTGTTGCAAAAGAGGAAGGCAATAATTCTTGAAACCGCAAACAGGTGGCCTCAAATAATAAGTTATGGAAAATGAATTGAATAATGTTAGGCGAAATAAAAAATTCAAACAAACGGACGTACTCCATTTTGCAGCCAGAATGAATTCGTACCATCTCTTCCTCCACAATGTCCACACACTTGATGAATTTCTAATGGTTGTTTGCGTTTCTCTTTTAAAACAGAGTATAGTGTTTATTTGAATTTATAAGCAATGTAAATGATATAGTGCAGCACAAGGAAAATTTTGATATGTATAATGCAAAAACGGTATTTTTAGACTTAAGTTAGTTTCATTCTCGAGAATCGTAAATGATATTAGTTTAAGTAATGCTATAAATATCTATGAGAATGGTAATTATAAGTGATTTTTAATTTAATTCAGCATAATGTAGTGGTTCTCAAACTGTGTTCCTTAGTGTTCTTCATTTGGGGTTCCATGGGAGACTATTGAAAATGGATTTAAATCTGAATTCTCAAATATTAAAACTAGGAATTTAATATTCAGATTGACTACCTACAGGTATGTTACAATATGAAATTTAATGTATTGAGGTTTGGCAAGAAATTTTGAATCAAAAAGTTCTACTTTACAAACTGTTTAAGAACTTCTGGCCTAATAGAGCCTACATTTGGCCTATTGCTACAAATAATGTTAGAATTGTAAAGGTAACATTTATATTAATGTATTATGCTTTCACCTCAATAATGCCACTATATTTATTATCCAAGTTCAGCTAGAATGGTATTTCTATGTAAAATACGAGCTGCTAAAGCTTTGTTACAGATGGACCAGCACTAGGTTACTATAATATTTGCTATCATAATTATTTACTATAAATACAATATATTATGGGCCAATTATAACATAGTAACGCCATATTTATACAAACACGAGACTCCAAAACATTGTTAGTCAGTTGCCAGCTATAGCAAATGATACAGCTCCGATCACCAAACATACGCACCAAAAATATGAAATATTTGAAATTTTCTTGTTTACAAAATCCTCCCTGAGATTGCGTCCACTTCTGCAATTAAGTAAGTTTTCATAGAATCAAATGAACTACTATGACATTTAGTTCTGGGATTAACAGGCACTTATATGTATCGATGGGTAGTGTCCCAATTTATTATAAAAAAACAAAACTTATTGCTAAGGTGAGTACAGATTTTTGTCATTTTGCAGTATAATATTATCTTCATTGCGTTGCAATGTGTTCGCATACCCCCATCCCCATAGTGTATTTTTCCCACTGCGGGTTGCATAACATTCTCCTAATTTCTACCCTGAAAATACACCTGTAGTCCAGAGAAGATAGAAATCTTATTCTGAAAAATTTCTTTAGGTATTCATGCGGCACGGGGATTCGAACACCCGTACCGACCGAATACCTAAAAAACTCGCCCTCGTTACCGCCACCAAAAGTCAGCACCGTATTCACTCGGCCACGGTGCCGGGTGATGGTTAAAGAGGGAGAAGCGCTTATAGCCGACGTAGTGTGGTGCCGCCACAATTTCCATAGTTTGTTTTTTCCCACTAATCTTTAGGGATGAGTGTAGTAAATAACATACTAAAAGTCTCAACCCCCACACCTCTTGCTGCGGTGGGAATTATGAAAATGTGCCCCTAAATCAGTTTTTTGCAAGTTCCTCAGGTAATATTGACTATAGCTGGAGAATAGTTCAGTCAAAAAATGTTTAACATTATATTTTCAATAAAAAAGGTTCTTATCATTTTTTATGTATGATGCTTTCCAACCCTAAAAAGTGGTCCTGAAAAATACGACTTTTTATACTCACCATCAGTGTATAGAAACTAAATACCAGACAACGTGAATTTTACCCGTTAAAACTTAGTACAAAATTCGCAGTAACTCTAAAACTATTGATCCTACCGACTTGTGGTTGATTTCATTCGATTCAGCGCTAAAATATACGTAGGATGTGATATGTTGTTCCTGTTGAAAATTTTAACTTTCTTTTTCTCCTTTTTCACGCTGTCACATACAAATAAAGCGCACAGATGATACCATTCCGCTATACAAAAAAAAAAATGCCCTAAATCGTATCAAAAAATGATAATAATGATACGATACGACCCTTTCTCAGATGATATTAGTATTCTGTCGACACATCAAAAGGATGTTACGCAGATAGACGCGCTAAATGAGGATTAATTTGAGTATCTTCCGATTCAGCCTGCCAAGTGAAGCTACGTTATAACCGAAAGCAATGTCTCATTATAATTAAGGCACGTACTTTCGTTGCATATGGTTTTACGATACACAATGAATTAGATACAATATATCAAAAGTATACAAATGTGTATCCACCTAAATTGAAGATTAAGAACCTCAACGCTCATGGAACACTATGCTATTATATGGCAACAGCGTGGGAAAGAAAAAATTTGAGATTGTCTATTAATGAATGGGATATGAAAAAGAGTGGTTCATTTGACTATTGACGCATTTCATATGATTATTAGTAACAACATTATCCATTATATTTTCAGTTGAGCATTAGCTGAGAACTGCAGCAGCATCATAAAAAAGTTATAAGGTTGTTCGAATCGGCCCCCCACGAACCTCTAAAAAACTTGTGAATCCTTCCCTTTGTATCGGCTAACAAAGGAGCATTCGCAAATTAAATGACTGAAATCTCTCCCCCCGAAATCTTGATTTCGTTACGCCTTTGGCTGAGAAGATAGTTTTTATGAGACTGACTCTGAAATGCGGTTAGGATTGGCACTTTGATAGGTACTCCGGCCAAACAGTGGGAACACTCGATGCTAATTTGTGATACATATGAGGAGGGAAAGAAAGAGGTTAAATACTTTATAATGGGCTCTACAATATCAGCAGTTAATTTCGAACTGAAAGAATAACTTTATTATGCTCCCTGCTCCTTAGTTGAGGGGAGGATCCGTCATTATCCTTTACTATTCCATCTGTGTAGGTATATAACAATCCACTCGCAAATTCGAAGGTGAAAAATCTCAAATGGAAACCAAATAAAAGGATGAAATTTTTTTTTTTATTTCGAAAACATGCTGAAAAAAAGTTGCTCGAAGTGAACGAGCAGAAAATGCATAATTATAGTTTAAAATTACAGTCTAGATAAATCGCCACAAACATAAATTCGATGCTTTTATGTTACCTGCCTTATTGACTTGCACCAAATTTAAAAGGTCGACGTAATATATCTGCTGGAAATTGGCTCGCGTGCAATTTCATTCGATAGACTACATTTTTCTTTTTTTCTGGTACTATTCTGCTGCCTTCTTTTTTTTTCTTCTTCCTCTCCAACTAAAATACTAAATTCATCATTCAGATTGGGCTTTTACTTTATATTTTCGTGCACTCTAACGTCCCGCCAAGAAAATATAGAACGTAAATGCGTGTAATGAATTAGGTTGGTGTGCGTTTCATTCATTACATGAATCGGGCCGAAAAATGGATAACCACGCCAAGATTTGCACGCATTTTCAATTGATGGGTCTTGGATCACATGATAAATAGGTAACCTCGTGTTTTTCAACATCTCCCGAATAGAGAACAATTATTAATATTGCACAACGTTCCAACCACGAAAAGAGCACACGTTTCCAGGTGCACCTTTGAATAGCGTTTAATTGTAGGAACAATAATTTTTCAGGGTTGAGCAAAATTTTTTTGAATAACCAAAAACGGATATATGTTTTAGATTTACTTTCTAGTTGAAGGCGACACGAGTAGGTGAAGGGCTAGATGCTTTTTGAAAAATAGGAACGAAGTGTTTGGTGATGAAACTGCCCCTACTGTCATTCAGTTTCTACCCCTGTGGTACTGATCAAGTTAAATGAATCTATTTTCCGATTTGCTTTGTGCTCTAGAAGGAGGTGAATAACTATCGTTTGGAGGGAGATGTCATCGTTGTAAAGTACTTTGAAAATGTTGTAAAGAAGGTGAGTGAAGAAAAAAAAAAGTTATTATTCGACCCAACAGGTGGCATATGAATACTAAAGTTTACAAGAAATTCAGATAGAGTGAAGTGGAGAATAACAACGAGGAAAAAAAGTTTCCGTTTCTGGACCACACCGAAGTGTTTGTAAACATTTCAGTGATTTTGAAAGGAAAATATTGTTTTCAACGAAAACCGTGGTAGAATACGTATCTAACCGAGAAAATTCCGCCAATAAAGTTTTTGAAACTTGGCCTGTGTAGAAGGAAGGTTCACTAACTGGTACACTTATTCATGGATGAATTTAAGGTTTTTTATTTTGAATTTCGAACTCAGTTTCAGCATTCAGTATGTATAACAATAATAATGGTAGGTGAAAGAAGTAAAATTAGGTAGGTACCACATAATTAGGTGCGGTACGAAGGTGAGTTTAAATTTTATTATAATTTTTGTAGAATTTGATTCGCCAACGAAAGCTCTCTACAGAAAAAATATCAATTAACCCATAAATTTTTTTTTCTTCTCTTCTTTTCACTTCCATAATTTCATTTAACCTATCGGACAAAAATCTTCTCGATCAAATTTTCAGTCTTCCACTTTACTTTTCGTTTTTTTCATTTTGGTTTTCTGTCACCTTGGAATTGGAGCTGGTAGATCGAATTTTTTCTCCACTGATGAAGCACTGTGAGCGAATTTTTAAACTTTTTTTGATAGAATGTTAGTAATTATTATGAATTATGACCATTTGACCTTGGAAAGAAGACTGATTTATTATCGGCTGCTTCTCTTTCTATTTGGTGTGTTTTCTTCTATCTCTGTTCATCTTGATAAATCTCCTGTAATTTTCTTTCATGCCAACATATTTGAGAAAGATCTCGATGTTTTATTGTCTTGCTAGTAACAAAAAATATATTCTACTTTTTCTTTCTTCCATATCTTTCTCTCTTTCTCTCTTTCTCTCTCATTTGTTCCGTCTAACTTTTCTCCTATGTTTTTTGATGAATCAATGAAACAATAAGCAGTCGGTTCAATTGTTATGAAGAATTTTTCAAGTTGAAAAGCCTTCGTATAATTTTTATTTAATTGAATTTTGTAACTTCATTATTGTCTTTGAGAATTGCAGGCTACATCAATTCGTTGAAGTTCTACAAAACTGAAACCAGTCGAAGTGTTTTGTATGTAAGTAAAATTTTAAAATCCAGAGCCTATAAGAAACGTGAAAAGAATTCGGTTTGATACGATTACATCAACTTATACCAACCTAAACAGGTAGGAAAATTCCACAAACATATGAATATTATATGACTTTTTGCTGAGCCTTAATCCAGTATGTAGGTTGGTGTATATTGGTGTAGTCCTATTAGACAGAGCTAATTTCGCTATAAAGTTGACATTTTTAAATTTTTTCTTATTTGTAAAAAGAAGAAAATTTAACTTCCGAGACAAAAATTTTGTATTCAAAATTTATGCTGAATGAGGTATTCTTCTAACAATATAATTCGTATTTCATAAATTTGACAGTTTCTGAAGCTAGGGTCACAAAATTAAAAATTCTCTCAGGCATTTGTTAGCCTTTGCTCACCACGATATTGAATTTTTTATGAAAATTTTAAGACACATCCATAGCAATTTCAAAATATTTTTAGAACACTTAATTAAAATATCTGAGTGTAGTTTCTGTCCAAACCTGCACAGCTAGCTATGTATCATTTTTTAGCCCACTTTGTTCCATGCTGAAGTTTCATAAAAGAAAACCAAAATAGCCGAGTGCTTTAAAAACCAAGTAGGTAAAATCCAAGTATATAAAAACCGAGTGTGTGTTCATTGAAAAGAAAAGAAAACCATATTACCTTGCATTTGTCCAAGTGTGGACCCAAATGGCCGAGTAAAATATTTCAGTCCATATTATATAAAAATATAATGTATTGAAATAAAATGCAGACAAAAAGAAAAAAATAAGTGCTCCATGAAAGATGTACAGAAGCTAGTTGATCAATCTGGTGAGAAGTTTACAGTATAAGTAAGTATTTCGCCAGTTGATCAACAAAAAAAGATGAGGAAAACAAAAACCAGCTATTATTGTTTTTGGTCGAATATTGCATCAATTTTACTGGAGCCGTGTACTAGATTACCTCAATGTGAATACGGTTACAAAAATTAACACGTTCACTTATATCGGGTGCCAAAAAATTGTAAATAACAAGATGTATTATGAAGAAATGCGCACAGTTACGCATGTAGGTAAATTACCTATTCAAACATTGGGTCTAGGATCTTGGCTGTAAAATCGTTTGTATGGGTAGTAAATTAACCAAATTTTTTCATATTCCAACTGACAAAGAGTAGCCATTCATTCAAAAAAAAAAATTGGTCTTTGTTTGTGTCTGCAAGGCTGCAAAATTATTTATTCTTCAAGTTCTTCCAGAGTGATTATTTACAAAATAACATTGTTACCTTGAAGGCTACTTTTATTGGATATGAAATTTTTATCGTGGATTTTTTTTTTTCTGTTCAAATGACTGCTTGAATTAATAAATAGAGCTATGCAAAGTGATTATCACCGACTTGAAAAATTACACAGCCCTCATAACTTAGTGCACAACGATAGGGAAAAATTTTTAAATTAACTGCCGCCCTATTACCTGTATTAATTGAAAAAATATTATTTCAAACAAACTTTGCATGAATTTATTCGAATAAACCAGCATATGAAATGCATAATAAATTCCATAACCATTAAAATGTAATCTCAAGCTGATAATTTTGTAGCCGTCCACAAGTAGGTAGTTATTTTAGCCGACGAGTTTGGTGTACGTAGGCTGTTCAAGTTCTCAATCAAAATGTAAAAGTATGCAGCCGTGTTACTGGCCTGAATGAGTGTCAAATAAGTTTTATTGATCACAATTTACATAATTATTTAAATTTTGAAAATAAATACAAAATACGGCGTTAAAAATTGGTTCATTTCAAATAGGGGTAGCTTATTTATCATGAAAATTGGGGTAGATTGGATAGTCAAGGCACATATTCATGGGAATGAGGTTTTGTTTCAAAAAATAGTTATTTACCACAAACGAGTGAAAATATTGTAAACACAGAGTAGATAGAATACTTTTTTGGGGGGAATTGTATCTTTCGTCGGCAATGAGTAAAAATGCTTTTACATAATAATATTGTAAAACTTGCACACATTTATAGGTAGTCTATTTTGATAAACTTTAAGAATTTGGAACTCAATCATCCCAAATAAACAGAATACTTTACAGCTTTTTCTTCTGTACGAATTTTACTCGTCGCTATTTTACCTGCATAGAAGAAATTCGCGAAAAGTGTCTTTTTTTTTTGTAAAATCTTTTTTGTTGGACGAGAAAGTTTATATATATAGTTAGTGGTCTTTGGACAACGTAAAGAATCGCGATTTTGAAGGAAACGTGTTTTTAATTTATATAAGCACCACAATATATTAGCTGCACCTTCGCGTAACCCAACAGAACATGTTAATGTGTTTTTAGAGGCTCACCTATACTAAACAGCCGAGAATACCTACTCCAGTAGATGGTGAAGTAGGCTATACTTACATACGTATAAAGGGTACGTCGAACTGTTTCACAGTCATGCGAACACAATATAGCCAGGTTTAATATAAAATGAAAACGGTTATTCGCTCATATTATACGTCTTCTGCTTCGCACCTCTTCCGCCATTCTGTTTTTCAGACCGCAACAGCAGCAACAGCGCTGATAGAGCGTTGCCGTCGAGTAAAAGATATATATTTTTACCATTAGTTCAAATACACTGACGCTGATCCAAAAATGAGATATGGGTTTTGTGTGTTTATTTTAGTCGCTTTTAATTTGTCTAACCCATTTCATTACAAAAGAGCTCTTTAGCAAAAAGTATAGGCTATACGTTCGAAAATATTGAGAAAAGTGGTATTTATCGTCGTTTACGCTTCGGATAAAATTTTATCCATGCAAGGGCTTCTCAGAATACTTCACAATACACCAACCGCAGAATGACTGAATTACGAGATCGATCTCACGAAAATACGACAAAATAGTTGATTCGAATCTGTGAAAATTTCAACAGCCAGCCTCGACGTGTATATATGTACTTTAGGCTACTATCGTTCGGGAATATATTACGTACATGTCTGTTAGGGCGTAAATTTTGGCATTGTTCAAAAAACTATAAATGATGTTGTATTTTGGAAAATAACATCCAAAACATTCACCAGTCGAAGCGGAAAACAAACGTATTCACGGATGATTTCTACATTTAAACTTGAAAATTTTCTGGTTTTGAAGGGTACAGCTATTCGTCCATTTTGTGGAGAAAATAAATAGTTATGGACTGTATAGCACTCGTGATTTGTGCAGCCTAATGTGTTGTCACCAATTTCACGGAATCAAATCCTGTATACGGCAGCTGTCAGTTTTGAACCCATACTTCCCTTTTAAGATCTCGAAAAGGCATTCAAACCAAGGAAATATCACTTACATATTTTCGTGTACAAGTATCGTGACATTCTTCGTTTTTCCAAAAATTTTCAGTTCCCTTTATTCCTCGATGAAGATAAACGGTGTAGCTTAAGTGAAAATTATTTTTGAATATTTTTCTCAAAATAACTTAATGCAAGTTTTTCAATAAGAATGGCAAGAAGGACGGGTTTGTTCTGAATTTCCAACTCATCCTCATTCTTATCCTCCTCTTCCTCCTATCTACATTAAAAAATAAATAACCTTCAAACACCGAATCGAAAAATTTAAAATAATTATCATTGTGACTTCGCTAGCGTAACAATACAATTTTCTTCAAGCTATGACGGCCAATCAAAGATAGATGATATTATAGTGTCACTGACCTTGGAGCTCGCTTTTATCAACTATAGCGGTAGAAAATTCAATTTTCCAAAAAATTTTAAAATTCATCATAATAGTCATATTCTACGATTACATTTAATCGCTATTGGATTTTTTGTGATTCGGGGCCAGGGGCCGCGCTAAGGGGGAGTGGAACGTGTGACACCCTTCTTTGGTCTAAGCTGAAGTAAAAATTAACCTTTGTTATAAAAATTGAAAGTGATGACTTTTGTTTTCTTCAAATTATCCAATAACCTTTTTTTGGGATTTTTCTGTCAAAACTGCAACTTTTTGGTAGCGTATTGTAAAGATAACACTCCCCCTTATGACACTGCTTTGCGCAGCCCCTATTCGAAGTAAATAGTATAAAAACCTACGTTTCACTGGAATTTATGTGATTATTCGATGTTTCGCTTATTTTTGTGGAGTTTCTATGAAATTTCAAATAAAAATGCCTAAAATAATCATACTTCTTGTAATTAGACAGCCTTTTCAATAGGTACCTTCTGTTGTTTACGAAAGAATTCTATGCATCAGTACGACCCTTGTCCTTTGTTTTCGGTTGCGTATAATACAGGCCTAATCTATGTTTTGAAGTTACACCGAGTTTCTCATAGCGTTTTCTCGATAGTGATTTAGTTATTCATGTAAGTATGCATATTCGCAATTGATTTATTTCGCTGTTGTGACACAAATTTGCAGATTTGTTACCATTGATAAATAGTCACCATAATAGTATTTCAGACGAAGCTAGATGGCGCTGCAAGCGTGCTGCCAATAGCAGTGGCGGATCCAGAAAGTGATTTTGTGGGGGGAAATGACAAAATTTTTGGAGAGTTGAGCTTTTTTTTTCTCTCTTCAGCTATTTTTTTAACAGTTTTCATCTTAATTCTGCGGTCGTATTTCATTTGTTCCCATCATTTTTATTCATTTTTTTTTTTTTGGATTTTGGGGGAAATTTCTCCCATTTTTCCCCTTGAATTCGCCACTGGGAAATCGATGATCATAGAGATAATAGCTTCATTCTCTATAGACTTAAAAAAAATAATTACATATTATCGAAGAAGTCTTTATAATTCTGCAAAAAAATTATTGCTGTCACAGTCCTGCAAATATTTAATTTTTCATTAGGTCAAATAAATTTTTGATTTACGATTACCCATTCTCATGTTCGATAAATTTCCGCTAGAAGTCAACCACTTTGATCTCAAATTCCAATTATGTATAGGTACTGTGGAATACCTTGTCGTGAGAGATATTCACACTAGAAGGTCTTCAACAGTATTTGCGTGTTCTGCCACTACATACGATTAAGTATGGGAGAGCCAAATCCTCGGCGAACACTGGCGATTTTTGAGCCGGTTCTGAGAGTTTATATACCGAATTTGGCACACGCACACAAGCACACATGCATACGTATGTATACGTAATTATGTCATGCGTTGCGTCGTTTCTTGTCTCCGTTAAGATGATAAGAAACGACGCAGTGCATTTGGTACCAAGTCGTGACATTACCGAGATCGTTATCAGGTAATTGATCTCGACTCGTACGATGTATCTTACCTGTACATACGTACAGGTACGAACATACAAACGCATTCGTGTGAATTGGTTTAACGTCATAGAGACGATTATTGCCAGCCTTTGGGCGGCGACTGTCGTCGAGGGGTGCGAGCTCCTAAAACCTCATACGAGTAATGTCCCCACAGGTACCTATCGTACTAACACAATTCCTTCTTTTTGTGTTTTCTTACAAAATTAAAATTCTGACGAAAAAGTGAGTAAAAGTAGGCCTATTGATAATTAGGTATACTTAGATACCACGTTACGCTGGAAATGAAAAATTTCCAAAAAAATTTTCGGTCAGAAAATCAAACCAACTTCAAAAATAAAAATACTCTAAGAAGAGTAAAATAATTCTTTTAAAATGTCTCCATTAAGAACTACTGGAATTAAAATGAAAGGAAGAAAAACATCATGATAAACAAATAATTATTTTCAAAAAATAGAACTGACTTGAAGAAAAAAAAAATACGTTAGAAAGAGAAAAATAATCCTTTTAAAATTTCTCCAGCTATATGAAGGTCTAGGGACTGGAATTATTGAAGTCAGCGCTCCTTTCCTTTGCCATTTAGGCTTTATACGTTGATTCTATCGAATTTTAAGACAAAACCTTTTAAATTCCAGTAAATTTTACTGGAGAAATTTTGAAAGAACTAATTATTTTTCTCTTTTCAGAGAATTTGTATTCAGTTTTTTTTTTCGAAGTTATAGTTTGATTATTTTATGGAAAAATCTTTTTGAAAGATTTTTTGTTTTTGGCGTTAGCAGAAATATTCCTTAAAACGAACGATTTTTTTACTTACAGGTAACTTAAAAAATACTTCATCGATTCTATGAAAAATTAATGGGACTAATATGGGATAATCCTCTATCATTTAAAACACTGTTTATCGAAATCGGTGCGTAGGTTGAGAAGTTATTCTCGATCAAACATTGAAAAAAAAAATACCTCCTTGTTTTGAAGTCGGTTGTAAAGTAAAACATTTTTACACTTTTTTTCCCCTTTTTCCTACAGAAATAAGATGATTAACGAGAAGAAAAGTGATAGTGGATATCCAGCTTACTACAATGAAAAAAAAAGTATTATGTAACATATTATATAATTTCTTAATGTCTTGAATGTACCAAATGATACAATTAAGTTTTGTCACAATTTTAGCAAAAAATTATTACTAGTATAGTTACTGTTGTAATAAATGCTATATTTTAAAACTATAATTAATCACAAATTTATTTTGAATGAGTGATCCTATTTCAAAAATTCAAGAAAATAAACAGATCATTTCAACCTCTTCCAAAAATGTTAATAAATAAATTGTTGGTACATTACATATTCGGTTCAGTACTTGTTGGCAACACTGGCTTCATCTATAATATGTTTACGTCATTCTTTATTATAGTCACTTAATTCACTTCTCAATATACTCTTGTAATATCAACATCTAATGTCATCTTTTCTTAATAAACTCTAATATGGTGCGGTACACTAGTGTTTAATTTTATTCATTTCTTACATTAAATTACTTTGTCAACCATTCATCACCAATATTCAAAAGTACATTTTATCGAACATCAGCTCGCAATGTCCAATATAAATAAAATGCAATGAATCTGTATCCACTGATAAAAATATATGATAGATTTTAGTGAAAGTAAAAATTTCATGCAACTCACTGACGTGTTATTGCATTTTAATGAATTTCATATAAATGATTGCTTATCACAACATCAAAAAAATGTAATTTTTAACAGAAAAAGTCATAAAAATGCAAAAGTTTTGACTCATCATTGTAATAAATTATTTTCCCGATATTATTTTTCCAATTATACCCACATATTCGACGCGCATACGCCACTATCCACACAGACGCAAAAAAAAAAAAAAAAAAGGTTTGTTGTCTCCTCTAAATTAACGAATTCTACAGAGTTAGCAGAAAAAATTCAGGGTTGGTACAATCCAAACCGCCGTTCCGTGGCGCTTCAGGGCTTATTCTCTTATAAATCTCATGTAAAATTCACTCAAAGTGTCGAGAGTTACATGAAATTCACGCAAAATTCAAAGTAAATACAGTTTTTTCATTTCATGGTAAAAACACCTGGCAGTATTCCAGTTTCTGTAAATGGACAAACCTTCCAACAGAAGAATAGCCCTTGACGACTAAAGTATTTGAAATTTGTTGGAAAAACCGAACCATCACATTTTCGGTTCAATCGATATGACGTAGCAATATCATTTTTCATTTCTTAACAATTTCAAGGTGAAAATTTTGAAACAAAAAACCGACACTGAGCTGAGGGCTTAACACGAAAACGAAAACGAAAGCGAAAAAAAGTCGGAACAAAGCCACAAATTAAACGAAACACGAACCTTCTAATAGAGTAAACATTTCTAGTCGAGTCATAAATAAAGGATCCGACGGTGCAAAGAAAAAATAAACTCAGCACAGCTTAAACGCTAAAGTAAAACTAGGTAAGGAGAAGAAGAAAAAAGAAAGAAAAATGAAAAAATAAAGTAAAAGGAATGTACACCCGAATTAAGGAAAATCGTCGTTTTAATTTGTAGAACTGAAACTTTTGTTTTTTTTACTGCGGACAAATGGCGAGCAACCTCAATTTTTTGCTTAAGTGAGTGAAACACACGTCATGTCATCCTTTAGGGACGGCTAATTGGCCTAAACACTTTTATTTGTTCGCCGATCAGTATTACAATTTATGGGTTCACGATAACGTTGCAAATTTAATTATGAGTTATTTATTTAACTACGTCCTTTTTTAGTCCCGACCAACAAAAACTGGAAAAGGAAAAACTTCTTAAGAAAGTTAGAATTTGCAATTCTTTCGGCGTCCTTCAAAAAATTATTGGTATTTTGTTTTTCGTCTCAACGTAAAACTAATTTTTCTTGACTTTATTAACCGAATAACGAATTATGACTGTTACGAAGTCAAAATGAAGCCTTCGGTGACAATGAAAAATAAACAGACTTGATGAAGGATTCGTGAATTACGTCTTCTCGTCAGGCCTGTATTTTTTTTATTCGTTTTCTGAAAACATACCTTTCTATTCGAGGCTCCTATTGATTCAAAATTGGTCAAAACCAAGTACGGCATGGAGGAAGCTTTCTATTTTCTTGATTACAGGCATAACTTCTCAAGGCGACAAATTTCTCTCAGTTTATCAAAAAATAGTTGTAAATGAACAAAAAAATAGAAAAAAAATCCAAATTGCGATAAAACTACTAAATTACCGAACTCTTTAGGTTTACCAACCAATCTTCCACAACTAGTAGAAAAATACCTCCAATTTATGGAAAATATATGAATGGCATAATTATTCCGAATTAATTAAAATATAATATCGAACGGGTGGAAAAAATAGAAAACAATAGTTGACCATATCCTAAACTTAAAATGGGTCTTATTTACTGTAGATCTATAGTCCTTTATCTTAAAATTTTACTGAACTGATTTCAAACACATAACAGTATCATATTTTCT
The DNA here is from genome assembly GCA_011428145.1 of Ericerus pela. Lineage (NCBI taxonomy): Eukaryota > Metazoa > Arthropoda > Insecta > Hemiptera > Coccidae > Ericerus > Ericerus pela. The sequence continues at coordinate 172,944 of WOFM01000027.1, forward strand.
CGGGAACTTTTGATTATGTTTTAATATATTATTTTTCAATAAATCTACATCTACCTCCCCAACTACTCAACCTGATTAGGCTCAGTTTTCCATGTTCTCCCACTACGAGAATCTACCTACCTAAAAATTTTACTTAAAGATGACATGAAAATTTAAAATTCCCAAATTTCCTGGATGTAAAACAACCCTACATTGTTTTGAGGTAACATAAGTCTAATTTCTAAAATTCAGTTCTGAGGCAAATTATGTATAAATCAGCCTAGACATGGGCAATTAGACTGAATGAATAGACTACGCAACAAATTCGAACAAAATACGACTGCTTATCTAGGTATATTAATAAAATCGAGTCCGGACTGACTGACTGACTGACTCATTCATCACCGCCCTGCTAAAACAACTGTACCGAATGACTTGAAATTTTAGAGGTATATCACTATCATAGTGTAAGTGCTCATTAACGGAATTTTAAAAAATTCCACCCCAAGAGTCAAAAAGGGGTGAAATGTGTTTTTACATTTTTTTTCAATATCTCTTCAATGGGTTGAGATATCGAATAAATTTTTATAGGAAAATATTGTTTTATTCATTCCTTAAAAATTATTTATGGATTTTTTGAAATTCATCCCTTAAGGGGGTGAAATGGGGTGAATTTTTTTTTCTTCTTTTTACACTTTCGTCAATATTTCTTCAATAAGTTGAAACATCGAAGAAATTTTTGCACTAAAATATTATTGTATTCATTCCTTAAAAATCAATTTCTGGATTTTTTGAAATTCATCCCTTAGAAGATGAAATCTCTTAATTTCTCATATTTTTTTTTGTTGAATAAATAAATATTTTTCAAATTCATAATTTACTTTTCGCGCCGAGAGAAAGCAACACCAGAGGCGGTTGGACTGTAAAGTGGCCAGGGGGTGAAGCCCCTAGTCTTCTATAATGATAGGTAATACGAATATGAAAATGTATCAAGAGAATAAGAACTACCTTTACAAAGTAATATTTTTAATTCTGGCTAATGCTTTTCATGACAACAATTTACTAAGGAGCATAGGCAAACCATTAGAGAACAACGGTGCACTTAACAAGCTTTGCGACCTGATGTGGGTTTTATGCAAACCAGGTACAAGAACCACACACTTATTTTATCTAAAGCTGACTCTTGACTGAAGATGCACACTGGATTTTTATTTTCTCTTATGCATTTAGCATCTAGGTTGTTTAGATACTTAATCTAAATTCATAATTTTAAATTTTTTGCACCAAGCATCTAAACTGTTCTGTGCTGATATACTTTCTATAATTGTACAAATTCTATTTAAATAACAAATTGCCCTAATAACTAATGGCTTAATTTTGTACAACTAGCGTTGCAGAAGATATTCAGAAGCCACTCTTTAGTTTATAATTTCATACCAAATTACAGAATTTTAAATCTCTGTTTTGATTCACATCAATTATTAATGAGAAAGTGAAAAATTTCGACTTACATAATAAAGCATGTACCTACCTAGTTTACATAATGAATTATCCTACATGTATAAGGACTGTGACGCCAAAATTAACTTGGTATCTAGCGTAAGTCCAAGCCTATTAATTTTATCTATCTGGTTAACTGGTTCACATGAGCATACAGCTTCACAGTCTGGTGTGGTATGCAATAACAGTTTAATAATAACAACAATAATTTCATATATGAAAGTCTTAATTAAATTTTCTGTAAGTTGTGAAAGATGGCGACGAAATGTAAGTAAAATAAAACACATATTTTAGGAGCTTCCATAAAATTCTAATAACAGCTCAAAGGTAGGGAAAAGCCCGAAGGCATAAAAACCCTACCTGGTACGCTTTTAATTACAAACACGGTATTTAGAAACCAAATACATCGCAATTAATTTACAACAAATTTCTCTTTAATGCACTTAACACCACACGCACTCACAAACATACATGTACAAGTGACAGACTGACTTTATTGCATCATCACTCTAGAGAAATAACGAATCATTGAGTTTCCTTATAGAAGAACTGAAACACGGATGAATCCATATTCAACAAAATATTTAGTTTCATTATTTAGGTACTTATAATATTATTCCTATTCCAAAACATTCACACTGTCACTATAATGTTTCATCGATTAAACGATAAATAAGACAACGTTGAAAATTTCTTTGCCTCACTCACTGCTACAGCATTAGACTAAAAAAAATTTCCTAAATTCAATATCAGATTTTTGGTTTATGTACTCTTTATCGTTACAACAAGTCATCAATGCTTGTGAATTCAATTATCTAGAAATTAATATATACTTAAGGTAATATCAAAGAAAAAAAAACAAAAAACAAAAAACAAAAAACAAAAAACAAAAAATTTGAATTAAAATTTGAACTAAAACCATATTCTAAATTGCTTAAACTGGTTTTTTCAGTAGCTGCCACAGTACATTCATTGAACAGATTGATTTTTAACTATGCGACCTCCAATAATTTATAAAAAATTTTTCTTTGATTTATTTTCGAATTAAACTTACAAGTCAACAGCCTGAACTAAAATTTCTTGTCTTAGCAATATTGCTGTCGTCTATTTTTTACTTTGGATTTCCCAAATGTTGTCTTCGTTTACTTATGCTACATTTCGAAACTTGGCCCACTTTATTTTTAATGAGAGAAGTGGGATTAAGAGAGAATAAAACTGTACCACAGTATTTCGTAATTTTCGAATATAATGACCTTTTCCTACCATTTTCATATGCTCGCAAAGGATTCTGTTTACAAAATATTAGTCTCATTCACCAGACTATTCAACTCCCGTTTTCATCGTTGGCATTTAATTTTTATTAGTGAAACTAAATTTGACCGAAATTGCGGTTTTAAAATTAATGCGATTCGGAGCAGTCCAAAATAAATGTCATTAGATAGAATTTAAGCTGAATAATTTTCTTCGATAAAAACGAAGAAATTTACACAGCATGATTGCAAACTTCTGTAATTAGTTTAGGATTATAATAGGGCACTTTTGTTTCTTTTTTTCCCTTTCCGTTCAAGCTCATCCACTTTTTCCTTCTTTTGCTTTTTCACTCGGTGAGTTTTAATGGTTAAATGAAAAAACCAAATGCAAAAGAATTTTTGCGTTGTCTAAAATAAATATTGTAGTCGATTCGAATTCAGCAGATGTAGGTATGTGGGCCAGCACAGCGAAAAGAAAATAAATACGTAATACGTTTACGTACTAAAAATGATCAAATTTAATTGGCAATCAGAAGATTGGATTGAGATAAAATTTGCATAAGGTACCAGTTTAAGGACAGGAATACAAATGAGTGAGGAAACGAACCATGAAAAATTTTACTACTGTATTTTCATTATTTAAACAAGGAATAATTAGAAAAACAATGCTTGGCCAATAGAAACGTTGATTGCCGATCTGCAATATATAGCATCAGCAGCTGTACAAGTGCTTATAATTATATAAATAGGTGGGTATCTCAAGTGGTAGGTTCTTTGGGTTAATCTCTCAAGCTCGAAAGAAAATGTAAGAATAACTTTTTTTTGTACGAGCGATATTCATTTTACTCATTGATAGTTCATTAAGTTCAAGATCAATGTCTATAAAACTTAATTTTTCTTCTTTTTCTTGATAAACAAAACTTTTTCATCACGTGATAGCCAGTAGTACCTTTAAAACTTATACGTAGTTACTTTGAATTAGGTATGAAATTTTAATGCCAAGATGGAGCTTTTAAAATAATATATCTACTTGGTTTGAGTGATCACATCAATGTGGGTTATTTCACTCCGGCTCGATAGAGAGACCAACAATTTTTCATTCAAATCCGATTCAAAATTTATTTATCAAATATAACTGGTCAATAAAATCTACCACTTATAAGCCAAAAATAAACTGAAATGAATTATTATTAATCAGAGTTTGTCAAAAAGTCTTATACTGTAGTTCTTCAAAAGATTTCAAAAATTGTAGGTAATTGAATGTGATCACTAATCAGATGGATGACATTTTATTATAATTTTCGTCACTATTTAAAGATTGATTAAAGTTGAAATATTTTGTATTATCAAATCAAAATGGAGTTCAAACGATCAACATTTTTGTGTCATATCCCATCAGAAGCCTGATTTAAGAATAATATTTCACAGCCAAAAGCCCAGAGTAGAATATCATTTTAAAGTTTATTTCTTGTCATTGCACATTGGTTAATTAATTTGTAAAATTTATTTTTGGACAGTTTTTTTATTAATATAGTGTTCTTGCCATAGTGACAGCCAAGTTGGAGTTGAGATGCTTCGAGAATCATTCATTGATCCTAATCCTAATTATTTTATCTGAAAATAATGTTCTTCATTATTTGAAAAACTGTTCGTTGGACACGACTGGTTGTTCCCTGTGTGAATTAAACATGAAAGTTAAGTAACAGTTACTTGCAAAATGTCCCAATTTTTCTACTAGAATGTTGTAGTTTACATTCGCATCCATTTAAGTAACAGAAAAAGGAGAAAAAACATATTGAACACAGTTTTTCTCTTTGAGGAAATAAGTAGACCACTACTGAGTAACTATGTAATTATGTAATTATGTAACTATACGAAAAAGCTTGGAATTTTAAAAACATTTTTTTTAATATCCAAAAATTACTGTCCACTATGAGAAAATTTAGCCCTATGTTATACCAAATTAACGTGGCCTCTTCGATTAACGTACCGATTTAAACAATTTTTTTCCAATGCTGTTTAAGGTCGTTCATTACAGAAATTTAATGGTGAAAAAAAAAACAGTTGCTCGAGAAAAACACGTACCTACCTATTTTGATTTTTATTTTTTATGTCAAAACTTAAGCTACATAATGGTATCCAGACTAAAACGTGCAACAAAAGTTACGTTATATCTTCTTCTTTTTTTTTTTTTTTCAAGTATCTCCTCACAACTGCCCATTAAGAAAGGAGTAAAATGGCGAATATTTTCGTACTAAACTACACAATTTGTAACTTTTTTTTTTCTTTTTACAAAACATTTTTCTTTCATTTAGAAAAATAAAATAAAAATAAGTATAACAACAATAACAAAACAAAGAAATAACATTTCGTCGACGCACATCTTCCGTAACTGGATAATTTCGCTATTATTATCTGGTTTAGCCATGAGAACACGGTTTATCCTGAGCAGAGCTCTCCAGAACGTTTTTTATTTTTATTTTTTAAATTTATTTATTGAGGCAGACAGTACATTTAAAGAAGATAAATAAAGTTGGAATGTGAGTGGAAAGTGTGGGCGCTTCGAGAATAATACGGAAAACCATAGCTGAATTTTTTGTATAAGAGAAAAAAAGGTACCCAACTCGCGTTTCTCTAGTTGGTCTAATTTTTTCCTTATCCTTTTTTTAAGGCCTTCAAAGGAAGTTCAAAGAGCTTTAATGACGAACTGAAAACAGACTGCTCAAAAATATTTTGTTCATAATAATGACTCCGTTTTGTTTTTTTTGTTTTTTTTTTCTCTGATCTTATTTCTTAATTACCTACTCGGCACATAAATTTTCAATTTATAATTAATATTCGTATATTCGACAAAAAAAAAAAGTGATTCAAAAAAACAATTCTTAATTTTTCATTTTAAGAACATAGAGGTATTAAGAATAAATATTACGTACTGTCTATTGTCTACTTACAAAGTATCTATTATTAAAGAACACCACATTTAAACGTATGTACCTTTAATTTACTTTGATTTTTCACCAACCAAGTAGGCTTACACCTAATATGGTCACATTATAAGACGTACTTTCATAACCATCCTGCTCCTTCTTTCAGCAATTTAATTTTAATATAATTGATTCGATGATTTTCAAAACCTGCTAAGAGCCAAGACGTAAAAATCGAGTTTTTCACTGATTAAGGTATTTTTGATGCCGAGGAATCCGATGGTGTTGGCAATTCGCCTCTAAGTCTACTGTAGACTATGTAAAATTAATTTTCAAAAAATTCGATCTGTTTCAAAACCTACTACAAGGCAAATTTTATTTCGTTTCAAAACCTACTATACGCCACAATACTAAATGTCATATTTTTTTTGAAAACCGCTAAGCGAAGCCAATTTTTATTGTTTCGAAACATACTCCTACTGTACGCCACAATAAGTACACACAGTTAATTTTCGAAACCTACTAAATGCTATATTTTGCCTGAAAACCTACTAAATGAAATTTCAAACATAAAAAAAAAAAATAATTGCAAGACACTGAGGAAGGTGAATTTTTGTACCCAACCACCAGTATAAAAAACCTACGAAATAAATAGAAAAATAATTTACTTTCTACGTGGTTGGAAACAGTCTGTACAGCTTTTTGTATGTTTCTCCATACAACTATTTCTAGATACAACATGTTTCGAAAATCATCGAATCAATTATATAAGCGCAATTAAATCTCTCTTTCGTGCAACAATCTTCTATTAAAGCTCTCAGAATAACAACATAAATGTTTTTATAATGTGGTGATCTTCAGGAGCTGGGCAAAGGGGAGTTGAGGGGAGTGTAATACCTCATTTTGGCCCAACCTATTGTAAAAATCAAAAAAATGGTAACGTGTTTCGGAATTTGTTAGTCAAAATTGGGATTTTTGGAACGCGTTGTACAAATTGATCGATTACACCCTCTTTAATAACATTGTTTCGTGCGGCCTCTAAGGTGACATTTGAGATTTTTCTCATTAAATACAAGTAATTATATCAAGTGAGAATCTGTGTCTCTACGACTGCATGCACATGATGCACGTACCAACAATTCAGTATCATCAAATATGGCAATTGTTATCCTCAAAAATATACAACTAACTGAAAATATACTATTTTCTTAACTTCGAACAATGAAATAAGTAGAGTGAATTTCGTAATATTTGAAATTCTGACAGCGAGTACAAATGTAAAATCGGCGTCTAGGTTTTAGCTTGGTGTGAGTCGAGAATGAACCGACAAAAAATGGTCTATGAACGACAGCATGGCTGGAGAGAAAGGAGAAATGAAGTGACTTCTCGTGAAAGTCGCACTTTCTGAAAGGGCCTCTCAAAATAGTTGCTCGAAAAAAATTAAAAAATTCATTATTTTCTAAAATACACTGAGGTACATGTACGAGTGTTCCGAAACTGGGACACTGCGTATACGGTATTCTCTCAAAAAATTGCGAAAAATTTGAGGTTATTGGCTGTATACTGTTAATAAATTTTGAAAAAAAAAAAAACCGTTATACATAAAATGAATTTTCTAGAACACAAAAAAAACCTAAAAATGTTCTTCCCTCGTTAAATTATTTTTTCTGTATTTTTAGTGAAAATAAACTTTCCTCATAAAATTTTTTTTTGATACATCCTAATTACTGGACTCATGAGACCTGATTTTCTCTCTCCGACCCTGAACAACAATAAAATGTTTTTCATAATATTAACAGCATTATTTAATGGCTAAAAAACAGAAACAGGAACAACAATAAACATAGCTGACCAGCGAATACGAAGCTGAAAGAAAACGAAATTAACTCTTAATATTTTTTAAATTTTTATTCATTTTTAATTCCTCCCTCTTGTTCTTACCAAGTGTAAAACTCACGGATTTTTGTTTTTGCCTTTACAAATCGATTTTTTGAATATTTATAAAAAACTAAAAAAATGACAAATTTTAGCAGTGTGATGAGACGTGAAGTAGGTAAGTCATGAAGCTAAAATAAAAAGGGTTCGATGTAATGTAGAATATGATGCTACTGTCGAGATGTAAATAAGTTCAGAGAATATATCTTTATCGTAAAGTCACAGGAACTTTCAACAGATTACCGAAAAAAAAACTCTAGCGCAGCAAGGCTCTAGAAATAGTGGGTTTTCGGGAGAAAGAATTATGAATTTTGTCCAAAGAGTTGAAAGACAACTGTATCAGAACATGTGGAGGGACAAAATTGACTTTTTTAAGTAATTCTGCTTTCCTGAGATTAAGAAAAAAATTTTCTGTTTCAAGCTTGAAAAATTGATTTTTTAGGGCTGTTATCTGAAGAGTAAAATATAGAAAATTAAACTGTATGACTTATAACTTGAGAATAAATCCACCAATTGAAACAAAAATTGTTAGAGCTTGCCTTTATGTTAAATGTGATGTTTATACCGAATTTCGTGACTATTGGATAAGAATTGCAAATTTTAGTGAGTCAACATCGAAAATTAGCCCCTCCAAGAGCCCCAGGGCATGAAACATAAAACCAATCTCAACCAAATTTAAAAGACTATCATAATGAGTTCAAATCAATGTTTTTACCAAATTTCGTGTCAATTTCTTTGAAGTTACGTTTTTTAGAGTCATAAAACTATCAAAACTACAACATAATCGCCCATCTGTGACGTACCGTAAAACAAATTTTCCCCAAATTCAAATAATCTCATTCCCGACTTAATACAAATGTTTAGTCAAAATTCTGTGACCATCGAACAAAAATTACGCCCTGTATCGAGTTAACAAGAATTGGACATACATATATACATACATACATACATATATACATATACGGTACATACATACATATGTATATATCCGAGTACATATGAATTTTAAAAAATGGTGCCAAAATGTTCCTTGAGTCATGAAACGAAAAATGTACTTACTCCCACCCCTGGGTCCTTCCATGTGCACAAGATTAATAAGTAGATTTTTGTAGAAAACCTACTTAAAAAGTGTTGAATATGTTTTTTAACACCTACCTTGAAAACAGACACATTTTCTTGCCTCTTAACTGCATGTGAAGAAGGAGATTTTAACACTATTTTGTAACATCAATTTTCAAGCGCGCGTGCGCACTTCATCTTTTTTACATTATTAAACATTATGTCTTTCACGTTTTTTCGTACACATGTGCACTAGGTTTCATCAAATATTACGACACACTACAATATTGCCTTTTTTTTTTGATACACAATTTTTTTTATTTTTTGTATTAATAAATGTTTCTCTTCTTTGGGGGATCGACCCCCTCTAACCTCCGAATTTGGAAACTAGCACCTGACCACCGCACCCCGACTTCTGGTTGAAGGAGTTGTGATACTTTGTGCTTATATGTTTGCCAGTTACCAAAATATTTATTTTTTTCCATATTTTTTGATTTTTTGTTTCTTTTTTGGAAAGACGGCGTTGAAAAAAATAGTATGCGACACTCGTGCAAAGTAGGTGATTGCTACTTTACACACTTGTATTACAAATAACTATTTCATTACTAGCCTTTCACTGGAACAGTGAAAATTATGTTCTTTCAATAATTCATTTAATTCGCTATCAGTAAGTAAATATGGGTGGGTACCTACCAAAGGTGCGGAACGGAATTAAAAACAGTCGTCATCTTGGAGTAGAAAGTACTAACGTAGGCCTACACAGTTTACAGAAACGTTTAATTTCAAAGCCCAAATTTTCACGCATCCACAACTTATATAATGCTTTCGGAAACTTCTTATTATTCTTATTTGTTATAATATTTTCGTTGAAGACAAAAATTAGAAGAAGGCAAAGAGGAGCCGATTGTATGGTAGAAGAAAAAAGAAAACAAACGGAGATCTAGCGCAAAATTACCAAAAAAGGAAGAAAAAAAAAACATAAACACCAATTTCTTTAGCTGGTGTAATTTTTTTAAACACTTTCTTAACAAGTTCAAAGAGTTTTAATTACGAACTAATTAAAAGTATTTCTTTTCCGTTGCTTCTTTTTCTTTCTCTCTCTTTCTTCCTTAATCGTTGTTTTAAAAAAGTTTTCAATTTATGAGGATTTATATCCTAAATGGAAGGATTAAATGACGAAGAGAGAGAAAGAGAGAAAAAAATTCAAACGATGAAGAAAAAATTAAATGAAGAGCGAGACGTATGAAGAGGAACATAAAATGGATGGCAACGAATCTTCGTAATCAATCAAGTAGCTACTGGCGTCTGTATAAGGTCAACGATGCACGAATTTTTTAAAATGAGATTTTAATTGTATTATTTCGAGCCGTTGTTGTTCACTTAAAGGGCCAAAGGTTCGAAGATTAAGCGGCGTTAGTGATATGAGTAATGAATTTCAGCATTGTGATAAAGATGCTAGACGTTTCGAGATTGTGGTTCATGCAGCACGTTCAAAATAAAATTCATAATCAAATTTTAACATTTATTTCCAAAACCAGGAAAATGCGTCTGAACTTTCCGACAAAATTGTAGAAGCAGCGTATGATCAGTTTTTGAAAGAGCTGTATTATGTCGGACAATTTGATCGGAAATACGACAAAATATTAGGCAAAGATTGAATAAAAATCCGATGATTGTTCATCAGATGCAAATGAAGAGTAGGCATATCCTACCTATAGTAGTAAAAATGAGAAGAAAAAAAAAGTTAAATTTTTCCAGACAAATGACTCGGATCAGTAGATAATAATCGATTATTATGACTCACTTTCTCATAATATATATAGCATAATTATGATAGAACAGTGGTTCTCAACATTTTTCAGCCTCCAACAAACTTCCCTTTAAAGTAACATAAATTTTCCGCGCCCTTTTGAATAAAAACGGAGAGAAATTCGTGGATATCTATACGATAGATATATTCATAACGAATTCTGTATGAGAGCCGAGCAAGACTCGTGCCCCATCAGTGAAAATTCAACAACACTTGCCAAAGAAAGCCCTTGTATGTTGAAAAACTCACAGATAGCATTAATGATGTCAGTAGCTTTGGATGTTGTCTGTGGAATTGTTGAAAAATGATTTATACTATCATTAGGAATTTCTGAGCAAAGGTATACAAGTCTGGTGGGAACTGTGAAACTCTCTGGAAAAATTTGATAAAAAACCAAAGCAAATGGGTAGGTACTTTTGGTGGTTAACTATTGCAAAATATTGTGATTTTTTTCATATTCCTTCCTTTAATGATCGTTAAAAATATTATTTCAGCGATTTTCTGTATTTTAAGCTTCGTTTTAACTTGGAAAATGCTTTTCAAGTCAATTCGTGAAAAAGTGTTCCCCATCGGATTTTTAACAATGTTTTTATCACGAAAAGTAGGACAAGGAGTAAAAAAGGTTAGTAAAAAAAAGTAGAAGGAGAGAATTATCACGAAAAATAAAGTGGTGGTGGTAACGTTGTTTCGTAGTTTACGGAACGAATAGGAAAATGAAAGAAAACAAAAAATGAAAAACTCTTAATTTTTAAGTAGGTTTTCTTTGGAAAATCTACATATTACGCTTGGTGCTGTATTAGTCCTCAGGGTTGTAGCTGAGTACGTTTTTCATTTCATGATCTCAGAAAATTTTGGCACCAATATTACACGTATGTATAGATAGATATAGATCAATTTTTTTTTCACAGTACAGGTCGCAATTTTTGTTTGATAATCAAGAAATTTTGTACGAACATTTTTACTGAGTTTGGTGCGGATCAATCGGACGGTATTTCCGATACCACCACTTTTATTTTTATTACAAAATGCTCAATTTTTCACCAATAGCCACGAAATTCGGAATAAATATTTATTTTATTTCATTGTAGTATATTTTCAATATTGACATAGATTAGCCGGACGGTACTTCCGGTATCAATATTTTTGTTTTTATATTGTTCATAAAATACGGAATTTTGGGAACCACATGTACGAAATTTGAAACGAATATTTATTATAATTTATTGTATCATACTACCAATTTTGGTACAGATCGACCGAACGGTACTTCCGGTAAACATTTTTATTCCTAATTTGCATGAACTTTTCTTTTTACAAAAATACATGTTTATTTTATTTATTTTTTTATTTTATAACATACTTTGTTATATTTCAATAATTTTATTTGAAATTATATTTACCATACTTTATCATTTTAATTAACTTTTTCAAGCAATAATGCTTTTAAATTTCACGTTTTCTAATATTACGTCAGCAGTTAAGACATTTCATACAATCATAACATAACATATAAATTCAAAGACAATTAAAGTGACCATCAAAATTCATAATTCTTTTTCTCGAAATCTATCTTTTATAGCGAGGCTTGCTGGGCTTTTTTTTTTTTTTATTAAATCTTTTCATTGTTACAAATTATGAAACCTGTGAATTCTTTATCAGGCAACTCAATTGCCACCAATTGCTTTCTTTTTACATTCCATAAATTCTCTTCAGACGTTTATAATGAGTGAAATCTCATATAGGTTATCAATGTTTATCCAATAATGGTATCGTTCCTAATGGAACCCAAAATTCCTATTAGGTATTTTGTGGTAAGATAGGATTATTAAACGTTTCATTACCGGCACTGCATGAATTTCAATTATTCTAAAATTCAAGAAGAAATGATCATACTGCGACTGTGTTGTTCAAAGACCTCTTAACCTACAAAAAGTAAATTTCACGAGACGAAAAAATATCATTTATAAGTTATAGAAGCGTGATAGAATATTTCCAAATTGGTAATATTAATTAGTGACTCAATCAAATATTTGCTATTCGAATCAAATTGCTTGAGCATTTATCCCTAAAGTGTATAGTAGCTTATGAAGTTATCCAATTTATATTTTAAATAGAGTGTGGCTTACATGTTTTTTAATTATGGGTTACAAGGTTTTTAATTGCAAGTTACGAGTTTTCCTAATTCCAGTTTATTATTAAAAAATAAAATCTGGTGGCTTATAGTTCTCTTCCAACTTTAAGTTTGCGGATTACGAGGTTTTGTCGTTCATATTTGGCGCATGAGAGATACGAGGTTTCGGTTTCTCTTCTGTATGTCTAAAAAAATCTGGTCTACCTCAATATCTGAAAAGGGAAGGGGTACCGAATGTTTTATTAGTAGAACATTTCGATACAAATCGAGAACCTTTCATTGAGTCCAATTTTTTAAAAATCGAATCAATTAAGGGGCTATCATTTCCCCAGCCCCCCACTAAACAAACGTAAATAACATTAGAAGGAAGTCGGTACAAAACGTTACATTGCCGGAAAATTTCGGTACAAATTGAGAACAATTCATGGAGCCCAATTTTTTCAAAATCGGATCAATTGGGGGGCTATCATTTTCCCAGCCCGCCATCAAAAATTTTCAAATATCTCAAGAAGGGAAGAGGAACAAAACTTTTTAATAGTGGAACATTTCGATACAATTGAAGAACAATTCAACGAGTTCAATTTAAAAAAAATCAAAGCATTTGGGGAGGCCAAGGAAATGGACCTAAAAAAAATCAAATAAAGCTTAAGATGGTTTTAACACACAATGCAAAACATCGTAAGCAACCAGGATCAATTAAAACCTATTTTTAACTATTGGTGTGGGTAACGCAGTCATCAGTATTGTATGTGAACCGCCAACAGGTTCTGACACAATTTTTTCATGAAATTTGACTCGAGAAAAGAGCTACGGTCACAACCTAATTAATGATCTTTATATGAAATTTTTTCGAAATTTTCGTAGGTAATTAGGTCTACCAATTTATAATGACTCAAACTTTTTTGACGAATATGAAATATTTGAAATTCTTTTAATATTATTAAAGCCTGATGGAACCATACAAAGTTGGTAGAAGATGAACGTGTGATGAAATGGCTGACCTATATGAGATGAATTGATTAGGTATATACACCTTTTGACTGGACCGATTTCTTTTTCGACCTCGAAATTCTTACCCTACAAACGCAAACGTGAGTTATGAACTTCTTTTTCAACGATACCTTAGAAATTTCGAACCACCGACACTCAAGGCGATATCCCTATTAAATATAGGCGGCGACAACAAAATATTAATCAAAAATAAACATAAACACGCCACCGGATCTGTTAAATTAGGCCCAAGAAAACTAACAAAACGCGAATTAAATGATAATAAATTCCAAATTAACATTTCGCTAGAAACTTAGGCCGTTTTGTGTTGTGATTTTCAACTGAGATAGTTACGATCAAGAAAGTCTGGATATTCGAAAAATTAACGACGTATGGCAAAATTTCACGATCAACGTTTCGCCACCGCCACTGAGCCTACATACGACTTAATTACAGGCTGGCTGTCGTTAAGATCGATATCTTTATCCGGACTATGCGAATTCCGTAACTAGTAAACGCAAGGATTTACGTCAAAATGTCAAACGTAAATTATCCGCTTTTAAATACGTAGTATACTGATATACAGCGCACGTGCATACCGCGCTACCCGGGTCTGAAAACTGAAATAAAAAGGGCATAGAGATGTATTATTTTCACCAGTTTGACGATGGTAATTGGCAAATACAAGCGGAATGTTCACCGTTGGTAGAAGTTATGGCGCTAAATCGAAGGTAAACATCCAACCAAATGGACGAAGATCGAGATGTGGGGTTAAATTTTATATTTCCCAATTTTTTTCATTCCTCACATTCTACACCATAAATCAACGTTGAAATATAAGAGTTTCCAGCAGATTGTGTATCCGCATCGTTTTTCCTCCAGTGGAGGGGGGTTATTTTTTGAAAGATTTTCTTTACATTCGGTTGGAAGCAACCTCCATAATTATTGGGCGACGTATTTATTTATTTCTAAGCACCTTCTTTTTTGGAAAAACTCAACCCCCTGGACGGAGCCTAACGTTTGGGTCTAAAAAAAAAAGTGTAGTGTGCTTCGATGGTTTTGCGCGCTAATATTTATTTTTATTTTTCACGAGTTCAATGAAAATTCCGTTCTGCGAATAGTATTACGCTCATTCGTTTCGAATAGTCTAAAAATCAATTATTCTGTTTTTATTTAATTGTTTGCATCGACTATGATGCTCTGAAATATTATCAGAATATATTATTATCTTACTGCACTCGGAAATCCGCGTATTCTGAGTCACATAACATGCAATATAATTTCATGTCCTGGAATAGGGCAACTTCAAACTAACACTTTTTACTTTTTTTTGTGTGTGTGTGTATTTACCCAGTTTGTTGGAAAACTTGGTATTATAATTGACCTCGTAGAAGGATTAGGGGAGAGGATGGTTAAAATTATCATTTTTTTGATAAAATAAAATTAGTGACTTCATTTCCTCATTTTGATCTGAACTTTTTTTCTGTACATATTTAAGACGGTTGATATATTTTTGTATCGCCCAAATATTATGTTCACGGTTCTAAGAAAGCTTTAGAAAGAATAGAGCTGAAATTTTCACGAAAGGTATTGAGCATATACGAGCAGGCCTAGTAAAGATTTTGGTGCCTATTGGTTCAGTAGTTTCTGAGAAAGTTGAACAATAAAAAGTTGCAGGAGAAGCGCAAGTCGCTTGTGTTGCATGAAGTATCTCTTTTCGTATTTACGGCGCAAGATGTTGCGAGAGTCTCCTCTCCAATGCATTTAGCAGCAATTTTGGATTTACCGCACAGCGGGCTGCCGTATCAAGGAGTGCTTCTGTTTAATGGTGTTTTGGGAGACAAGGAATTCCAGAATTGGTTAAAATTGGAGTCAGGATTAATTTGAGAATTATATTTCGAATGAAAGTAATATCCAATTTTTATTTTTAAAAGAGTTTACTCGTGGGTTGATTATGTGTTTGAAAAAATATTTTTGTATAGGTACCGATTATTTTTTGAATAATATATTTTATTCAACCTATATTGAGGTTTTTATGATTTCCAGATTTTGAATGATGGATGAATTGACAAATTGGGTACCTATTGTAGCGAAGTGATGCTGCGTTAGATTTTTTTAAAGTTGTTTTTTTAACGTAGGACTACGCATAAATAAATCAACATATGGAGAGGATTAACATCTTCTGTTGATTTCAAGCCGCGTACTGATCTTTAAGAACGAACACTTAATAATCGACCTTCCAGAAAGGAAATTCGAAAACCAACATATCAAAAAATTTATGAGTACTAAACACGATGCACACGAATCGGTCCCAAAGGCTGGATGTAGTTCTGCGCACTGTTTAACCCACTTTCAATTAAAGAAACAAATCACAATTTTTTTTTTTTACTTTTCGAATTAACCGAAAAATGTGTATTTTTCTGCGCCTTTACTAAACAAAAAGTAGGGAATTCCGAGACGACGTAAAATTTATGATTGAGCGCATGCTTATTTGCAAGCTGACTTTCTTGCCCGGCTCGATTACTTTTTTACATGGCTTGATCACTTTTTCGCATGACTTGATCACTTTCTTGCACGGCTCACTATTTTGCTGAAAATAGTCTATTTTTTTTTTTTTTTTTTTTAAATATTATTATTAATACGTGAACATGATTTCATTTTATTAAAATTTATTATTTCCAATATGTAATCTTTTTTTTTTTTTTGGAATGAGGGGAAAGAATTTAAAAAAAAAAAAAGTAAAATTGAATTCTAGGAAAATTAATATCTAATTGTTTTATTTACTTTGATTTTTGTTTGGAGATGGGTGTGGAGGTGTTATGGGACATTGCGTTGTAATTTTTTGGTCAAAAAAAGTAAAATTATTAATTTATTATGTTTCGGTTCTGAGAAAAACGTTTTTTTCTGAGGGGTTGTTGCAAAAAATAGTAGGTACGTCACGCGTGCGAAGTAGGTGATTTAAAACACCCGATTTCGACTTGTGCAGCATATTATTTCACACACGTGGCAAAATAGACTACTTTTCGCATATTCATCACAAATAACTATATGGCCTACTATGATATACTCTACATATCCTATGTTGCTTACATACAAAAGGCTATTACCTACGTTATTTCTCTCTCTCTCTCCTCTCTCTTTTTTCTCAAATGCCTGTAGCTTTTTTACTTTTCACAATGACAGTCATTGTATTGCCCAGGGCATACTTTATACATATAATTAATAAGCCTAACTGTGACGAACGCTATATCAAGAAATATGAACAATTCTAATATCTCCTTTTTCATCTTTTGCAGTTCATTTCAAAATTGAGTTTTTGGTTTGAAGTAGATTCATAAATACCTTGTTTCACAAGTCTTCTTCATTTTTAAACATTGTTAGGCAAGTGTCAATCCTTCACACGTTACCCCACCAACGTTTAATAATATTTTCCTTTCCAACTGACAAGGCCGTGGATAAGAGGGTGGTCCTGGGTATATTGATCCCCTTCAGCTCCAAAAAACAACTTGACTTAGTGGATGTTTGTTGTTTGTGGTGTTGGTATATTGGTTGGTGAAGGGAAGATCACAAAGGACGGTCGAGAAGATGTAGACTCCTCTCTAACGATCTAAATATCTATCGTTCTTGATAGCTGATGATATAATATTTATCTTCTGTCATATTCGTTCAGCTGTAACACTAAAGAACTATTATATACGATATACCTATATAATGCCTCGGATATGTACGTATAATGTGATGAACCCGTATTCATATTCATTACTGCGCACTATACTTCATGTTCGGATCACTTATAATACCCACACTCAATCGACACTTTACTACAAGTTATCTTCTGTATTGCGAATACGCACAAACCTCTACACTTAAAATTTTGCAACTAAACCACGTATAATAACGACTGAAAGGAGGGGTGGTGCGCCAGCATTTCGCTTCACGAGTTGTGTCAGGTTTCATCTATAGCTCCTCGTATATCACCCCTTGTGTGATGGTCTCCCAAGATGTTCACCCATATCCCAATTCATCAAACATTATCCTACGCCAAAATGCCAGACTCTATTGGGGTGAGAATTTTGTGTCACATTTTTGTGTACTGCCATTTTTTCAGTGTCAATTGTAGTATATTGGTGTGCTAAAAGTTAAAAGTGACCTGTAACAATATATATCCACTCAGTCGCACATTCATATTCACATATCATCACGCCAATAAACTGTCATCCACCCTGTAAAATATATGATGATAAAAGTAATAAACAGAATACAGACGCCATTCTAGAATGTTATTGCATCAGCCAATATAGCTCTCTCTCTCTCGCACATTCATGTCTGTACTTATCATATACAGCTGTAACCTTCAACATTCTACCTAATTTGCTGACACATTATTCCATCAGATAAAATGTACCTAGCCCCTCGAATCATCTGGAAGAACTATTTACACCAACATTCAAAATTAATGGGAAGATAATCAATCATCTCACTGGCCAATTATGACATCATCCTACTTTGACCATCTCAAGCCACCGCTTTGTCATCTAATGTATTCATCTGCTTGCAAACTCGGCGTTCATATAATTATTGTAAATGAAATATGAAATTTATGATATCTCAATGGGAATACCTTCAATTCATAAGAAATTTACCACCATGGGGCCAATAACCTTCCTACTTATTTCAAATTCCAACCGAAAAGTTTAGAAGAAAAAATAAAATTTCTGGAGTGTCCGGATAAACCTGGTGTCTGGAACTTGTGAAAGCTCCCACACAGTAATCTTATCAATCATTGTTTGCAAAATCAATATTAATAAATATATTTATATTACCTCATTTTCATTTCCACTTTGACCTTGGAGAAACACACATTCATCTTCCCCCACAATTCAACCCATGATATTAAAATAAATTAATACATTCCAAAAAATATTTTTAAAAACCAAAAATCCATTAATTTAATACCCAAATATCAAATTATACAACTCTTACCTTAAAACACCATGTAAAATTATATTCTAGAAGTACCAAATATTTGAATTGTATCGTTACTGCTACTGAAAATCCTCAATAATTGCCTAACTTGACTGGAACATGATGTTTGAATTTAGATTTTCTCCATGAAACCAGCAAAATCAGAATACACAGGAATTGGTTGAATAGAAATTTTGATATTGTCAGACCAATTTTGCTGGCTTAGACTTGAAAACCTGATGATTGCAGCAACGATGAAGGATGGCAAATTTTATGATTCCAAAAAATTGAACCAAAGATTTTCTCTTTTTCATACAATTTTTATATTATTGAATATCTCAAATTATTCACCAAAAAATTTTACATTAGCTGAAGACTTTTATATGAAAACATAGCGAAATAATTCTGAAGTGGCAGATTACTTCTGGCCTTTTTCACTTATAAAAGATTTTAACACAAATAGCCAACCAAAAACTTGGCTATCATTTTTACTTTTTTTAATATTAAAAATAGAATACTCTATGACGGTATAACGGTATAAAATACTATGTGACTCAAATCTGAAAATAGCACAAGAGAAAAAAAGGGAGGCTGCAGGCTTATATCCTGACTTTATATAGCCTCAAGACATCCCAAAAGGTTCCCCAGCATTAGGGCAGATAATTTATAATTGGTTGAAATTTTTGTATGCAACCAAAACTTTTGCAATGTCCGATAGAAAAAGATCCCCATATATCAAAATGAATTAGAAAAAGACAGAAAATAAGTGAGTTCCTTTTAGAATGAGAAAGAGATAAATCGTCTAAAAATAAAGTATTTCTTTTCGATTGTATTCCATGTTTAAACCTCCTTTAGGGTAGAATTTGAATTCTGAAAAAAATTTATCCAATATCTTTTTGGATAATTAATCGTCATAATTTTGAAAAGTTTTAAAATTTTTTGGTTGGAAAGGGATATTTACCACAGTTTTAAACGTTCATCTTCTGTAATAACCATCATTGGTAACTATTTTAGTTTCACAGTCTCTTATCTCCTACAAAACCATTAAACCGAAGCACTCCTTGACATTGCAGCCCACTGTGCCGTAAATTTGAAATTTCTGCTAAGTGCACTGCAAGGAAGACTGTGGCAACTTCTTGCACCGTAAATACGAAAAGAGATACTTCAAGCAACACATTCTAATTGCTTTTCTCCTAAAATATTTTACTATATAATTGTCTTAGAAACTGCCAAAACAATAGGCACCAAACTCCTAGAAAGCCTGCGCCTATATGCGGAACACCTTTCGTAAAAATTTCAGCTGTATCCTCCATATAGTTTTCTTCGAACCGTGTACACAGTATTTGGTCATTCTGCGAGAAATTAACTGCGTTCTTACATAACAGATTGAAATGTGCTTCGTTTTAATACCTCATCCTGGTGACTATTTACTCCAACTTTCACCGATGTCCAAATTATTTTTGCAATTTGATCGGGATTTGGGACTGGTTTAGTTTTATAATTAAGAAAAAGCGAAATACCGGCAATCCTAAATGAGGAAAACGCATTTACTGCAGAATTTATCGGACATGTAGAAAATTAAATTACATCGGAGAGGGCGCGATTTAGTAACGCTGTGCTCAGGACAAGCCAAAAACAAAAAACAAACAAACGAAATGGACGTACGTGTGAAGGAAAGCGAGCACGTTTCGGGTGCCGTGGCCTCAATACCGCAGAGAAGTCGAATCATTTCAAAATGTGGAAAAAGTGGGGTCCGCGTTTCTCATATAATATCGTACTTCGATGTAAATTTAGGCAGCACAGTTACGAAGGATATAGGCTTGCAAAGTCGTATTTTTATTTTCATAATACGCATAGTGTAGAACAGAGCCGAAAAATATTTAGCCGTTAAAATATTTTAGATTTTAAAGAAGTAAGGTATGAAATTTTTTAAAACTTCCTTTCCTCCTTTTACGTACGTACAGGCGTACCTAACAAAAACTCGTTTCGAATACGATTGAAATTTTTTCATTTTAAATACATATATTCGAAAATCAATACTATAATATTTACTTAGGTTCGTTAAAATTTAAATGTTTTATTTATTAGGACCGCGGAAATTTCGTGAACCAAACAAAAGGCAAAATTTCATGAACTGTTGCTGGGTAGCTTGACAAACCATTAATCGATATAGAAAAAAACAAATTGGGTTAGAACTCCGACCAATTTTGTAATTGTAGCCGGCTTCCTATAAGCTGAGACAAGCCGAATTAAGTCGAATGAAGAAGATATTTGTAAAAAATGAAAAATAAATTGAAGTGATTGATACTATCTTTAATCGGTATTAACGTGGAAGTGTATATTTTTCTGTTATCATGGAAAAAAAAAAAAAAAAGATTGCAGGATCTTAATGATCCAATATCTCCCAAAATGGTAAAATAAAAATAGCACTGAGGTAAGAGAGGCGAATGAAACAAAATTGAACCAGCTTCAAAATAAAGAATAAAAATTCGCTAAAAAAAGAAAAAGTAGCCTGTGGAATACCTTGTCGTGAAGAAGTAGAAGGTAATCAACAGCTTTGTGTGTTCTGCCACATCATACACGAATGTATGGGAGAGCTAAATCCTAGGCAAACACTGGCAATTTTGTAGCTAGTTTCGTGAGTTTATATATGGAAATTGGCATACACATACAGACACACATATGTACCTACATATACGTATGTATATGTGTTATAGAAAATACGTCATTTCTTATTCATTGCTATGTTAATTGATAAGAAATGACATAATATGTTCATGGACCAGTTCGAGACATGGCACGGATCTTTATCTATCAAACTATTATCGGTCGAAAATTTTATCTTACTTGCCTGTGTGTACATGTAAGAACATACAAACAAATAAAGTATAGGTATATATGATGTAGAGTGTAATACACTTGATAAGGTATGACGTCATGTGTACAAGATGTGTAGTATCCACAAGGCCTTTTAAATTTCTCTGGCTAAATTAGATCTAGGGACTGCGATTTTATTATTGAAGTCGGTACTTGTTTCCTTCATCAAGTAGATAGACGTTAATTCCGCCCAATTTTGCGACAAAACTTTTCAATTAATGCTGACTTTAAGAATTCCAGTCTTAAGATCTTACTGGAGTAACTTATAAAGGATTATTTTTCTCTTTTTAACTAATTTTCATTCTTTATTTCGAAGTTGACTCGATTTTTCAATAAAAAAAGTACATTTTAATCCTTTTTTAGTTCCTGGCCCATAAGTGTTAGCGGCTATTTTATGGGAGTCGACAAGGGAGACAAAGGACAATTTGTACCTTCAAACTTCGAGAAGAAAAAAATTTTTTTTTTCTCGTATAAAATGAAAAATATTTGGAATTCGCACTTGCGAAACGAAATGTTTGCCTCCCTAAAAAAATTCCAACAACCACCATAGACAATTTTGATTTATAACAAACCATTTTTTGAAGATAACTCAAAAACTATCAAATCGATTTAGAAACGAATAGTATGGGACCACAATAGAATTACCCTCTATGTCCCTATCAATTTATAAAAAAACGTTCGTCAAAATTTGGATAATCAAGATGAGAAATTATGCCAGAATGAACATGAAAAAATTGAAAAATTGTGTTTTTTTATAAATGGGTAGGTAAGTATTTTCTTAATATCATGCATTCATGACCTAAGTTCAACAATAACGAGTCAAATCTAATAAGTTTCATAAAAATCGGTCCAGTACTTCTCCAGAAATTCACGGACAAACATATTGATATATAGGTAGGTACATAAATAGTACATAATACAGGTAGAGGCTAAACACGGGACAAACTGAGAATAGTTTTGCTTTTTTTTTTTTTTTGAATTCGTTTAAAAACATATAACTAAGATTCAGTTTTATTTAATCATTTATTAATCGAAACACGGGGTAGACTACAAAAAATTTTAAAAACGAAAGTAATAATTAAAATAAAATTTCAGGCTCTGGTTTTCAAAGAACTAAATTCGTTCCATTTCAAGAGTATTAATGCATAATCAACACACCAGAAAGTATTCAGACTTTTTTTCATTTCAGTGTACCAATCAGATAGGTAATTACAGGTAAGTACCTATAACTATTTAGAAGCTTTATTTGACAATATTGAAAATAATTCTTTCCTGTAAATATCATCAGTAAAAATGTCTACTTTTATTAGCACTCGTCGCGATCGTATTCATATATTATTTTTTCAAACATAATATTCTGGCAACAACCTTTCTAAAAGTAAATCACGTCACTGATTCGACAGACAAATTAAGCCTTTGGCCGCCCTCGTAACGCGAAATTCGTCAACATCAAATTTTGTTCTGTCCAACTTTTTGTGCAAACATGACAAATAAACATGAAATTTTTTCTGACGTAGGTCGTTTAATCCGGACGCTATTCCATTACCAAACGTCCGTAGGATGAGAGAAAAATGAGTAAGAAAAACGACGAACAAAGCGTTAATTTATCAAATCTCCATCCCTTGCGTCACAGCTTGTTCACGCGATTATAAATCTATGCTTCGAATTTTGGAAGTTTGGAAAAAGTTTTCGGCTATATAAACGAATCCAAAATTCATTAAGCGGAGTTTAGCGACAATGGCTTACGAACATTGACCGAGGAAACTTCTGGCTAAGACAGTGGACCGCTTAAAGGTAGAGGGGGAAAAAACGATAATAATAATTCGAATAGAAAAATCAAAATCCAACTTTAGAGAAACTTTTCATTCAATAATCTTATTTTTTGGCTGCTGATGGAAGAAAATGCGATATAGTGGTAGCTAAAATATCAAAAATATCTTCAAGACTAGTATTTAAAAGTCAAAATTTACATTTCTTTTTTTTTTTATAAGCTTTTATCCTACTCACTGCTGCGATTTTAAAATATATCAATACTGCAGCCAACCTTCCGAAACAAAAAATGTTTATTTCACATGAAACTAAAGCCAAAAAAAAAAACCAGAAAACTTATCTTTTGAAAATACGTTTTTAGCCTAAATAATTTCATGTCAAAACCGTATTATGGTTTCTTAAAACAAACAATTGAAATTGAAATTTTTTTTTAAATATTTCACTCCCTCTTCGGAAGTTAAGTTTTGAAAATATCACTGTAACATTTCTTGTTTAATTTAGTAGAAATTTTTCATTTTAAAACATATATTGATGTTTCAGTATCGCCAGAATTTCTTTATCCGATTTAAAAAAAATTCTAATATTTTTATTTGGTTTCTCGAAACTATTTTAAAACTTTTAAAACTAAATTTTTCTATAAAAAAAAAAAAAAAAAAAAGTCCCCGGTAACTACGTAAACATACCTATTGTCGCTTTTCCTTAAAAACCTCGTAAGTCGAAAAAATTAAATTTTACAGCGACAACAAAAAACTGATTTAAAAAATTAGAAAAATTTTTCTAAGGTACCTAATAATTAAAATCATTATATCATAAAAGTAAAGGGAAAACAGAAGAGTATAAATTAAAATTTGATTTCATTTCTTTCACCATCCCTCGTTTTATTCAAAATTCTTTAGACTTTCGGGGTTGTTAGTTTAAATTTCAATCCATGTGAACATTTACGTTGTTTTTAAATTAAAAACCACGTAAGTTGACTCCTTTTTTAAGTAAAAAATTTGTAAATTGGCAGCTAATAAAATCTTCGCCTAAAATTCCTCGTAAGTTGGGCTTTTAGAGGTTTGTAATTTGCCTTCGACTAACGAGTGTTTTAATGAAAAGCGACTATATTTTTCGTTTCTGACAAACCAAATTTACCAATGGAACTAAAATAAGTATTTTCAAAACATTTTCATTTCTTGAACTGCTCTTAATTTGTCTCACACCATTTCTAACCTACTCAAGTCCTGGGGATCTACACCCCCCTTGGACAAGAAAAAAAAGGCTTCAACTCTAACAATTTTGTAACTTTCTGATCAGTTTTTTTGTTTTTTTTTTGAGGGGTTTAGAAAAGACCACTGAGAATGTTGGCACCCTCCTCACGACGGAGCTATATGCGCCCTTTAACCTACTCAGGAAACCAAAAGGGCATTCCACTTTTTCTTCTAAAGAATTTCAAACGAATATATTCTTTATATTCTTTATTGGAATTCGAATATTTTTCATGATAGTACCTACCATATTTTTTTTTTATAAAATCGAGATTTCAGTTTTAATATATTTTCTCATTCGAACCTGTGTACCAGATTTTTAGAATTTTTATTAAATTTCCTGGTCCATTAATGTTGAATTTTATTTTTCAATAAAGACTGAGGCGTTTTTCATGTTCTGGTATTGTTCCCTCAACTTTAGAAACAGCATTCCATTTTCCTAATTACGTTGCGAGCTTCGTTCCAAAATACCTAATTCCAAAAGATGAACTTCATCCAATTCTTATCTTTGCCATTAGACTACTACTAAGCTGCTAGCTTCTGTTTTAGCAACAATAAACTTGATTAGACTTAACATTGTCATTTCGCACGCCTTCATTTGAGACAAAGGTCAGTTTCCAAAATTGTAAATTAAGTTGTCATCGAACGTCTACACAGTAAATTCACTACAATATGTGACCAACAGCAACATCAAATTAATCTCTGCCATGAAATCTGAAATAATTTTGAAAATAAAAAAACTAAAATATTGATTTCGAAAAAGACTTAATCAGTTTTAATTCTATCCAATACGACAAATTTCAAGCATTTAGCCTACGAATTTTTTGCTTCTAAATTGGCTCATCTGAATCCAATAAAATTTTAAATTAGGTAATATTATCAGCTATAATATACGATGTGATGTACGTTTTGGAGAAACATTTTCCCGAATTCTTCTTCTTTTTTTGCTTAAAATAAAAAGAAAAAAAATAGAAAGAGGATAAAATCTACAATAGAAAAAGGTATAAAATTTTTCTAATTCCTTCCGAGATTTAAAAATTAGACTGAGAAGTCCGAGATTTTTTGACGACAAAATAAAAATTATTTCGAACAAATAATAACAACACAATATGTAGACATCATTATAAAATTATAAGACAAATTTGGACGATATAGTGTCCTAATTTGAACTCATTTTCAGAGCAAGTCATGACGACACAAATTAAATTCGATTCCTTTTCAGACAATATTTAATCGTTCGTCAAGTCTTACATTACAGAGTCGACATGATCATAATCCGACAATTTTTTGCAAAACAATTTGATTTAATTTGTGCAACTGGCCCCATCAGATGAATGCAGATGAATACAAATTCAATGGAGAGTAAAAACCCCAAAATAAAATGAATGCAGCCAATTTCATCTCACTTTATCTCATGTACTCTGCGCTTTGCCTATTGTGTGCAGCCAATTTTATTTTACTTTATCATTTATGTGTTTATGCTTTGCTTATTGTATGTTGACATGTATATTTTCTGCCTTTTGTATGCTTGCTTATATATTAATTTTCATGCCTTTAATATTTTAGCATAGCGTGTTTGAAGACTATTAAAAGACAATCAAGTGGGAAAACCTTGCCAACAAGAAGAACTTATTTGTAAAAATAAATTTTATTTTTCATTCACTCTTGTTCTGACAATACCCGGTACTAGGTTTGTTTTATAAGCAGTCCTTTTTCTGTAGGTGGATAGTAGCAGGTTCAAGTCTCAAGTTGTATGTTAAATTCCTCGCGTAAGCAATTTATAAAGTGTACCATCTTTGGATGTAGATTACTTCAAACCTGAATCTACCTTTGCAGACACTAGGATGGTAGTTAAACTTAGGCTAGGTTAGGTTGAAGTCAAAAGAAAAATTAGAAATGTTCTTTCAACATGAAGGATCAGTAGTGATGACACAAAAGTCATTTCCAAATTTGTCAACACCTACAAGGTGATGTTTTAGTTGACAATACAATCAGATGGACTTCTTGGCATCTGTTAGGAGGGAAATTTGGTGTGTTGCTGACAAACTTTAGACAAGCTTTGATAAACTGCATTGCTCTGTCAATTAAAGGCTGTTTAGAGCCTTCTTTTGAGTATAGTGGATTTGAATTTCATCTAAGTTAGTTATTTTTCTCAACTCATCCTTTTCACACACCAAAAGCTTTAAAGCCCAAAGTTTCAAATAGGAGTCTTTTACACAACCAAATCACCATCACTTATGAAGACAAACAATTAGGTGAAGACAAAAGAACTTTCTGATGGTTTCCCCTACTTGTTATCTGCAATAGCTTTTTTTTATTATTTTATTTTTTCCGCCTTATACTTTGCTTTATCCGCTTTGTCGACACTGTAATTCTTTCGTAATTATAGTCTTTGACAAAATAATTCTGCAGTTCGTTTTTGTAAATTTCAATCCTCTTATTGATTGAAAACTTCGTTAGGCTCTTCTGTCGATACTCAACGCTTATTACTGATTCATTCATCACATTAATTTGCTGACACTTGAAGAGAAGGTAAGCTTTATTCTATCGTGTCCGAGAAGGTTTAATTCTAAGTCAAAAAGAATTCAGCTGTAGGATTTCGACAAAGTTAAAAAATAAAACGTCGACACTGTGACATCATTAACATTTACATACCACCATACATGAAGGTTGACTTTAAGAACCGATTCATTTCGAATGCCTCAGAACGTTAAATAAACAATCAGCAATGCATCGTAAAAAAAAGTTTTTATTTAAGTGTGCATTTTCTGGAGCAAGTGAGACCAAAATTTTTTAAAAATTTCGTGAGCTATGAATTTTTTTCATTGATTTAATATCATTTTTGTTAATTACAATAATATTATGATTTACGTACGTGTTTTTCAATAAAATTTAAATATAGGCATTTAACATTGGCAATGTGATGATTTTTTGACAAAAAAAGAATGGAAAAACTTAATCTGGAACAGTGGTCCTCAAAATGGGGAGGGGATGAGCGTACTTCAGGGAGAGTGAGAGATAATATCTCAAAAAACATATCATATAAAAATTGTTCTATCTGTTAAAAATAAATAAAAAAAACACTAGCAATAGACTACAGGTCTGTTTTTGAGTACCAGTGCCGGTGTTCACCTTTTATAAAATTATCAATAGAGTTAAAAATTTGTTTAATAGTGGGCCACAACATTGTTGGAACGTGGCTATGGGGTATAACCTTTGACTATATAGTACTGGACTAGTAAAGAACGATGATTTCTGGTGAGACATGCCGGCGCTAAATAGGCAATTATTGTGCACCTTCTGACGTACTTTGCACTACGTTTATGTTGGTACGCTATCCTCGTGAATTTAAAGGATGGCTTTATCAACTTTATTCTAAATTGATGAAATCAAGAAAAACGTCGATAGTAGGTACGAAGTACACTCCAGTTACCTATTTTTACGCCGGAATGTCTTGACATTAAAAAGTACACATTGGTTCTATGAGCATGAATGGTCCAGTACAAGTTCTATGTAGTCAGAGGACATGACTAAAAAAAGTTAAAAAACCACTGGTCTAGAAGAATGGCATTATGAAACATTGTTGTCTTTACACTCTTCTTTGTTCAGTGTAAAACAACTCAAATACAAGCAAGAAAAGTTTTAAAAAAACTCTTGCGCAGCAATCTTCGCCAGAAAAAGTAGATCTGCTTTGTTTAAAAATCACCTATATCACAAATATTCTTCTAATAAAGTAATATATAAAATATTTATACTTTTGGCAAAAAATTACCAATATCTCACAAGTACGATACATGCGATGAAATATACTGATTAAGTATCATGTTTTCAAAATATTTTATGGATGTGTCAAAAATCATTATTTTTTTTTGTGAAACGAAAAATTATTGTAAGTTCTAACAAACACAATTCTTTCCTGCAGTAAAAAGAATTGTAGTATATGTATATATATATATATAAAAAAAAACTTATTTGAGAAAAAAGGCCCATATTCCAAAAATAAGTACAGTGCAATTGTTTACGTTCTGTTTACGAAAATATTTGCGGAAATTTTAATGTCCGTGCTTAGATCTAATGTACGGAAGCTGGTGAAGATGGATGAAAATTGACCTTTTTCTGAGATCGGGTTGTTTTTAGGTTAAAACAAGTGGTTTTCTCGATGAAGGTGAGAAAATGAATTTTCCAGGACCATTATCAGAAGGGTGAAAGAGGTAAAATCACGCTGAATAGCTAATAAGTTAAAAACAAACTGACTAATAAAAACCAAAATTGGTAGGTCTGGTCCTCGTATAGGAGGTACTATTTGTACCAAATTTCGTGACTATTGAAAGAGAATTGCAACTTTTATTGAGATAACATGAAAAACTAGCACCTCAAGCAGTCTCAGGGAATGAACTATAATACTAATAGAAATCAAATTTGGAATTATGTTAGATGTACCTACTTCAAATCAGTAACTGTACCAAATTTTGTGACTATGGCTTAAAAATTATTCCTTGTAGAGCCATTAATCTGCCAAAAATACAACAAAATCGCCTTACCAGACGTGCCGTAAAATCTGTCCGCACCAAAACTGGTAGGCACCGTCTTTGATCTAAAGCATATATCGATTAAAAATTGTGATCTGTGCGCTGTTCAATAAAAAAAGCATATAAACTGATCTACCGGACGGACTATGCGTCCGATCCAGACCAAAAATAATAAAATTTTTCCTCAGATGAATCCGAATGTGTTTTAAATTTCGAAACCATCTGATTAAAATTAAGCCTAAAAATAGACTCAACGCAAAAGGAGGTACACTAAAAAAATTAATTTTCAAAAATAGTGCCAAAATGCTCAGAAATTCATAAAACGAAAAACGTACCCACTCCCACCCTTAGCTTCGCAATTAAAATAACAGCAAACCTGCTTTCCGACCAGCTTCGTTGGTTCGCCTAGATTTTGGACAATATTCTTAGTCGTCCTTTATATTCACTTAACGTTGTGAGCATTTTGCTAAGTGAATTCACTTAATTGTCCTCCTAATCACACTTGAATTTTCCTTTTCAAATTCATACCAAAGTGAGAAAAATGGTCCTTTAAGAATACCAAAATAGTTACGTACACTGCATTTTTTCCCTAAGGGGTTTACTAAGGGTTTAATTAAGTGAACAGCATGACTAAGAATATAACCATCCATCTTTTCTTCTTCGAAATAGTTTCAGATTTTTTCAGATCCCTTCTACAAGTGAACTGTTAAGCCGATTGAAACCAAATTTGTCAAAATGTTAGAATATAATTCATCATTCAATATCTGTACCAAATTTCGCAATTGGTGCTTAAAAACTACGCATTTTAGAACCATTTAGGCTCCATAAATGCAACTTAACAAGATAATATACCGGATGTACCATCTTGCTGATCTATACCAAAAACAACAGGTCTTATTTTTGTCTAGATCCAAACAAGTGTAACAAATTTCGTGACTGTTGGATAAAAATTGCAACACGTATTATAGAAATGTATATAATATATATTTACAAGCCTTGAATCGCCAATTCGCGGCGCTTTAGCTTATACTGGCCTGGCAACACTGATCAATTCGTTGTTAGGATAGAAAAAACGAAACATTTGTAGTTGGCGCATGTTCCTTGAATTTTGTCCTAAGAACATTCGTTGAATTTTGTCTTAAAAAAACAGGTTGTACGTTTATTATAATGATATATAATTAGATAACTTATAAATAATACGTCATAATTTAATTATATTACTTACATAAGAATATTAGCTAACAATGCCAGCAGCTTCCTAGGGTCATAAAATGATATAACCTACCGTCACCCCTAGGTCTTAATATCGCATAAATTTTTATATATTGTAGATTTTCTTCAAAAACTTAGAAAACAAAATTCGACTACGAGTAGGCACGTTTTCTAATTCGTAATTTTTTCTCAAAGTTTTATTTTTGCATACTAACAAACGTTATTAAAATCGCAGAAAAAAATTATTTTCTCATTTTTCAAATTAGAATTAAATTGTTCATAATAAAAGTAATCCAAAAACTTTTTTTTTTAAATTTTAAATAAGGGCTCCATATAAGTTGTTTTACACGCTTCATAGGGGTAAGATGGAGTGAAAAGTTTAACTTTTTAATGTATTTTCTATTATGGACTAAAATCGACGATACCGTCAAATTTCATTTAATAAAAATGTCATATTATATTTTTCTATTTACGTAAAACCAGAATACCTGAGATTTTCTTATAGTCACTACAAATGAGAACAACGTGCATCCATTTTCCCATTTCGCAAATTAGGTAGCCAAAAGTTTTTGTTAAAATTTGCGATTTATCTGTGTTTGGTGCTTCCTTTTTGCAGGCGTACAAATAAGGCTGTTTTGGCGAGTAGGCAGCCTTAATTTATTGGACGATAAATTAAAATAAGTAGTAAAACGAGCGGATATCTCGATGGAAAATATTTGGCTATAAATGAAGAACTTTAGAAAATGAAGTCGAGTGGGAGAAACCAACACAATTTTTCTTTTAGATAATATAGGCAGGCCATGAGCCACATGAATCGAGTCTTAAATAGAGGTACGTTAAATCCTTCAAGATGATAGTACAGAGTATTCAATGAAAAATCATAGAACGAAAAAAAAACTTTGAGGGTTTTTAAAAGGTTGCTCTCGTAAATGGTAAGTAAAGAAATTGTGTTTTAATTAAAACCACCACTATGAGGTTGAGATAAATGATATCTTATTACCTCTATCAAACAGAATTAAATGCAATGGTTAAGGGCTCAAAGTATAAAGGTTGTTGTGCGGAGTGTTTTATGTTCTTAATCAAAATTATCGATCGATTAGATCCCGAGATATGACCTTTGGAGTAAGTGTGATGTCAGTAAAAATTAATGCAATCGTGAGTTTGAGATAAATGGTATCCCATTACTTCCCTCAGATCGAATCAAATGCAATGGTTGAGAGTTCAAAGTATCTAGGTTGTTTTTCTGAGTGTTTTATGTTCTTAATCAGAATTATAGATTGATTATATCTCGATATATAGGCGTTAGAGTAAAAGTAATGCGCGTAAAGATCAATGCAATGGTAAGGTTGAGATAAATGTTACTTCATAAGTTCTGTCAAATGGAACCAAATTCAATATTAGCGGACTCGTAGTATTAAAATTGTTTTTTCAAGTGTGTAGAATTCTTCATCAACATTTTAGATAAATTAGATACGGAGATAAGAGTGCTAGAGTTGGAGTGATGTGTATAAAGGGTAATTTACGTTGCGAGGTCAAGATGTTTCTTCATAACTTCCCTCTTACTAAACCGATTTCAATAGTGAAGAATTTACTGAATCAAGCTTAGTCTACCAAGTGTTTTAAGTCCTTGTTCTTCTCTGTAGGTCAATTAGATCAAGAGATATAGCCACTCAACATTTTAATTGATTTTATAAACTATTTGAAATGTACAGAGGATTAGAGATTTTGTGTCTGTGTGACGTAATTGAGCCTTTTTCTTTCTCCCGCAAAATTTAAATGAAAATAAATATGTGTAGGTATTTTTAAGTTTTGGTAAATTTCATTTTAAGAATACCTTTTCTCGTAGGCTACTTACTTTATTAAATAAATTTCAACATTCCTCATAATTTTTTCTTCGAAATATTTATTTTCATAACATATTAAATAAATTCCTAAGCAATTTCTCTCTTCCCTTACTCCTTTTTTAAAACATACTATTTTAATCCGTCTCCTACGAAAGATAAAATTACATACACTACTAAACGTTTCACATTTCTTTCAACTCCAAACTATTTTTAACAGATTAATTCAAATTTAAAGTTAGGCCTGAGACGTCTGTCAACCTTTTGACGTAATTAAGTTTTCGAGAGTTTAATTTCTTGTCCAAAACGTTTTCACGTTCTCTTCAATGACGGATAAGGGCTAACTATACCACCAATAATAAAAATATTTCAAACTTTTTTAACCACCCTCGAACGAATTTTAATTTTAAATTGAATTAAAATAAATTAAATAATTTTCCCAAATAATAAGTAAATGTTCCGCGAGCACGTTGGTTTGGCTAACACATGTATGCTCAATCTTTTTAACCTCACGGGCCACATATAAAATTTTCATGAATTTAATTGTGAATTCAAGTGACGAGTTCTATTCCTAACATCTCAAAACTTGTCCAAAAATAAGTATCACACTTATTGATGTTAATTATACTCCATTCATTGGTCAATATAGTTGAATATTTTTGTTGATAAAATTTTTTATTGTTTATTATTTTCATTAGCTGCTAATCTAATACTTTCATTCTGATTAGCAGTTTTTCAATTTTTTTTTGCAGATCTCTCCGCGGGTCGGATTACAAGGCTTCGCAAGCCGCATGTAGCCTGTGGGCCACATGTAGCACGTGGGTCGTATGATGGGCACGTCTGGGCTAACAACTTAGCCTAAGTTGTTCACAATGAATATTTTTCCTCCCACCAAGTTGAACTCTTTTTTCTCTCTTTTTCAAATTAAATTATTTCCCATTACGTCATCACCTTGTTTTCCATCCTGGATAGTATTAACAATAATTGCCGCTGCATGCCACTCAGTGCATAGCAAATTATAAACTATAGTTTTTATTTTCCCTTCTTTCTTTTTTCACGAAACAGCTCTTTTTTCATATCCATATTACAAACTTTTCTTTCGCTTCTTTGTCAGTCGGTATTTGCTCATCTTATAAGTGTCACCTACTTTAATGTTGTCTGTCATTTTATGTTTTTTCAATACACAATGTATTTTTTTATCACGGATCAATACTCTTTCACATGCACCAGGCCTATACTAAGACAAATATGACAAAGTAATTCAGGTTGTTACTTTTTCAAAGAGTACCACCTTAGTTTGAGTACATAGCTAATTTGGTTTTTTTTTTTTATTACAAAATTAATGCATACGTAGCTATCAGTATAAAGTGGGCAAAACTGTAGGCTGGCTAACAGCACAAGTTTAAACCAGGCTATTAAATTTTCATCGTGTTTTTCTGTTGAACAATGTATTGTGACAATTTAATTAGTGTTTAAAAAAATAAGTTGCTTATGTTTTGGTTAGATTATCCTACCCAAGGTTGCGTACCGCATCAAAATAAATGTCTTTTGCAAAATTCACTTCGAACTAAAAGTAATACTAAACTTCCTCACAGTGGCGGATCCAAAGTGTCATCTGGAGGGGGAAAATGAAAAAAAATTTTATGGAGTGGAACTTCGTTTTCTTCCCAGTTAGCTTGCAAATGGGATGTTAAAATTTACCTCACAAAAGGGTTAGGGGTGAAGATGATGAAAATTATCCGTTTAGTGAGAGAAGAAAACGATTGGTACCATTTTCCCATTTCGACCTTTTTCGTCCTTACAACTATAAATACCTATAATTATATATATATATATATATTTTTTTTTTTTATAGTAATAATTCACGAAAACTGAAAAAGAAAACATTTTCGATGCGGAGGTAAACTTCTCAACAACACTTCCTCCAGAAGGAAATCTTGGCTACGATCCTGTACCATAAATTTCATTTATACAATTCGAAAATGCTCTCTTGGAGACCTGTCGGTGCATCTTAATAAGTTTTTTAACAAGTTTCCCCGAACAGTTTAAATTCTTTGGAGAAAACAAAAACCTGTAACAAGCAGGTGAGGTGCCTATCAGTTTAAATGAATTTTACTTACCATATTTCGGGTGTAAGTACTAAAACTGTGAACAATGAACACCTACTTACAATAATTCGTTGCCTGTTTCTGTAGCTTGACTCCGATGGTTTCTCTGTCCAAAGTAATCAGTCGAAGTGAGATCTGATAAAAATGATTAATAAAATTTAATACTTTCGATGAAATTAAATAATTCAACATAATGTAAATCAAAAAATGATACCCGTCATTAATTGAGCTTTCAAAATTCATAAATTACTTCTGCCAATAAATTAGACGCCGAGATTTGTTGGAAATAATATAGCTCACATATATACATTGTGTTAATCTCTGCCATCTAAGTAATTTATTACTGGTTGATAATTTTACAGTGGGTTTCCTACAATTTTCTCTAAATCGATTATCTCTTTACCATTTTCGTTATTGAACGCAATTTAAGGGCGACATGTTCACTAAATAGGTAGGAATGCAGTATACTTTTCTCTCCACTTTCAATTAATGGGTATTTGTTTTCCATTGTGCTTTTTATTGATATTACACTTCAATAAACAATGAGGAATAGCTTTTCCGATCAAAATAGACGAATCAATTTTATTTTAAAAGAATTATTTCCATAACCATGAAAGAAACACTGTTTTCTCTATGCTATAATGATGGGTAATAGGTAGGTAGTTTACTTAGACATGACCTACATTCACTCAACTTTTTTAAGATTAATAGGCCAAATTATTGTTACCTAGTAGTAATGGTAAATGATAATGATGACGATGGAATAAAAAGCGTAGCCATGAAATGATTTGAAGTGAGAGGAAAGATTAGCGCTTGTGACAATTAGTTTGATCAATTTTAGCGCTTTCGACGCAGATGGTATTTGTTGCAGTAATTTCCGCTGCAATCATTTTATTCACCATGATAATTGTGAGAAATTTTCGTGCAGTAATTCTTAATTCTTATTCTAATTGATCATTGTTGCCGATAATTAACCTTACTTAAGTGAACTATTTTTTTGACGTAGGTACTCACTTAATTGATCATCCCAACATTTGAAAACTATCAAAAACTATAAAATTATTGGCTTTGGAATATAATTGGCAGCCTACTTTGTGCATACTAAATACATATTCTAATTATTTATTCCTAATGTAAGTACGTATAGGTAACAAAGTCTTTTTTCCAATCAATTCGAACAACCTTTAACTTTTGTATGACTCGGCTTATTTCTTTATTCTTACCAACTAGTTGTGGGGAAAAGGGTTAAGAACACTAAGGTGGCACAAAATATTATAGCCTGGGGTAGAAAAATACTTAAAACCAGCTCTGGGACGAGTTTCAGCTTAATGGTGTACAATATATAGGTAGCTGAAGTCGCTGGATTAGATAGTGAATCTAAATGTACCTATTAAAATTTGATTGATTTACCTAACAAATTGACAGTATCGGATTTACCATCAATGGTAACTTCGGCAAAACTAAAATTTTCTTTTTGTTTTACTAATAAAGTGAAAATCAAGCACAACGAGACGATTTTAATTTTAATGAAGAATACGATGTAAAGAAAAAGCATCTTTTTCGCATTAATTAGTACCTAAGAAAATGTTTATCGGGCTTACGGGTGAATCCGCCGCTGCAAATTGAAGCTGGTAATTCTACGATCAAAGATTGTTTCACTAGTCTCACCATTGCGAGGAAAAAATACAAAAATTTGAGAGTAATTTTGAGGAAGAACCTGATCAGACTGATGAGAATCTTCGAAGAGAATTATATAAATTATATACAACGTCGCTGGAGGTTGGAAACTTACGAGCATATCATCGCTGAAATGTTTGAGTCGTATAATTTTTCACATGTTCAGAACTGGAGCTTATGTCCCTATTTTTCGAACAAAAACTGGAGAACAAAGCGGCGCTTTTGGTATGCACGCTCTTGAAACAGTACCAACAGTCCCAGGTTCCTTCTTAGAGTCCAAGGAGGTTCTATTAGTTCAGTATGCGTAGAAGGGTTATAGAAAATATTTTTGTATTTACTTAAAAAATAAATAAATTTCCCTCATCTAATCTCCAGCCATGCGTTGAAGGCTAACAAAAATACTTCTTTCTAAACTAAAAAAACAGAAATATAAGAAATAAATACATAAAGAGGCCAAAAACACCTCATCTGAGTTCAAACCTTCTATCATACTTCGAAGGACTTCAGCAAAAACTACTTTTGAGGTACATTATTATGTTTATAGAACTGGAATTCTGCCTTTCCTCAGTGCATTCGATACAAGTATAAAATAAAAAACGAAATATGTTGACTAACTGGAGAAATTTATGAGAAAAATTGAAATTTGATTTTTTCATCAGTTTTATTCACATGAAAATTATTCAATATTTTTCGTAAAACTGGCATTCATGACTATTACAAGTTATTACGATTTCTGTATAGGTACCATAAAAGTTAGTGCTTATGACCTCGCATTAGATGCCGCTTCTGTCTACACAGTTGAATTTTTTCTGGCACTTTTGGTCCTTGTGTTTCCCCGATCTAGTGCTTTTTTCTAGCATCGGACTGAAAAGTTTCGTTGAATAGGCTATACAGTCGAATACTAAAGATATATGTGCGGATTATACCGGTTTGAGGTATTAGAGGCTCGGCTCACTTGACAACAGTCACCTCTGAAAGGTTGGCTATTATTGTGCACTGCATGTTAAACACAATATGTTTGTTCGTTTGTAATTACCTACTTGTAAATTCATGCAAGTATATGTTACAATTACCAGACCATGACTAATCGAGAGAATTCTCTCAGGGTGATGTCACAGACCAATTATCAGTGCACGTGCCGTCTGTTATCACAGCAACCTTAAATACGATGCAATTTATTAGCACACATACCTATGTATTTGTACATGTGTGTGCTTGTGTGCATGTATAGGAGCCAGTATAAAAGACATCGTAAACAGAAGCTAAATCTCCAGTGTTTGCCTAGGTTTTGGCTGCACTAAATTTCATCGTTTGATGTGAATGAACAACGCAAAACTGCGAACCACCTTCTGAAGTGGAATCTCTTCTGTGACGTAGGGTATTCCACGATTTAATATTATTTAATTTCTTATTTTTTGGTAGATTTTCGAAGAAACCCTTCTGTTGTTTCTTTTGGACTCGTTTTCCGAAAAACCTTTAATATGACATTGTACTTTTTGGTACTGAAATTTAATTTTCAAAAATCCATTTTCTCAAGAAAATTCCTAAGATACCAAAAACCAATATTGTACAGAGAGAAAGAGTGAGAAGGAGAGAATTCGGCCTACTCCTACTCCCATCTAGTCGGTGCAAAATATTAACAAAAATACGGTACTAACGGAATTCGATTGGAGAAACACTAACAAAAACTTTTCCACCCTTTTCATTCAACAAGCAAGTTCTTTTCCGT
Organism: Ericerus pela; assembly: GCA_011428145.1. NCBI lineage: Eukaryota > Metazoa > Arthropoda > Insecta > Hemiptera > Coccidae > Ericerus > Ericerus pela. Next base: position 210,477 of record WOFM01000027.1, read on the forward strand.
ACACGATTAACTTTGAAAGCGAATACTTGAACTTTCGGTTGAAATTTGTCTTCTAACTTGTTTCATTTCGTTAGCCATTTTTACACTTATTTCATTACCGTTGACAGGCGTTGACACTGGGGCATTTTCAAACCCACACATATACAAAACGAAAAAAAAAAAAATCGAGAAAGAAAGAAAAGAAGGAAAAGCAATTTCGACGTTTAACATTGTCGGGAAATATGACACCTTTGTAGAAGTTAAGCGCAGCCCCGCTCTTTTTTTGGATAGAAAACATTTTTAATAACACTCGGACAGGCCAAAAATGTTTCATAATAACGACGTTTCAAAAAAATTCATTTTTCTCCACAGATAGAAAAAAAAATAAAAAAAATAGCGATGAAAAAAAAAAATTTAAATACTTGTAGGCTACCGGAGGAGTGTAATATAGATATTCAATGATTTTTGAACTGCGATATTTCGGTAAAAAAAAGATGACAATACTACTTTCATGCTTCATAGTATGGGAATTTCTCATCGTGATATACGTGGCTTCGTGTTTACCCTACACTTTCACTTTCAACACTCGATGATTTTGGAGACAATGAACACCTACGTATCTTCAAATTTTTAGTTCTAACGCACTGGAATTTATTCAGTTTTTTCTTTTAAATAAAAATTGAAATTTTTGTTCACTAATCGAGACGATGATCACGCTAGTCGTTTGATTTTCTCTCATTTTTTTACTTGCTAGAGACGCGAAATCATTTACTGACCTACATTACGGCGTTCAAGTCTAGTTTTATATTTTGCCAGACGGTCTGGACTTCGTTGTAATCTTCGGTTGTTTGGACGATTTCGTTTAAATTTCAAATATATTGGCAGCACACGTAGTATATTTCGATAAGTTGAACAGCGTAATAAATGAAACTTTTTACATTAATTTAGTTCATTTTTTTTTCTCTTTCAAAATCACATAATTATGTAGGTACCTACCTACACACAAAAAAAAAATTTTCCTTTCCATCTTTTACGACACGCCTTTACATTTGGGAACGGTGATTTTTCACGACTTACCAATAACTGAACACGGGGCCGATTTTTGTTTTTAGTGAATAGTGAAAAATCGTTTAAGCTGCTGCGCCAGTTTACTCTTTCTCGTGCGACAAATTGCCTCGTGCCCGAAACTACACGATTATTGTCAAGAAAAATTACTGGTAGGCCCATAAACAAGCATAGTGAGAAAATAACACGAGTTTTCTTATGATTCGGTTGACTTTTATACGTACGGCGCAATTGTTTACACGCAGTGTTCTCGTAAGTCGTAACAATGATTGGACAGAAAACAATATAGAACCAATCCGAGTTCAAATTACGTAGAATTAATGATTATTTTCATGAAACTTACCTAATCATCTCCAGCGTATAAATACTGCTACTAAAACGATAATAAATGACTGCAGTCGAAGACCGCGTAAAATACGAACACGTTATCAGTTTGTATTGACACTGGTAGGCGAATGCATGATTGTATAGCTACAGAGACTGTAGAACTGACGATATCAAGAAGAAGAGAGCAATAGCGCGCGTACATTTATAGACGTCCAAATTTATGGACAATCTATGTTTCAATAGCAGGCAGCCGAAAATGTACAGAATTTTAACGAAAAAATTTGACCTATTACTCGTTTAAATAAAACACGCGAGCTGCGCCAAGAAAATTCGTCCCATTCATGAATAATTATATTAATATGGTACGCCATGGAGAGTCATTTCGACATCCCACCCACTGTCCCGACATTATTTTTTATATAAAACCACAAACCACGGCTAAAAGTTGTTGGATATTTATTAAACTACTGCACTGGGAGGCAACTTAGAATTATCACCTCCCAGACCGCTCAGCCTACCAGGATTTCTGGATCCCATTTCAACATGGAAATCGAAATAAATTACTAAATCAAAACATAACTTTAATGTCCGTGGATTTTTACTTATATCGCCTATAAATGTGGGATAGAACCCAGGAATCGCACCACCGAATATTACCCATTGCCTATTAGATCAACACATTTTTAAATTTACAACCATATATTCAAATATAATAAAAATCTACAGCAAAGTACAGAGAGCAAAACATGTTAACACATCGAGAGCAAAAACAAGCTGTGAAGAATATACAAAATTTATCTTCAATACAAAAATGAAAAATTACAAGAAGTGGGAGATGTAAAAGAAATTGACGTCAAACTTTATGGAATATTCGGTGAGAGTATTTAATATTATAATTACAACAATATAAACACAATGGTGATGATAAGGGAAAGAAGAATGAAAGATCCATGGACAAAGTAAAATAACCCAGATGAAGTTCAAAAGATGCAAGATTTTGCGAGGTAACTGAGAAAGATGGAGAGTTCAATAGCCATAGTTATATGCTGAAGGAAATGGAAAAGAAAAATAAGTGTAAACGGGTAAATATTGTCTAAAAGTTTCTCCACACCATTTTGTAAGTACGAGAATTCGAAAAATAAAAAAGAAAAGTTAATTTTATTTATTATTAAGTAGGAGTAGTAGCAGTATACATCATTAATTTGTAACGCAGCCTTAGAGGAAAACGAAAAGTTCAAATTATGTTTCCATAGCTGTGTGAATACTTTTTACGATTAAAAAACACACCAGAAATCGAATGGTAAAGTTTTCACATTCACTGAAGTAATTTTCACGGAGATAGAGGCGGAATTTGGCATGTTGCAGAAATATTAATGCTCGGCATTTGTCTCGAGTGAAAGTTATTGTGAAATAAAATGAAATGTCTGAGAATACAACTTTTTCTGCGCGTATAAAGATCGATCTCAAAGTGAGTCCACATCCACTCGACCTTTCCTTCCGACCTTCTCCTCACTATCATAATACCATCGACATTGAAAACACACATTTTTTATGTCAAGTTTTTTTCAGTACTAAGGGGAAGTCAGTCCTTCAGGACAACCCCCGTAATATATTTTCATGTTGTTAGTGAAAAAAGGCTTATTTAAAGTGTTTTGTATTTGAAATCACGTTTTTCACAACAATTTGAGTTCACTCTAAAACATGGGCGTATCCATCGGAAATTTTACTAATATTTTCCTCCATACTGTTGATACGACCTTAGAACTTTCATTATTCGATTTCTCGGTAAATTTTGACGTTGAAAAGCTACTCACAAAATAATTTGAAAAAATAATGGTGACTTTTTAATTATGAAAACAAAATTCGTACGTATTTTCCTAAATGTAGCAGTTACAAAGTGAGCACCTTGTATATATAGGTTCACCGCGATCATCCAAAATTCATGGAAATATAACTGTGCTTAACATTTCAATAGATGCGAAAACAACAATTTATTTGTTTCAAATAAAACTTTTATTGATACGAACTTTCACTAGTTTAAATTTCTGCCTTATATCATTGACCCACATCGGCAACTAGAAGTATGTATTTTATACTTTTTACTTTGAGTAAATTAATGTATTGGTAATCATACGAATATGTAAATGACGTTATGACGTTAGGTATCTTGTCATAGGGTGCTCACTTGAGTATTTTACTATTCGGACTAACTAAAAATTCAATTTGAAAATCTTCAGAAAAATTAAAAAATTAACAGTCGAAAATTTTAATCAATTTTTACGAACAATTAGAATTTATTGAGGGATGTGTCAAATTAAATCACATGGGAGGCTCCACGAAGTTTTCTTTTAATCGAAATTGTTTTCAAATTTTACCATGTTTGATCCATTGGATTCTATATAGAATTACTGAGTTATTCGAACTTCGTATTTGGAAATAATCAAAAACCAAATTTTCCTATTGTAGATATTTTTTTGCAGTCTGGGGTGATATTTAGTGTTTATCATCAATATGTTGTGATTTAGGCCTAAGCCCTACGTAGGTGAAATAGTGCATTAACGAATGTTCAGAAGTTATAATTATTGTTAGTGTAAATAATTTTGGACAGCTAGATTAAAGACCACGATGATATTCTATTGCGGCTTTTACATAAGTACGGCTACTTATAAGTATTTGTACTTAGGCTGGTATTCATAGTTGACATTTATAATGTTCACTAACCTAAGTGTCAGTTTGAAATTTGCATTTCTTAGCTATATTTCTTAGTGAAACCGAATTTTTTTCGAGGCTTTAATATAGTTTGTCACATGGAAGTTACATTTATCATTATTCTCAGCTTGACTATTTTTTCGCAGCTTCATTATAATTTAAAAACAGATCCTTGTGGATAAGTGAACACTTCGTGCTGATTATACCGAATAGTTAAACCCTCCCGACGAGTAGGGTTTAACTTTATTTTACTATGTCTTATCATTTAAACCCAGTTTATCCCACAGTTAAAAGTTGGTACAACTGGAATAACAGCCTCAGTCAGTTGTTTCAGTATTTCATAATAAAAAAACATTACTGCTAGGTACATACTTACTTTATGACTGATGATTAAATGGATAAAATTTACTTTTTTTCTTTTTATTCGAAAAATAATATGCTAACATACTGTTCGGCATAATTCCTTCATGAATACAGCAGTCAAGGATCGAAAGTTTGCCGTGTAAAGTAAAAATAACGAAATAAAGAAGACTTATGTAGCATGAAGAGAATATTGATTTGTGTGAAAGGATAATAGAAATGAGTTCGTAAGAAAAGAATTTTAAAATTATTACACTCACGCCCACTATCATATTAATCTTCATGATGAATTTCATTTCAGGCCATTGAAAATGGAAAGAGAAATGAGGAATATGAAAAAACGTCTATCATTTCATATTAAAGTTAGGGTAAAATCAAGAGAAGAGCAATTTTCAATAAACTTTTACTTTATTCGAGAATAAAATCAGTCATTTGAAAAATATTCTTAACCGTTCAAAGGCAAGCAATTATGATAATGAGGGATATGGGTTGTTTCTGTGAGGACTAGGACGTGCCAATTGAAAATTGAAAATAATTAATTTTTATTTCTCCCCTTTAAATAGGTATTGCTTTCCTTATTAACTCGTATATTATGTTTTGTTTTGTTTCAGGTTAGTATTTGTTTGTATTCCATGTGATAGAGCTGACCATGACCGACTGTGTAAGTTTTCCTGTTTATTAGTCACAAGTGAAGGTTTAATAAAATAATTTTTATATTCGGGTCTGTTTCATTTTGACAGATACGGTCTAATAAAAAATAAATAATTCAAAATTTTTTTTCGGAATGAAATTTACCAACTAATAATAACTCGCCATGAAGCGCCTATGTTAAGCTGCTTGTTTAGCCTAGATTAATTCAATGACAAAGATTCTCCCTCCATTCAAAACTTTTTAGATCTTTTTTTTACTTTTTTAACTTTAAACTAACTTTCCCCCTACACCATTGCCTCACTGTTGCTCTTACCGATAATGGATGTAGCTTTGTTTAGTAATTCGTAACATCTGATACCTATCATATCACTAAAACCAATTTTTATTTCCGTCTCTATTAAGTTTATCATCTCAGGAGTTGTTTTTGTTCAGCTGACACTATATTGTAAATCACTCTGTAAATCATCCAACGTTCTGCTATTTGAAAACAAACACTGTTTTTATTTTCTCTTGTTTTTTTTTTTTTTTTTTTTTTTTTCGCAAAATGGTACCGTATATTTTTGTAATATGGACTAATTTTTTCTAATGTCAATGGACCAGTCCTCGGTGAAATTTATGGTGAATATTAGCTAAAATTCCTTTCAACAGGATGTTTCTTAGAGCACATAGACTAATTTTGTAAACATTTAAAAAATCAATTTATAGTTAAAAGCATAGTCAAACGAATACTTGGCTGTCTGTACAAGTGTAGGTCAGACGTTTACATCTCCAATGGATTCTGTTGATGGATGACGTCCTCGGACTAATATAAATAATTGAGTGTATTGTGAAAAATGTATGTTGGTGTTATGATATGTTCTCCTGGGATCAATCCCCCCGGGGTCACACACCACAATTTGACGTAATTTTGAATAAACTGAATTCATGAAGAAGTAGCAGTTTCTAAATAGAGAGGACAGAATGCTGTTATAATATGTTGAAAATTCAGGATCTTCAATTTTTAATTAATAATTTAGAGGAAAAAAAAGAAAATTTCTCAAATACCTAATTTTATTACATTTCATATCCTGAATTTATTTAGCGAACACCAATAAAATTACCAAATCAAAAAATGTTTACTTGAAGCGTAACGTTGCAATCTTACCACTCAGGTAATATTTTGAAATATTTAATAAGTATGTCTAATTAATTAATTTTTTTCAGATTTTGGTAAGACATTAGCGTTCAGTTTACTTTATTCGTTAATATTGATAAAAATCTCGTCAGCAAAATTTCGACCAAAACGATAATATAAAACGGAGTAAAAGGAAGTCCTCAACCAAAACTACAATAGTCTTGGTTTAGTCTTGGTTTTGGTCTTACTTTCTCTCATCACCAGTGAAGACAAAAATCAAAAACGTGTTAATTCGATTTTCCATTGTGCGACTGGAAAATTTTCAGAAATATACCACTAATGAAAAATATATTTACTAATAATCGTGAGAAAATTTTACGTTGTACTGATCAGTTTTCTTAAAATAACTACGTAAGTAATTTTGGTGGTATAGAGACTCGGTTCATTTTGTAACTATACGTATAGTGATCTAATAAAAATTAGTTCCCAACAGTCAGTTATCTTGCACTGACGGCAACTTTTTTGACTTGCCTCTCCATTTAACAATCTCACTACCTAGCAACAAAAAACTCATCATAAATGAATGAATAAATGACAAAATAATGAAAAAAAGTGATATATTGGCTTATTATATGTTCAGCATGTCTTTTGCAATCTAATCGAGCACCTATTTTGCAGCCCGTTAAATATTAATTTTTATCACAACTATCAACAGAAAACACGTAAAAAAAGAAAGTGGAGGAAAAAAGAGGAAAAAGAGGGAAAATCGTGAATTCTTGAAGGGACATAGATTCTTCAAATCAGAACACCGGTATGCGGAAGGGAAGCGAAAAATACATAAAAACTACAACGGCAATCTCCTATTTATCCGCGATTTTTTATTGAACCTTGTGAAACAAACACAAAAAGAAGCCAACAAAATTTATGGCTTCACGAGATAACTGTGTTAGCTATTTTGCGAACTCGTCTCCGCGAATGCGGTACCGCACGATTTTTTTGCTTTTTATTATGACTTTTGCAACCGATTTTCGCTTCGTGTAGTCTACGGTTTGCCACAAATAAAAGGACACAAAAATATACTACAGGAAAATATAAATTCATCCTTACATACACGCGCGTCATGGGAGAAAAGAACAGAAAAAAGTTGAAAAATAAAACAATCGAACACTGGTTTGTGTTAATGGTGGAAGTGCGGAAGTGTGAAACAACGAAAATATTAGTAAAATTTTCTATTAGAAATATTTTAGCTGTTTTCCAAAGTCAAAAGTACCCGCACACATTTAATAAAATATACATAATATACTTAACGTAAGAAAATATTGTTCAAATAAATTTAATGTATGCTCTCCTTGACTGAAAAGATCCATCCGGATATGAAAGAAGAATGTGAAAAACAAATTGTGTCCGGCCATTGGTGTGGTTAAAATGAAATAACCACGCAGAATTATAATAATTTGAAACAAATTTTAGTATTATGTGACACTGTGAACATGAAAAGAGATTATGAGGGTGTCCAGAAGTGAAACGTCATATCTTTCGGAATAAATATTGTTTCGGGGTCGAGAATAAAAAATCAACAAAAAAACAGTTTTTCTTGAAAATTGCAGAGAAAAACTTCCTTTCGATGTCATATTCGTACTCCCTCTGAAAGGAAGGAAAACAAAACCAAAAAAATAATCAGATGCAACTTCTTTAAACATTGACAAAAAATGAACAAAATTTTAGTCGAGTATTGGTTGCTGATATTGGTAAGGTATTGAAAATCCCTTAGTGTGATAACGCTCTATCAGTACTGCTTCCCCTTACTAGGTCAGTACAAGTTCAGTAGTGGAAAAAAGTGCTGGTCCAGTATTTAAAATCTGGTTTGGTGAGGAGCTGTACTGGCTGAAAAATGGGAATGAGTATTAGCCCAGTGCTGTCATCAACCTTTGTACAATGCTCTAATCTTAATAGAATCAATAAGTACCTACAGAAAAATTTTAAAATCCTGTACTTACTGGCAATCTATTGGCTGCCCACATTGTAACCAATACTACGGCATCAACCTTAGTCAAGTTCTTTCAAGCCTAAACTAGACTAATATTTTTATAGAATTGTACTCACAAATTTTTACATTCATTATTGGGAATTTACTGGCTGCTAAATTTGTATCCAGTATTGGCATCAACCTTGGTGCAGTGCAGACATGTGAACGCTAGTATAAGGTTTACTAACCTGGTATTACTTGTCAGTATTATGCTAATATTCAAATACCAGCACTGATTCACAACTTCATTTCATAAGTATATACCAGTAATTTTTCACTGCTTGTTGCCAAGTTTTGGCTGTACAATACTCGACCAGTACTTGTTGCCAACTCTGGTCAGGGTGGTAGTGAGTAAGTATTGGAAGTACTTGTGATAACTACGGCACTTTATTATTTGTTTATATGTTAGAGTAATAGCTATACATCAGAGTAATTATCAGCTAAAAGATTAGAAATGAGGTAGCCAAAGTACATTTCACTACAAGAGTGCAAAGTGAGCGATTTTCAAGAAGTTTCTGTTTGCAACACAAGCAGCACAAGAGTATTGTAATCACATGAGTTAAGGTTTCTCACATTTTCTTTAAGTTGCAAATGCTATCTTTTGCAACATATGAGCATGCGCAATTAGGGTAAGTATCTAATTGGTTGGATGGGAGAAACCAAACATTTTTGTTGTGAGAACAAAGACTTACTTCTTTTCCTTTTGTTGAAAAATTTTTACCCTCTGGTTGCAAATTCTACATTTCGGGCCTTGAAAATAAAGACCTAATCGCGCATTTTGCGGTACCATATGTGTTGAGAAAAATACTTAAATTGATAATTATTGCTTTTTATTTGGATACATTTAAGCGTGATTCGAGTGTTGAAGAATGAAAATAAAGTCATACACAGGGATAGTAGAAATGTACAAAATAGTAAAAACTGGGTAGATATTCAACAGGAAATGGCGTAATATTCGGGAATAAAAGTGCAATATATGTATGTATAGGACGTTAACTATATATATATATACACATACAAGACTGATAAACCAAATGGAGAAGTTTTGCACCAAAAATCTAGTTCATTTTTAAAACACAATGGTGCGTTAGTAGTACTGATCTTCTCTTTTTCACAAATATTGGTCTAAGTTGTTCCTCAACTAGTTCTTTTTCTTTATTGGGTATCATGAAAAACCTTTACACAAAGAGTTGGGTGTAGCAGACAACATAAATCAAAACCCTTGAAAAAAAAAGGTTGCTTACTGCACACAAAATAAAATGTGAATGGTCATATACATTTTTGTTCTTTTTCAAACTCAGATCCAACAACAGCAGCAAAACCTGTTGGTGAGATCCATTTCTCGGATCCAAGTTTGGTGGAAAAAATTTAACACTTGTTTGTCAGCCTGGTTATGATAGTATACATACTTCGTCAATGGTATAGGAGTATACATTTCTGAGAAGCAATATTGATGAGATTGTGTATAAAATTAGGCTTGAGAAAGTGGTGACAAAAAAGAATAATAAAATTTCATTATGTGGAATAAAAATATGAATTTAGACAGTATTTACGAATTTATGTTCATAATTTTTCGAAAATATGATTGCACATGAGAAATCGTCACAATACGCAATTTATCGATTATGAAATTTTATTTTGGAGGAAACATTATACAATACAGGTACGGTATATACAGTCATTACATTTCTATGAAAATTCAGTATTTTTTTGAGAAAAACAGGGTTAAAAATTAAAAATTAGTTAAAATTTTCCCCGGACAATGGACTGTTAAGGGGTGAGTGTGTGCGGTTTGAGCGCATGAAACGATAAAATGTTACCTAAACTTATGAACAGTTCGGATCTACATCTGGGAGATCGAGTTCAATACCAAGCACCAACTACTTACACTCAAAAATAAGTGGTCTATAGTAAGACAATCTCTCCTCTGATCATGTTCGGTCAACTGATCACAGCTGTGCCCAATCAGTTTTTGTGGCCTGTAGCGAGAGATCAGCTGACTAAAACGATGATATTTGGCTAACTAACTGCAGTGGTTCTTAACAATTCTCTCTAATATTAAATCATAGCATGTATCAGTTTGTTATAACATCCATTGTTGAATATTATTTTAATGTTTGATTTATGTGCTTTCATAATATTTGAAAATACATACGTAAATACTAAGTAGAATTTAGCCTTTCGTAATATTGAAAATCGTGTGAGAAAAACTAAGTCCATGATCAAGACTTCATTGTGTTGAGCCAAGACCAAAACCAACTTTTGACTATGCAGGATCAATACCACCATGGTCTTGGTCTTGGTCTTTGTCTTACTTCTGCACTTCACTATCGTAGGTTTATTCCATTTTGATTCATATTCATAAATTTTCGTACAGAAACTAATGATATGACTTTCAATGATAATCAAGTAGGCCTAATCTTTTATGGATGGTGATAGACCGCAATATTTCTCCATCAAAATTTTGGTGAAAAATTGGTATGTAGAGTATTCACAAAATTCCGATTCATATAACTCTATAATCGTACGAAACCTCATATTTTCCAATACATTTTTGGCTGATTAATAATGTTCTCTCTCGTCATTGTAAACATTTCTTGAAACGTTTACGTCGCTGTGGTTGGAAATAAAAATAAAAATATGGGTTATTCGATCAACTTTTTCTTTCGAATTTTGATAGTTGATTGGAAATTTAGCGAATATGTAAAATTCGAACAAGAAGAGGAGCATAATTATGCGCCTATTTCAAATTGAAAGGAAATTATTACCAGATACAAGCCACGAGGTCTATATACTCTTCATAATGTTATATTTAGTTTTTAAAAATAATTCCATTAATTCGACGAAAATTTTAATGGTTGATGCTTGCTGTAAAACTTTTCTCTAAAGAAAGAATTTTTCGAATTCTTACTTAGACAGAAAATGTTTTCATCATCGATTCGAAATTGTCTGTAATTCATGAAATGTTTTGTGTCAATTCAAAAAAAGAAAACAGCATCCTTTTAAAAATAGTGGAGTACAATTTTAGGTAGGGAAACATTTTTTTTTCTGGAAGTAGGCTATAGCAAAGTACCATTTTAAAACAGTATTATTTCGACCAGTCTTAATGAAAACAAGATAACTAAAATTGTCACCTACAGGCTCCGCCTTCACGTAGCAATGTGATTTGAGACTTATAATCCTCCTAAAATAAGACCCCAAAGAGAAATAGAGATAAAGTTTTTTCTTCCCAATCTTTTCACCGTTTTCTTTTTTTGTTTTTCAGTTAAAAAACAATAAATCAGTGCTTAGAGAAAAATCTAAAAATTTGCACGCAGGGAGGCTGCAGATTTCCATTAAGGCTTAAAATCGTCCTTGGGACAAGCCACTAGCTGAGAGTAACCTACTCTTTTACATTAAATTGCACTCTTCCCACATTCAGTTTTCCCCTTTGTTTTCTTCCTTCTCCCTCACTTCATTTTCAAACGACTTATTTGACTGTGCCTTATATACAGCAATGGGTATACCAACATTTTAATTTTGTAACTTGTTGGCACATCATATTTCAAAAAGTGGGTGACACAGAAATATGAAATTTTGTGGACCTACTAAATATCAATAAAGGAATTATTTTCATGACAGGAATAAATTTCAAAATTCAATTTATGAGGGTTGAGGAGGTCAAAATGCACGACCATTATCCCAGAGAAGTTAAAGGACTCTTTTTTTTAAATGGCATATCTATATGGTAAAACTTTTCTTTTGACACTTCAATCATGAAAATCGGTTTAGCAGTTCTCTCTAACTTTGAGCCACAGTAAAAAAACAAAAATTAATTCAGTAGATAGGTACTTATATAAATTAAGACATATATTTCTAGTTTTAGATTTTCATTTTTTCATTCGCAAAATCTTATCAAAAGACTAGTGACAAAATGAATTTTTTCACAGTTGACAGCTATACAGGCTCGTTTTCCTTCCTCATTGAAACACAGAATAAACGGCCTGCCATTTCAGCCCTTTTTGTTTCCTTCTTTTGTTTTTTCAAACGTTCAATTTGCTGACGAAATTTACTCATCGATGTAAAATTTCTTTCAAAAATGGTTAACGGTTAAGCCTAATTAACTCAAAACAAGAAAATAGTTAAGAAATTTTCAACATTATTTTAATATTATTCATTACTCATTTTTGAAAAGAAAGACGGCAGGTATATGAAAGTGAAAAAACAATAAAGAAGCCTAATCTACATCAACTAATGTGAAAAAGTCTCTTGTAAAAATGAAATGTGATACTTATTAATCCACCTTCATTTTTCATTAAACGAGACTGAGAATGAAGCAAATAAATAAAAATGAAAAATATGATCCAAACAAGGAGCCCAGGGGTAAGGAAATCAAGGTAAACAAAAAAATTAAGATCGTAAATAATGAATACTGATAAGAGCTCAATTAACGTAAATTTAATTAGACCAAAACTTCGGAGAACGAAAAGGTGAAAGAAAAATTAAAGAAGGTAAAAATGATTAACTACTTTTAAGATACAAATGGCCCATATAAAGTAAACTAACAGAAGAATACGAAAGTAGTGTCTGCGGGGCGTAGTAGTTAGGTGCTCGACTTTGCAATAGAAAGGTTGCATATTTGGGCAATAAATATAGTGGCCTTAGCCGCTAGTTTGTTTAACGTCCATAAGACAGTAAAATACCTAGTCACACTCCTCCTCACTGAAGTGTAACTGTCTGGCAACTGTCACAACTCCAGTACAGACTCCAGCGCCCTGTGCGCTGTTGTCAAACATACTGCGCCTGGTGTATGCGCAGTAGCTCGTGTCTATATCACGATACTGGGGGCGGTGTACACCAAGCTGATCTTCTGAGACCAGTTTATCAGTTTTTGACTTGTTCTGAAAAAGAAATTTACCTTTTCAGGTAAAAACATACATATAATATAAATTTTATTGAAAAAATAAAAAACAACTTATATTATAAACTAAGACTTAAAATATAAACCAAAGTCAAAAACAAATTATTATAATGATAAAAAAATTTAAAGTTAATTAAACTTTTTATGTTTAATGACTTTTGTTCACAAACTGCTGGACATTGTTTTGTAGGAACAGTTATTGTTGGCCATAATGGAGCGATTCTGTGAAAGGAAGAGTAGGAATTAGCAAGTTTGTATTTAGAATTTAAAGTGTAGTTAAAAACTATTTAAACTCTAATTGTTTGGATCGATCCACTGACACTTATCATTCGCTTTCACCATAAGGGAGCTAGACAATGATAATGAGATGTAACATACTCTTAAGTCAGTTAGAAGGGTATTAAAAGGTGCCAATTTCCTTTTAAAATCCTTCGATTGCTTAGTATAGTATGTATTTTCAGATCAAGTGATATGACTAAGTTTCAACTTGAGGTAGTTGGTACTTTGTCATTACTATTTAGTTCCAAAGGTGCTAAAAACTTTATGGGTCTTGTAACAACCTTCGCACTAGGTAGTAAGATTTCTGCATGACGGATTCTACCATTGCGAGAAGTGTTCAGGTTTACAATTTTGGCAATTTTGTAAATACCTGGTTTTGTCATATAATCCAGAACATGGACTATATCACCAATCTTTGGTTCAAATGTTACTGTTCGGTATACATTATCTACACCTTTGCGAACTTTATCTCTCAGGTATGGGAGATATAGTCCTTTCCAGGTAGCCCAAAGTTTGGTGAGCAAATCTTGATCAACTTTCCATAAATTCTGTAAAGTTTTTGTTGTTGGAGTTATTTCATCCAAAAGTTTATCAAGATCTAATGTGAATACACGGAAGTTAGCATGTAAAAAGTGAGCAGGGGTTAAAGTCCATTGTTCAGCATCATCAACAGCTGGACACAATGGTCTTTTGTTCATCATAACTTGAATATTTCAAGACTAGCTTGAAAATTAAGTTGATGATGAGCATGATGACCCATTACTCGATAGAACATTTGTTTAAAATCTCCTATCAGTCCTTCAAACGAGGCACCATACCACGGAGCTTTTGCAGGTGTAAAGTGCCATGTTATTCCTTTTTGGTTTAGTTGATCGTGAACATTTTTATCTGAAATAAAGGTGTCCCAAAATTTTGGTAAAAATGTTGCGATTAATGTGAATTGTGCTGCATTATCAGACAATATCACTTTTGGTGTGCCACAATCAGCAAAGAAAGTTTGTAAAGCAATCCATATTTCATTCGTATTTAAAGACGAGAGAGAAATGAAGTAGACTGCTCTTGTTGAAAGACAAGTGAATATCAATATCCATCTTTTGTATATTGGTGACGTTGGGGTTGCAATTTCCTTTTTATTTTTTGGTAAATATTGGTCAAAGACCGCAAAAGGACCAAAAACATCAATTCCTGTGTAAGTGAACGGGTGAGAAAAAGGCATGAGTCTAAAATCTGGCATGGCCGAATGCGTTGGTTGCGCAAAAGGTCTTTTGTCATGTTTTTTACAAAGTATGCAGGCTCCCTTTAATATTTTTGGAAGAACTTGCATTGCACGAGGTATAAAATAGGTATGGCAAAAGGCTGCCATTGTAAATTTGATTCCCGTGTGACAATTCAAAGTATGTACATTTAATAAAATCAGTTTTGTTAAATGAGACTTTGAATGTAATAATACTGGAGATAGAAAATCTTCAGTAAATGGTGTTATAGGTATATAATTTCTGAATTTGAGTAATCCAGACTCATCCAAAACTATATGAAATTTGTCATATGTCACATAAACTGGTGGGTTAGGTGACAACAGTGTTGTAAACAAATCAGAAAAATATTTTTTCTGGTCTGTGTAAATAAAACACAATAAAGCAAATTGGAAGTTATTAGGCAATATTGCATAGGGTTTTATTGATCTAGAACGTTTAAGTCTTTTAGCACTAAATTTTCTAATTGCTGTTAGGCAACTATAAAATGTTCGTTTTAATTTTACTAAAGAGTTAAATTTCTCTAAATCAATGTTAAAAGGTGTATTCATAGGTTGGTGTATAAAACTTTCATATGGTACACTTTTTTTTATGTTTGGTTTGTTTGAAAGATCTAAAACTGAGTTTTACATTTCCAAATTTTGTTGAGATACTTCTGTCTGTGCAGTAAAGGTTTTTACTTCACAAGTAAAGGTTTCTTTATTTATCACAAATTTTGGTATGTGTAACTTGCAAGATTTTAGTTTTCTATTCAATTTTGCAGGTTTACGGTTATCGAAAATGCTATCTGAAGTTTCAGATATCAAATTTGATAATTTATGAGAGATTTTAAAAGATTCTCTCATAGTGTGGAACACTGGTGTAATTTTTTCTTCTTCAGATAATTCCGGTAATGATTGAATTATATGTAAATCAGTTTTAGGCCAAGTTTCCGGATCTTTATTTAACCAATCCGGTCCTGACCACCAAATTGACTGAAATAATTTATTCACCAAAGCACCCCTAGAGCCAATATCCGCAGGGTTATCAGCTGAAGGGACATACCTAAATTCTATATTAGGTATGCTTTTGATTTCTGTGACACGATTTAGTACAAATTGTGTTAAGACTCTATGTTCTGACAACCAAGTTAAAACGCATTTACTGTCCGACCAAATATAGGTTGGGCAGTTATGTAAGTCTAGAGGTTTTCATATATTTTTGATTCCTCTTGCTCCAATTAATGCCGCTAACAACTCCAATTTTGGGATTGTCATAGGTTTCATTGGAGCAATTCTTGATTTACCTATCAAGAATCGCACTACAGTTGTGTTGTTTTCTTCGTTATGTAAATGTAGAAAAGCTACCATTGAAAATGCAGTTTTAGATGCATCTATAAAGGTATGTAGTTGACAATTATTCGGGTTATATATTCCCGGATAAATTTGTCGTGGTAGGCAATAATTAATACACTGGGATAATCCCTTAACTAACTCCGTTGCAAATGGTTGTAACGAAGTTGGTAAAGGTTCATCCCATTTGTATCCTTCATTCCAAAGTTGTTTAATAAAAACTCTGGAAGGTACAAAAGCTGGTGAGAACCATCCATGAGGATCGAAGAATTGAGAAATTACTTTCAAAAAATATCGTTTGGTCCAAGTTTTTCTATCATCTTGTTTTTTAGGTTGGCTAATGAAAATTAAGTCTTTATCCATGTCCCAAGTCAAATTCAAAACTTTAATTTGAGGTTTGGTTAAAGCATGTTCAGGATTGAAATCCTGTCTCAATGGAATACAGTTAGTGCCCCACTGAGAAAGTTCCATTGAAATGTCATTTATGAGTTTATTGGAACGTGTGTGTAAATCTTTCATTTCTTCATATGTTGGTAAAGAAGTTACTAGATTATCTACTTATAGATGATCGATAAATTTTGTATAAAACTCAGGATCAGCTTGTTGAAAATGATGCAACAAGATAGCTGCGAGTAAAAATGGTGCTGAAATTATTCCAAAGGGTACTTTTTGGAATGTGTTTTAGCTGTAATTGGAATTTTGTTTTCACCAGGTGTGAAAAGATCAAATTTGATTGTGTAAGATTTTATAGGTTTTGATTTTTGATATTGTAAGCTAAGTCTTAACAATTCATGTTCGTATCCTTGACTTTTCAAGGATTCAAATGCAAATTTTTTATTAATGAAAGTGTCTATACTTCCACAATCACAAAACCTTGAATTTTAATTGGTTTTTGTAAATTTGATGATTGAGCATACGATTCAAACACCAAATAAGTACTACTGTTTTTAAATTTATTAAAAATAGCAAAAGACTTGCTGTCCATTGGCAACGCTTCTTTCTGTAATTTTGATAACGTTGTTTTATTGACAGCATCACTTTCATTTGTAGCCAATATTTCCTGTGGAGTACAAGATTTATTAGTTTTTTCGGTAATTGGTTCTTGATTAGAAGAATCAATTTTGCGATTTCCTACTCCCTAAATCTCAAGTGATCAAAATTATAAACATTTATGCAATTTTTTCAAAATTTAGCTCATTAAATTTTTACTTTTTGGCCGATAAAAAATATTTCATGACTTTCAAATGCGTTTGAGTTATTTAGTTCCCTTGGAAATTTCATTCAGACTTGAAAAATTTATATTTGGCCAGAGATACTCTGTTGCATTTATTGACAATCCACGTACATTTAAGGATTGCTTTCTTGTCACCGACACAGACAATAAAAAAAAAAAAAAATGCTAGCGTATCATATTTCCAAAAAGATCGACTCGTCCAAAATATTTTATAATCCATAGTTGTATGTACGGCTGAAGGCCGTATAAAATGATTCGTTTTCCTCTCTCGTATGACTGATGTCATAACAAACCTTGCTCCAGGAAGAAAAGGCATTGACAATATCATTTTGATGGGAGAAACCTACAGGCAGAGAAAATTCTTTATATTTAATATCACGTCAAAAATAATGAGAAAATCGAACACGAATTAAAATAGCTAATAACAACGTGATGTGAAAAATAAACGATCGAACAAAAAAAGCGAAAAATGGCGAAACATTTTTCCATTCAATGAATCTTTTTTTTGGAGTATTTTTGATATTTTCGATGAAAAGAACGAAATTTTCAAAAAATCATTTCATTTCTGCGAATGAAATTTTCGATATTGCTTCGATAGAAATTTTTCAAATAATATCTTTTCAATAGTCTGCCTCGATTTCGCAAACAAAATAATCGTGAGGATAGTTTGTAGAGCTTGGTTTCAAAACAAAATTGTATATTATGCAACCAGAGGGAAGAAAGTGAGCAGTTTTTCAACGAATGCAACGTTCGCAAGTAGGTACGAGTCTTAGGCAAGTGCAATAATTGCACGAGTTGATAAAGAACTCACTCCGACTGAGTTGAGTACAATGTTTTTTGGAACGAGTGTACGGAATGCTATATTTAAGTCAGGGATATTAAAACCCGTGGATTTCTGGGTCAAATCCTCACTATGGCGGAGAAACTTTTGAGTAAAAAAAAAAAATGGAACTAATTTCAATAAATGAAAATAGGACATTATTTAACGTATGGGGGAAACTAAGGAACCAGTTGGGCAGGAGAAAAATAAATTAAGCAATGAGAAAAATAAAATTATTACTGAGAAAAGTAAGAATTCTGATATTGGCTGCATTTATAACGCCATACGTGCCTCAAAAACACATAATTTTCGACAGATGTTGCAAAAATAATCAAAGAAAAACTGAAAGCAAAAAATTACGCTGAAATATTTTACCGATTACAGTTTCTCGCATCAAATTTGCGAGAAAATTGAAAAATTAACGGTAAATAATGTACAGCCTCTACATTATGGCCATTTCATCATAAATATAAAAGAATAACAGAACTTATTATTAATTTATTTTTTACAATTTTTCAGCGTAATTTTTCATCGATTAATTTTTTTGCATAAGAAAAAACACATAAACTTAGAGACTAATTTGAAGAATTAAACAAATACCAAGGTATTTTGTATTTACAATTTTAAAAACCTAATAGCACCTCTGCTGCAGCCTACATGATGGGGCAATAGTGAAAAGTAACTTTTTTGTTATTTCAGCAAGTACATACAATGTGACTACGTCATAACCAAACAACAATTTCAAAATAAATTTCATAGTGTCGTGCATTTAATATACCGAGGTTCCTAACCGTTGAGAACAAGTCCCATATTATTTAATTTTTTTTTTATTTGTTTTAAACGTGTACTACGACGGTTTCAAATTCAGAGAATTTCTCAGAAAAGATCGGCAGCCATTAAAGAAGAGAGAAAATTCATCTCAGTTTTTCAATCACAATTAATCAAAAATTTCGGCTGTGTTTTTGACCATAATTCGGTTCGAATTTATGAACCCATAACCCGTGCTAAATTTAAAGAGAATGGATTATAAAGGAACGTTATATTTTTAGTTGTTGTTTGTTTTTTGTTTTTTTCATATTTTTCTCAAACAGCAAATTTGAAACATTAATTTGTCAATCACGTTTTAGTGGGCTACCAAGAATAAATCTACTTTATTTTTTTTTAAACTAAGTAATTTTTTTTTACTTGTTACATATTGTTCTCATCATTGAGCACTTCTATACTCGCATCCGCTCGTACTTGTTTTCGCAACAGAGTCAAATACACAAATTTAGTTTCACGATTTTTTGATAGATCAAAATAGATTACGCTCATAACTTTTCTTTTCATGTTTTCAAATAAGTCAAATTATTCATAGTTTTTTATTGACGTACGACGTTATTAAAAATTACTTGAAATAATCGCATGGTCTACACGAGCTTATTTATGCAGCAGCCACGTGCAGCTCATCTTATGTTCCTTGGAACTTGCAGGGACGAAAGAGAGTTATTACCCTTTTTGTAGTGTTTCGATAATATCCAGAAGTTACAAATTTCATACAAATTATAGGCCACACGTGCTTTGTTTCATATCTTCTACGAATTTCGTAACTCACCGAACAATTCTATTCATCTCTTTGGAACAGTTTCAACTTAGAATAAAGTTTTTTAAATTTGTCACCTCTTCCCTTGAATTCGCCAACGCTTTGTTCTTCTTTTTTTCGACTAGTTTTACTAACATAATTATGTAAATTTTTATAGGTACAACGCAACCGACATGCCATCTGGAGTTGGCTAAATTTGAAAATATTTTGTAAATCGTGACTTTAATAAAATACTGGGAACGAGAAATTTGAATTAACGCTGAAGACTCTCAATTTTTTCCATAGTCATTTCCTGGGTGTGAATAGCAAATAAGTTTATGCATTTGTTGGGACATCATTAATGTAAAAAATTTTATTGCATCAATTTTCCATATTGGTGTGAATGAAAATTGGGTGAAATTAATATCGAGCCAAGGTATAATGAGAATTTATTCGACAAGATGTTGAAGAAAATTGAAGTTTAAAATCTCAAGTGAACCGAGTGAACGAAAAGAATTATTAATGTTGTAAAATCAAATTGTAGGTAGATGCTACCTACACGGGGTTCATGGAACCTAAGAGGGAGACAGTGGTTTACGTGCGGGGCGACCAAATTATTTCTCGGTACCGGTAGCCAGCTAGTTTAAGTGCCTAACCGTACACAAAGCGTACTTCCTAACTGGGGCAATTGTCCAAAGGCTATGCGGTACCTTATACGGACCGCAGCACATATACTGTCACTGAGTATGTAAGTATTACATACTCACTTGCCTCAGTTTACCACCTCACGGTAAACACAGAAACGCATCGTCTGTATGAGTGCATACAGACGATGTAATTCATTTAACGTGCAATGCACAATTAGTATGGGTTGCAGACTTTATTCTGCGACCCGTCTGTCGACGCAGGGATGAGCCCTGAGGGAGGCAAAGAGGGAAACGTCCCCACAGACACTCCCCTCTAGTAATTTTGTACCAAAAGACTAAGTCCAGTCATACCCTAAAAGTTGGGAGGACATTGGACTGAAGATTGTCCGGTGGGATTACATCCTCTGTATGACCTAGCTCCTCCAAAGAGGATGTCGCGGAGGGCCTGGCCTAAGGTATGGCCAGTAAAAGTCCCCGCATTGTAATTGAGGATCGTGCTCCTCTCTTTTTATTTTTGTGCCTAATCGCCTGAGTGGAGTTTCTGGAATTTGTATTAGGAATGGAATTCCGTTGTTGGACGAAAGGCTGTATACGGGTGTCCGGTCTATGGACGGTGATTTCGGAGTGAGGAGGCTGGATGCTCCTAGATGGGTCCACGTCCATGGGGGTAATTATGGATTGTGAAGCATCCGAGGTCTCACCAATAGGAAGGTGGCGAGGAAGAGGTTGGGTCATTTCAGCTAAGACTGAACTGACCTCAGGCCTCGCAGTTGAACTCAAAGCGAGATTGCTCACCGAAGAAGAAAGTTGGGAAAGCATGATGTCATGTTCCCGATTACTCTGTTCCTGCTCATCTGCGAGGAGGGCTTCCTCATAGTCGAGCAAAGGTTCAGAAGAGTTGATGGAAGACATTGTGATGGATTGCAAATGTCAATTAAGACAATGGAAAAATATTAGAAATTTTTCAAAAGCCATTTGGGCACAGAAATAGGTGTTCAAATTGAACAAATTACATGAAATTAAAATGCGATGTTGCTTGGAGCGTAATCGACAAACGAATGATTTGTGTATCGCTCTTGGCTGTTTCATTTGGTACAAATTTGTCATTGAGTTTATCATAATTCATCTCAGCATAATAGATTTAGTATTTTCCCACCATTAAGAAATTCCCACGTAGAAGTTTCTACGAGCAAAATTCGTTGATTTAAATTACCACGTGCTTTTATGTGGGTCAACGTATTCGAGTGAATGAACTTTTATTCTTTTATATAGGTCAATGCGATAAGGAACGGTAGTGCAATATCCTTATCGCAACGTACTTTGTGGTATGTTCTGCGATAAGGATGTGTGTCATGCAGTTGCACCGTTTCTCATTGTTCGTCAGCTGATTTCTGTTTTTATATAAACGCATGTGAATTTATTTTGAATTTCACGATAGATGTTTTATTTTCGAGCTGATTTATTTTCGCATTTTTCTTTTCTGTGTCTAGGTTCAAATCCTGGGAGCGGAAGATTTATTTTTGATTTTTATGACCATTTTTTGATGTTTTAATTTTTGTTTAACCTTCTGCTATGTTTTAATGCATGGGTTGACGGTGAATAAATTTATTTTGCTTTTTTATAACCATTTATTTTTCTATGGTTTGGGAATTTGGTGGTTTTCATATGAGTGAATTTTGTATTTGTGATCATGTTTTGGTTTAGCTATTTTGGTGTTGAGCTAACCTTTCTGATCTACGACTCGGAATTTGATTTCGTTTTTTATAACTACCTTTAGGCCTGCCTCTTTTATTAGGCTTTATAGGCGCTTTTGGATCGTAGTAATATTTTCGTACATTGTCATCGAATTTGACAACTTTTTTAGATTTGGTTTTTGCAGCCATTTTTTCCAAATTTGGTTTGAGTACATCGCTATGCATTTCTTGCACTATTTCTGGCTGTGTTAGTAGCTTTTGAGTGTCGGTATTTTGTTCGACTATTTCTTGTGGATCTTTGACTATGTTTATGTCAGTATCCATGTCTTTTTCCTTGCAATTTTTTATGACGTTGACTTTATCATCTGCTATTAAGAATGCAGGTTTTACACGATCTATTGAGACTTTTTTCTCTTTATTGGCCATGAGTAGGGTGAACGTTTTTTCTGTTCTATCCATTACTTTATAGGGACCGGTGTATGGTTTCTGCAAAGCCTTTTTCATCCCTTCTTCTCGTAAGAACATGTGCGTGGTTGTTGCTAAGTGTCTCGAGACATAGGTTTTAGGTTTGCCATGAGTTGCAGATTGTTTTAAAAATTGACTTGCGTTGTCTTTTATGTTTTGTACTAATGTTTCGGGGTTAATTTCTTTGGTTTCATAGAAAAAGTCCCCTGGTAAGCGCAATTCCTCACCGAGTGCTAATTGAGCAGCTGAGTGTCCAGTATCTGTTTGCAGGACTGATCGGAGCCCTAATAAGATGGTTGGTAGCCTATCAATTTATCTTTTGGTGTCGTGTGCCATAATTGAGGCTTTTAGAGCCCTGTACCACCTTTCCACTTTCCCGTTAGATTGTGGGTGGTAAGTGATGGTGGACCAGTGTTTAGCACCCAAGGTCTTTACTAGCTCATTGAATATTTGGCTTTCGAATAGTTTAACCTGAGATAAATAACAAAAAGATTACGTCAGGCATCGAAAAGTGAAAACAAAGTTTGCAACAAAAAGTGAAAAAAACAAAGTTTACAATGCAAAGAAAACAAATTTAACAGCAAAAATATAAATTTGCAACAAAAAATGATGAAAATGTCAAAAAAAAACAAAAAATTTCATAGATATCTCTCCTATGAGTATATTATTCAAAATCAAATAACCAAATCGAAGAGATTTTTGAAATAGTTTACTAGGTACCTACAATTGGAAAAACTAAAGCCCTCATCACATAGTTAGGATAGTTGGCCTAACAAAAATTTAAAAAAAGTTCATCAAAAAATCATGATTACAAAATACTTTCAAGTGGAGATATTGTTTATTAACAAAATGAAAATTAAATACAAAAATTATTTCTAATGTATCCCCGACTGTGCGAGAAATCCAAATCGTGTAAATTTTTCCTTCAGTTTCTTCTCGTGGAAATTTAAATTATGGTTCAAATAAAATAATATGTTATATCTAGTTTAGGCAGAATCTGTAAATTTTGATTTTCAGAATTTCATCTAGGATAGTCTACGTTGACGAATTTTGTCTGCTTTCTAGCATATTTGAATTCTCCAAAAATATAACCATTTCTGGGGTGGGTGTCCGGCACTCCCACAACGTAAATCCTAAGGTATGTGGTAATTACCCACCTTTAGGCTGCGAGCTCTTATGGGAGAATTTTGTAATCCCCACTTCTTTAAACAAATATATATATATTTAATTCTGATAATATTTTAGCTCAATATTAAGAATCATACCGACTAGATCAATGTTTAACATTATGTTAATTAATTCATAAACTATATCAAACACATTATATAATATGCAATAATATTTAATATCTACTTGAATAGTTATTGGTCATCAGCCAACTGGATGAGCTCTTCGCATTCACGTATAGAGCTGGGTTACATTAGAGGATGGAAAAAATACAAACATTTCTATTTGTACGAATACAAAAATCCGTTATACTCGGCGTGAGTGCACGATTTCGGGTTTTCCAAATCGAAATAGAAGGGCATTTTTATAATTATGCTGCGTTCAACGATCTAGAATAGTATTGTTAACTAAAAATGTGCGAAAAAAAACGAAGAAAAAAAAAGATTCAACGTACAATTTGCTCGTATGAATTCTCTCGGAAACCCTGTTAACAAACGTATTTTCACAAGTGCCACGCAGAATGTTAAGGCATTTGTAGCGTATGCGGAAACACGTTATAATTTCGTTTCGGTTGACGCATTTTTGCCATTCTTTCCTCGTGTAAATTTATTCGTTCCAAAACAACGAAAAAATTTAATTGAAATTTTAAAAGCTGGTGGCAGAAACCCCATTTTAATCATCTCCGTATCACGCAGTATGATCGCCTAAACACCCGTCGAGAGACTAAGGTTTGGGTGAGGAATGATCGCAAACAATTCGAGGAAAAAAAATTAAAATCAGAATTATATTATGCTGTTGTTTTCGGCTGCCTGTATCAGAAATTTTCAAAATATACGAATATGCTCGTCCGGAAGTGTTTGCATCAGACATAGAGATGTGAGAACTGAGGAGGAGAGACGAGTATTTTTTACATTTATGGATGCAAGGGTTTTTTTTTTAGTTTTTCTATTTTTAGTCATACGAAAGTTTAGTTATGAACTAGGTAAGCAGGCAATTTTAAAATTTTTCTAGTTTTTAATAGTACCTAGTGAAAAAAATTCGTCCTGGTCTTGTACCTTTTTGCTAGGCTAAGGCTTGGCTATATCTTATAGGCTGTTTGAAAGAACAATAGACTAACCGTAAAAATTGAAAAACACGAAGAAACGTTTCTAGGCTTAAATTATTTTCAATTCCTTTTTAGATTTAAATTTTCTTCTTTCATACTTTAATAACATAAATGGAGTCTCAATTTCATCGTCTTTGTGTATTATTTTTCAAGTTCTTGATTTTCTACCTTCTCCTCTTTCCTCCTGCCTTATTTAAGGTACCTCTGTGTTATTCCTAAATCAAGAGCAAGGTCTCCATTAACCAGCTCAGATATTTGTGTGTATATTTGTCTACGAATTTCTGGAGAATCACTGGACCGATTTTGATAATCTTTCATTTAAACAAAAGAAGATAATCTCAAAGTTGCCCAATTTTTTTTTTTTCCGAATCGATTAGGTAGTTCCTTAGTTATTTAAAAAAAATAAAAAATAAATAATTGAAGCGAAATTGTAGATAACGCCAATGTGGGTACGAGAAAACGAAAAAAAATACAATGCAGAAAACCCAGATTTTTGTCTTAAAATGGTAAAGAAATCCGCTTAACTATCCAATTCTATTCGTGATAAATCTCTTGATCTGTTGGTAAAGAATGGAGCTGAAAACAAAAAGCCAACATTGCCGAAATCCAATAGTATCGAACTCGTGTTAAAACATGCAAAAATAAAATAAAATAGCCAATGTCACCACAGATGGGTAACCACCGAAAATGTCGTTTTTGACGATCCTTTCCAGCGTTAGATAAAATCGTAGGGTATTTCCAAGGGTAGACAACAATATATAACGTGGAAAGCCATCCGGCTTATTTATGGTAATTAATCCTTACGCTACCGATACAGAGCATAATAGGTAGAGATTTTCTCGCGTCAGAATGTTTCTAAAGGAAATAAAAAGTATTTGAACTACAAGCGCCCATCAAGTCTTTGTCAATGGTATAGGTAGCAGATACAGATACCTACAGCAAAGCGGTACTATCACTTTGAAGTTGAGACCATTGATAATTTAAAGTGAAAAACAATTTAGGCTCCGTACTCTGACACATTCGAAAATCTCCTATGAGTTATTATTATTAGAATATTAGATAATAAAATAGGCTAAACCATTTTTCCATAGGTAACAAAGTTACCTAATTTCAATAAATCTCGCGTCCTGTACTGTGTTAACAAGAATTGTACATGCATCCGTACACACACACACACACACACACACACAAACATTGCTGCATACATACATTCGTATGAATTTTCAAAAACGGCGACAAAATTTTCCTTTGGTAGTGAAACGAAAAACGTACTAACTCTCACTTACTCTCACCGCTGGATCCTTCCATGAGCACAAAATTAATAAATAGACTTTTGTAGAAAACGTACTAAAAAAGAACATGAAAATTGGAGCAAAATGGGCTCAGATTAATAAATGTGGTAAGTACAGCAAATCATTTTTCAATAACTTCTAGCGACAAAAGTTAAAAGATTTACCTATTCCGAACACCCGCTAACAACGGATGCGTTTTTCTGCTGCTACAAAATCTCAATTAGAAACCAATGAACAAAACTATTTCTCTATTTCAAGAACTTTTCTCTGCACAAAATATGACTTTGAAAAATACTGACGGTTCTTTCTTAGTAATAAGGCTCTAACTTTTCTCAAAAACTTACTTTGTCGTATCGATGCCAACATCTCATCAATTTTTGGTACCTACCAATTGCACCAGCAGTGCTACCCACCAGTTTATCGACTTTCATCATTAGGTGAAGTGACTGACTCAATTCACGAAGGCGAGTGGCAGTAAAAATAACGCCCTGTAGAATAAAATTCAATAATCTTGAAACGAACATATCACTGTAGGTACCTAGTTAATAAGCCACCGATTTGATGATTGATAAAAGGAATCCAATTAATTGGCCGTGGGAAGTAAATAGTGGCGAGGAAGTGGGGGAAAAATTAAAATAAAACACCGGCTGAAATTTTTACTATTCGTAATAAAATCATTAGAATTTTCTGCATTCTTTATCTCCCATTCAACAATTTTCTTCTTCTCTGCTCGTCTCACCTCTTCAACACGAATAAATTGGTTCAACCGAGTGATTTATCGATGGAATGTAGTTTAATGAACAGTTTAAATATCGTTGTCGCAAACAGTCTTCGTCGTCAGACGATGTAATTTTTGCTGAACGACTTCTATTTCTCATGTTTAGAAAATCAGCGAATTTTTGAAAGCAATTAGAGTTTAGATAAAATTTATTTCAGTCACGTGTCGACGGAAACGAAAAAGTCGCTGCCGAAAGAAGAGTTTCAAATCGAAACAACGGAAATGACAATTTAAGTGTTCGAATTATCTGAACTGGTATCGTCTGGATAAAAAAGAAACATTCATTACGTGAAAGAATCGGGGGAAAAAAAGGACAAAATGAAAGAAAAGACGAAGAAACTAGAGAATGGTGTTTTCGGAAGAGGTAGCAAAAAGAAATTGGGTTTAAACTGTTTGAAGCTGTTTCTAACCAAAAACAGAAGGCAGATATTTAAATGATTATAATTAGAATTTTTCGCAGGATCGAGTTTTATAATTATTTATTTATTTTTTGGCTTCCATGTGAACATTTTTTCAAACATTTCTCACACTTCCTTAATGAAATTTTCGGTTAAATGGATGATACTAAAGGTACTAAATATTTGAAGCCAAAGGAATCAAATTGCAGATTTTGTTCAAAATACCTACTATTGAATCAGCTATATTGATATATTCGGCCCATCAAGCAATAAAAAATTAAACCATTTTGACTATTACATTATAAAATATATTCAGTGGAAAATTAACTTGTTTTAGTCTAACTTACGAACATATACTTCCACGGACTATTCGTTTTTTTTCTGTCTATCACCTACTCTTCTTTCACCATCTTCCACGGAGACCCCCTCCCTCATAAAATATGGAGTTCACTTCGTTTTTCTAGGTTTATTTTCTTTTCTTTTTTCTCACATATCTTCCATGGATCTTTAAATTTTCTGGTCTTTTCTTACCTTTTCTTTTTCTCCATTTTCCTTCCTAAGAAACGATCTTCATGGAATTATTAAATCAGACGATGTACTTTTTATAACCGGTTTTTTTTACTACTACTTTTTTTTTTTTTTATTCCACGGATAGTCTAATTTTTCTCACCAAATCTTATCTTGTGTTTTTACTGCCCGTGCAGTTTGTTTTGTATTGTCCGTGGAATATTTTATTTATTGCGACTATGGACCATGTGCATGACACGAGCATTGAGCTCTGAGTGTCGAGCATCGCCATGTAAAAATGCTTACCTCCCTACTCAGCATCAAAACTTTTTGATAATAAGCGTCAGCGTAAGCTTTAACACTCAAAATTGTGACCGCAGCCTATATTTCCTGGTTGTGAATCTTTTTCATTATTAAACATCATAATCGTCTGTATCGTGTGTTAGTTATTTCTTTGAACAAATGGGCTAAATTCAATGGTGTTTTCGGTGGATTTGGGCTAATGTGTTCGAACAGATAAGCAAATTCCGTAGAAGTTAATCAAGTCTGTGGTGTATGAGTATTGAAATATCACCCGTGCATTGTATAAATTTAAGTTCCAAGGACACCTGGCAGGCTACTCCAGTCAGGCAGTGGTAGTTCCGTGGCCACTGTCTTATGTAAGGGTGCGTTCTCCTGAGTTTGAACTTGGAATACTGTAAGTATTACTGTTAGGGATTGGGATATGGCCATCCCCATTCGCATACCACAGTATCATATTATGACATTTAGGTCTTACGGGGATTTGAAAAATTTATGATTTCTTCATGGAATAGATGTCGTCTGAAATATGTACGTACATTTTCTCTACCGACACTACACGTGTCTTAATTAAAATAATATTATATTATATGTACCTATACTACATCCACTGACATCCGCTCCATAAAACCATGTACGAATTCCTTTTGTCAGTAATTCCTTTTTAACTCTTATTCTTTGCGTTGAAACAATAATGTAAATTATATTATAAACACGACAACGAGTGAATTTACGCAAACCTAGCAGATCTGATCAACCTGCTGTTGTCGTGTCATTGTTATTTCTCTACGTTGGTTTTCTCCGCCTTTTCCCTTTTAGACAAACCATCCATCACTCAATTTTGCCTGAAAATCAAATCAAATCAAAGCTCTTAAACTCATTTGTACACTAACACCCGAGTATAAAATAATATTTAAACAGTTCTTACTACAATACAGTCTTCTTCTCGTGTAACTTCAACTGTGAATGTTTACTCTCATTATAGCCTAGCAGATACATCGTTTGTAAATCAACCAATTTTCATTTTAACTTAATTCAAAGTTATTTACTTGTTTTATTTGTGAATTTTGTTTAAAAATCAGCGTGCTTATATACTACTGAAGGTGGCGCCCATTTAGTACGGTTTATAACGTTTTTTGGGGCGCCACAATTTCAATTTCAAATAAATTATTTATCCCTTAGGTACCTCCAAAAAAGAAAGCTTTTTATCTAAAAAATAGACAGTGTTCTAATTGGAAATGGTATTGTAATGGGAGAGGGCGTCAGACGAAAAAGTAGTGAAAGTGTGGCCCCTTCCTTACTTACACTCAGGTAATATACGCCCATGACTTAGACTTAAATGCTTGAAGAATATTTCATGGAGAAATTTAAAATTTGATTACGGATGAAAATACCTACCAAATAATAGAATGTACCGATTCGAAGTGAATTTTTTTTCAATTTTTCAGTTTTCTATGACTTAATTATGCTCGTATGAAAATGATATTTGGGTCGAACGAAGTATTTTTACCATCGCACAAAGTTTAACAAATCGTGATTATCAAAAACCTATATCGACGAAATGTTGAAAAAGAAAGAGAACTAACATTTTCAGCGGACGTAGGTAATGCAGTAAAGTAATTGCGTATGAATAATTTTAAATGAAAAGAAAAATCGTACGGACAGCAGCAGAGGTATGCTCCCTACGTAATGAAATTCATTTATGCAGAAATATGACACAAAAGAAAATGAATTTTCTTCTCGAATGTTACTTCATCATTCTTCATTGTACTACATTGTATGGTATGTACCGTACCCTATAGGTTACTGACAGTTAACTGTAACAGTTGAATGCTTTGAATTAGTCCCCATTTTGAATATGGAAAATTGTGCACGTCGTCTTAGCTGAAGGCGTTTTCGCTCTCCTACGTTGCATTAGTTTCAATTACATTCGTAACTGTGAACTTTTTACGTAATCTTTTAACATACTATATTTTGGTTCTAACACCTCCGAAGAATGGAATAATATAATATGTAATATGCAAGTTGACTAACCTTGGTTCTAGCACTCTGTTACTCTATTGCATGCAATGTCCGTGAAAATGGTTTCCGAAACATTGTACTTTTATCACATTCCACAATAATTTACTCGCTCAAGTAATTAATTTAACTGAACAGATTTTATTGTCGAGAGGAATGATGCGAAGAATGATGCGTTGGTGTGGAAAAAAAAATTATCACGTAATAATTATATTCTATCAGGTACTTTGGTATTGCACATAATTTTGTTATTCCTAAGTAGTGGTAAGGAGCATCAAGAAAACGAGAACCCCAAGTTTATTCGAAGAAATGAATTATTTAAATTAATAGGTTTTACTGTTTTGTGGAATACCTTGTCATGAAAGAATATTCACACAAGATGGTAATCAACATATTAATTGCATGTTCTGCCACTTCATATGTACACACATATGTGTAAGCCAAAACCTGGGCAAACACTGGCAATTTTGTAGCCAGTTTGGATGGTTTATATAGGGGGTTATTTACACACACACATACACACATATGTAGTAAATACGTACGTCTTTGTATAAGGAGGGTTTGTCATTTCTTGTCATGATAAGAAATGGTGGACCAGTTTGTGTATTGAATTGTGATATCACCATAATTGTTTGATTAGTCACAGTTCAGCTCTTGTACATTAATTGCAAGTACTTACAAATAAATACATTCGAACATAATTTTGCATTTGTTTAACGTCATAAAGACGAATATTAGTCAGCCTTTTGGCTGAAACTGTCATCGAGGAGTTTTAGCCCCTTTACCTCATACGAGTATTGTCCCCACATTGTTAAATAAGTCTATTTATGGTAAAAAAAAATAAAAGAGAAATGAAAATAAAAGAAGAAATATTTGAGAAAGTTTTTCTTCCCAAAATGTTTCGATTATTTACTCCTGCAGATATTATTTTGGTACTGTCTAAACACGCATACAGTACAACTGTGTAGCAGTTAAAGCTATTTTATAATTTTATTCCTCAAATCTTTATTCTCCATATCAGCCAAAACATTGGTTAGTAAAACTAAAAATAGCTAGTAGATTACTTTTGTAGGCTATTGAGAAATTTCCATAATGTTCATTCATATCCCTCTGTAAAAAATTTTTGCCACATGCGATATAAAATAAAAACAACACTTTTCATTTATATTATTGTTTTGTAAGCTATGTATAATGGCAGTGGTAACGAAAAATAAGAAGTAATTGTGTTTAAGGGAAGATAAAATTCTCTGAAGCTTAACAATCTCTTCTGCAATCATTATAATGCATTGGGGTAAGAGCCCTCAAAAAAATCCCTTGCTTTTTAAGGTGTGAAGGGTTAAAAGAGAGTCCAGCAGGATGGATAGTAAAGAGGGAGGTTCTGTTTGAGTCTCGAATAGAGGAGATTTGTTTCTTAAGTTACGCTACTGCAAATGTAGGGAAAAGAGCAGAGATAAAAAATGCTTAAAAAAACCAATTTTAATTTCAATTTTCTCATAGTATTTTTTTATAAGGTCACGAAGAGCCAAAAATCTTTTTTCGGAAAAAACCTCAGTCAAATTTTGCTTATACTTGTTAGATCCACCACCATTCGAATCATTGTCACCTTTCAAAACTTTTTTTTTTAATAAAACAAGTGGTTATGTGAAATCATTTCGCTCTCTCAATTTTTGTCCATTATGAAAGGCTTCAAAAGTATATCTTTCGACAAAATGGATTCTATGAATCATTTATACCGTTTTCTTTCGAACCAACTATGAACACGATATTATTTATATTGATATTTGAGTAGATACCAACATTTATGATAACATAAGACGATACAAATCTTAACCAAGGATGGTTAATAGGCGAGCGAAAGAATTTAATTGAAAATTTCACAGCGTTTAAGAGGAGTAGTTGGCAGGTTCGAGTATAAAAAAAATTTTGGCGTGTTTCTGAAAAAATTTCCAATTTTTTCAATAATTTTCTCTGTTTTCCACCTTTTTTCCTTTTTTTTTAATTTTTAAGGGGTTTGAACCCTCAAAACCACTTATATCCATGTCTGGTAGTTGAAGATCAACATAGCTTTGAAATCGAAAGGTTGGGGTCGGGTTAGTTCCATTAGAGTTCCTTTATGGGGTTAAAAAATTCACACGAGAAGACCGTTTACCACCGAAATCCCGACCATCCCCATCCCTCCACTTCTCCCTCAAATATCCACCAATTGTCATGAACTTGTGATCCGTCTTGTTTACTTTTAAAAATAATCCTTGAAGCTTCAACATTGCATCCTAACAACCAAAAAAAATTTTGCGATTGTCTGATACATAACAAGTATAGGTTCGACACTCTGCAGCTCTACTGAGTCTAAAGTAGGACGAAGTTACAAAATAATACGTTTAGACTGCAATTTTATCTTGAAGAATCAAACTTTTCAACCATATTCTTCCACTGGGTTGCTTCACTACCTAACCGCATATGAATTCATACAGCCTAACGTACTGGAAATATAAGAACCGCTAGGAAAATTCTTGGTTACTGGTACGCCTACACCATTTTAGCATCATACTTAAAACATAAAATGCGGTCAACACCGAAAAGTGATAATAGAGAAAACGTTCAAAACGAAATATGAAAAAAATTTATACATAATAAAAATATTCTCACTAACGATAGAAATTCATTCGTAATTTACGCGGCTGCAGCGATTGGAGAAGGGAGGGTCGACGAGAGGAAGTGTAGTTTAGTTAGTCGACGTTATGCTGAATGTCTGAAGGAAAATTAAGAAAACGTTTGGCCAACATTGGGAACCAAAAAGTACAAGTATAAAAACTGGCTGGCACATCGTATACGTGGTCACAATAATAACATAATAATAAATCAAAGTGGCGCACGACTGTCGAGTACTTCCTTCGTTCTATCTCATTTCCTTTGCACCGCCATCGAATTGTTTCATAGCACAGGCTACGTAGTACACACATACACACACACACACACACACTCATTCGAGTATATACGTATATTCAAGGATACTACAACCCCCTACGTAGTTCAGCCACGTACACTCACATTTCAATCCCTTTCGCTTCTCCAGTAAATAACTTCCTCCTCGTCTCATATAAGTGGATTAATAAGTACGGAACCTTTTGGTTTACCCTATGATCCTGCCAGTATTTTTCCTATTTTTTCGTCCTTTTTTGTTTCCTTCTTTCTCCTTTTTTCTCTCACGCCGGCGAGCGAGAAGAGTATTACGGTTTTCTGTGGATGAAATAGTTCGAAATAATTTTAAGAATGACTGCGGTAAGGGTAGGTTGGTATCTAACGTGTTTTATTTGTTGTCAGGGCGAGTAGTTGAGAAAATCAACAACGCCTAATGTCTGTGTAATGAGTTTAAACGCAGAAATACCGGATTTTTATTTATTGTTTGTAACGACTAGGTAATTGACCAAGATAAGAGAAAAATGGCTGGTTTAACCAACCGTCGTAGACCTTTTCAAGTATACTCTGATCATTTTGTCTCCGAGTATGAGGCCCGACTTTTGCATATATCTTCACTTTTTCGAGGCTTTTGTTTTATTGTCGGCTAAAATCGAGCGAAGTAGACCTAAAGTATGAGTTACCGTGTATTCGTGAGGACAAATGGACCCAAAACGTAACAACAGATCTTCTCAAATTAAGAAAATCATTCAATTTTCGATAAATGAGTCAGTCTGTTTCATGATGCGAGCTGTTACTGTACCAGTGATGGAGCCCGCAGTCCATCATCTCATTTTCTTATCAAGTGTGTCGAAGTAAGCGCCTAGCTACCTGCTACGATATATTACCGAAGCTTGGTTTCAGCTAAAATTTCTTTCCCCGCCGTTTACAGTGTGATATGAAACCCTGAGTGGCAGAATCCATCCCAAAACAAACCAACATAAATTCCCTAAAAGAAACTCTCAGTTAATTAAACCTAGAACATCTCCACCAACAAAATTCAGTGAGGATGCGAGTACCTGGTCCAGACCTGCATAGT
Source organism: Ericerus pela (assembly GCA_011428145.1). Classification (NCBI taxonomy): domain Eukaryota; kingdom Metazoa; phylum Arthropoda; class Insecta; order Hemiptera; family Coccidae; genus Ericerus; species Ericerus pela. Next base: position 244,452 of record WOFM01000027.1, read on the forward strand.
TAGCCAGACTATCATCTTAACTGCTTTATACTATGCAATGGGGAAAACGTATGAACCAAATTAGCTGTATGTTCTGAGGAGATGCTCCATTGAGAAAAGTTGACCTGAATTTCCGAGTTCTATTTTCAAGAACGAACCCATTACCCATGAGTAAAAATTATTCAATGATCAAAAAATAAATCATAATATAATAAAAATTATAAAATTATATATACAAAAATATAATGACCATTATACTCTACGAATGAAAAGCGTTGGATGATGGAATAGCAAAAAAGTTGTACGTTGAAAAATATTGGACATCAAAGGAGGTTTTGATGTACGATGTAGTTAATTGTAAAATAAATAATAACTACTAAATAACAACACTTGTATTTATACTGCACCAATTAGATATGTTGAGAGAAAATATTGTTCATGTTTACTCAAGGAAAACACAATGGAGATTTAAGTATAAGTCAAAAAGACCAACAATAATAAAGAAGAATATACAAAAAGCAGTGTAGCCAACTAATGATTGTACAACATATCGAATGTTCCAACACGAAAAGATGAAAATTCTGCTCCGCTGAAGACTAAAATGGAAGGGGAAAGCCAATAACCAATTTTAATTATTGTACCTAGGTACGTTCAGCACAAACCAAGAACATGACCACCAATGGGGAGAACTATGTGTGGGTAGTGTAGGGAGAAAACAGTTTATTTAAAAACAAATAACAGTTAAAAATCAAAATGTAGGGAGAATTTATGTTTGGGATTTGTACGTAGGCTAGGTGCTAGTCTAACCGAATATGCTTGTGATGTTTGAATTATTATTATGGGAAATTTATCATTTTTAAATCAATTTTATTTTCGTATTTATTATTGTGGGAAGGCCGTATCCTACAACTGCAACACTGAAGTACTAAAAATTACAAGATATTGATGTAATTGTTTATTTTTAATAATACAAGGATGCCCGTGAATGTCTTCTGTACCAAGGGCGAAAATAGATACTGTTTAAAATTGGAAAGAGTGATCATTCCAAATTATAGGATTGGTGATTCATTCGCAATTGCAAAAAAATGAAAGCAGATATTATTTCCAGAACACTCTGTTTCCTCGAAGATGAATTATGCACAGCGCCTTTTGACATCGTTGCCCAGTGAACCGAAAATACAGAATGAGATACTTCGCGTAACACTGGGTATACTCTTATAATTTCTTGCTCCGTGAGTTCATAAAAATACTTCCCACTGTTCAAATTCCTCAATATCGAAGTGTTGCGAAATCCTACGACACCTGTGCAGAATTCAACAAATTTTCAAGCTAAATTAACTCTAAACAAATTAATTTGATGGAACTTTTGAGAATAAGCTTTGTAAGTGTAGGTAAAGCTTGTTGGTAGTTGAGATTTTTTTATCTGTTGAACTTTATATTGATTTCAAGTTCAATGGGATGAATTTCTCGTTCATTCAACAAATATCACTGAACTGTAAAAAGCAAATTGACATTTGGCAACCATTTTCACTTGGGAATACAAATAAGATTGGCTAGTTAAACATTAATTAATAAATTAAAATTTGTTTAAATTTGAAATTTCCTTACTAACTTCTTATTTAGAATCTTTTAAAGTCTGATTGTACCAACTTTACACTGTGTGATAAACAAGATTTCACAGATGATAAGATGCATGGTAAAATAAAGTTAAACCCTACTCAATGGCAGTTTAACTGTTTGGTACAACTGGTATTAAATCAATCTAAACCAATTCTACAATCAAACGTATTCTATACTACAAATTGGTTCACAATTTTGACAGCAGAGGATCCTGATATACTAATTAGTAATGCGTGATATAGTACAACGAACTAGTAATTTGGTTCAATAACTTAATACCTACATCAAGAGCTGCTTGGTAATTATATTATTTTCAACTGGAACAGTTCACATTCTCTCTGCCTTCCCTTTCATAAATTTTTTCAAAATTATATTTTTAACGCAATAAAATATGAAATTAGTGAATTTCAGAACATTTTAAAGAAAACGAAAGCTCGATAAATCAAAAACAGAAACAAAAATTTTCTCAATGATCGACCTATGTTAAACAAGGATGGACGAAAGTGCCGAAATATAAGTTATTTTAGTTGAACACTTTCCAGTTACATAATATATCCTACTTAACTAATATTAAATTATAAATGTGGAGTTATGTGTGTATGTTTGTGACTCAATCACGCCGAAAGTGCTTCTAAATATGTTTAAAATTTGTTGCTAAGATACTGGAAAAAATTCACTTCCAAATTGATGAAAAATTAAGAGTTTTCATTGCTAGCTTTAGCGATAACCCAGCATTCAATCAGCTAGAAACCAGTATTAGTTCGGCAGAAGCTCCTAATTTGGGACAATTTTTGCTATTAATATACTTCGACTTTACACCTAATAATTTTTATAAAATGTCCAATATATTTTTATTTGAAAGTTAGTTTTTTACTGACTAAATATTGCTACGAGGGAATTTTCATCGTCGAGGGTATACATTAAAGGGGATAGCTTTTGAAAATTATAAAATTTTCATATTACCGGATTTTTATTCCACCTGCTCCGAAACCTTGCAGCCATACCTCGTATGATCTTAATCGTGACAAAAACTTTAAACTTTTTTCTACCCTTTTATGCTTGTGGGCACGACAACATCGCTTTTTTGTTTCACTCGTTGCACTTTCAGTGTCCAATTCGCTCCATATTTTCCTGATTTAACCATCCACATCCAAACTTGAGGTGTTTCCAAGCGAATCTTTCTTAGCCAATGATTCCTTAATATTCGTTTCAGCTTTCCTACCCTTATCGTTAAGAGCGGCTGCTATTTGATTTGAGTTTTCTCGTGCAAATCAGGGGAAAATGTGGAAGTCGAAACTTCCAACCCCATCTATCCCTCGGGAAGCGTAATTCATCCGCGATCGAATAATTGGGCCTACAATCGAAGTACGTTCCCTTCAAAATGTTTAACTCTCGCCATGAAACTATAACACGAAGAAAAAAGCTCTATTGCTATACGGTTCTGTTGCAAATCAAGACAAGGTCGCATGAACAAGTCATACGTGTGAATACCGTACAGTCGTACGGTAGGTATACGTAGTTGGTTGAATAACAATCGAAAACTTAGAGAAAAAAAAAAAAATCACACCGATAAAAAGTTCGAAAATCCAGCAAAACGTGTTAAAATGTGAAACGCCATCAGTGTAGTCATGCGAAGGATTTTTTTTTTTCGTTTTTTTTTTTTTCTCGTTGTTAATGGATTAAAGTTCATCAGATTTTCAACCTGCACCGCATTCACAGTTAACCCCAATTTTGTGCACAAAAATCTTTTTATACCTTCGAGGCACGGTAGCGTGAAAAACGCATTAAAAGTCAGCCATTTTGATTTACGTGTAATGAAGACGATGCATATAATACGGGGGTGAATTTTTTCACTAGCTATTCTTTAATATATACCTAACTCGCTATATGTAGGTAGGTATTTACAACAACGAGTATATGCGGAGACTACGCCTGGGTATCTAATTTTCTCTCTCTCTCACTCTCACTCTCACTCTTACTCTCTTTCTCTCTCACTGTATCCCTTTCTATCTCCATCATTCTCGCTGTCACTGTCACTCTCTCATTCACTCTCCTCCTATTTTTTGGGGCGATAAATATTTTTATTTGTAATCGATCTTGAAGATAAGAAAAAAAAGTTTTGAGCAAAAATTACGAGCTCGTTCTAAATCAAACATTATCACGTAAGGCAACGCGTCAGCGAAAAACAAAAATAAAGAACAACGAAGAAAAACGTAAGCGGTTAAACGGCGAAAAATGTACACCATACACGGCAAACTACCCACCATTAAAAAAAAAAAAAAAAAAATGATAGAAGAAGAAAGGAAGATGAATAAATAATGTCGTCGTAGGTCGAGTAAAAGATAAACAATATTCTGGAAGCAGCTACGAAGACCGGGTATATAGGTAGGTTCGGTACCCACTGCATACTATACGAGGCTCTCGAAATTACTAAATTATGGTAAACAGCAGAGAAAAGAAGGGAGGAGCGAAATAATATTCATTCAAGTTGCTGAAAAAAAAAACAAATTTTTTTGTTTTTTTGTTTTTTTGTATTTTTGTTTTTTTGTTTTTTTGTTTTTTTCTCGCTGGAGAGGATGTACACAGTAGAAAGCATGGTGGTTATACGTACTACGAAAATATTTTGAAGTCGAAGTGAGCTCAAATTGCGAGAAAGTTGTTGAAATTCGAGTTTGATGAAAATCTTGTTGAAGCGAAGTGAATGGTTTTTATTCGAAAAATTTGAAGCCAGCTCAAAGATGAGAAGTAGAATTTACTGTTATTCGAACGTATTTTTGTTAGAAATTGGAGAGAAGCGAGAATAAAGGTCATGTGAAAAATTTTTGTAATACGATATTTTTATGCTCCAAGTAATTTTTTTCACAAAATGTGACAATTTTATGTATCGATTTTGCATAGACAATAGTAACTTGAAAGAATGAATAAAAATAACGTCATGTTGAAAAAAATTTATAGAAACCTTGAAAACTTGCCAAAAAATTGGTATATGCAACGTTTCGGATTTATGTAACTTAAAAGCTAATGGAGATGGAGAAAACAAATATCATTTGCAACAATATAATATGAGTACCTAACAAACACCGAATGTATCAAAAGAAAAATTCTTTAACGAAAGAAAAAAACTTAGTAAATATATGATTTTTTTCTTAAAATTATGCCTGTTACATTAAATTAGATAGACGTATAATAAATTTGATGAATAGCGTAGGTGCAAATAAAGTTTCAAATTTAAGAGGCTGAAAAAAATTGTTGACCTTTTTTTTCTTCTTTTTTTACTCGTTACTTTTGAAATTTGAGAAATTTGGCATCTCTTTACACACTATCGCGTATTTATTGCAAAAATTTCAAAAAATTTTTTGGGTAGGCGAAAATTAATTTTGAGTGAGCCAGCCCTTCTGGCAGCCCCACTTTTTGCTTTCGTTTTTTAATAGCACACTTAAACTGTACTTATAATACACTCGATTAGTATACAGTGTGGTGTATTTTATCACGCACCATAGGAATTTCCCATTGCATCAGCATATTATTTATGTGTTATTTAATACAGGCGGAACATTTTAAAATGCACCAAATAAAAAAAGTAATAGAAGCAGAATAAAAATGTATTAAGGCTCAATTCAATAAATCTACAGTAGGTGTTCAAATAGACCGTCATCAGCGGCAACGCAATATTGTAATCTTGCCTTAAATTCACAAGCAACATTGGTAAGTTGATGGTGGGTGATATTTGCGCAACAGGTTTCCACGGCTTGGCGCAAAGTATTGAGGCTCACAAAAAGCTCATTACCATAAATTAAAGAAGTCAGGAGGGACAAGGTCAGGAGACCGAGTTGACCATGCTAATGATTTTTGTGTTCCTATTATACGGCCTGGAAATGCTGCACGCAAGTACTCCAAGGCAGGGCCAAAATTATGTGCAGGGCAACCATCGTGTTGGTATCACAATGCTCCTGATAGCTGAAGGTCACCCACTTGTTCGCTAATGCTAGCCCACAATGCCGGCCCATACAGTCAGGGTTCTAGGATACTGCGTACTTCCAGGGTAGACATTGTGGGAGTTGTGTATAGCTAAAAAATGATGATTTTGAACGTTGGGACAATAGTGGAGCCTAAAAAAGGATTTGTCTGTAAAAATTATTTGTCGTGTGAACTCTGGATCCTCATCCGTAATTTCCAAAGTGGACATAGCAAACGGTAGTCTTCTGTTAGCATCTCCAGGATGTAATTCCTGATGAACACTAGTTTTATAGCTATGATAGCCATGTTTGTGTGAAATGCGTATCACCTGTGAGTGTGACTTACCAAACTGATCGCCAATATACTGTGAACTACTTCCTGGAGCAGCCTCCACTGCAGCTAAGACTAGGGTGTCCATTACTGTTTCTATATGGTTGGGTCAAGGAGTTCCTTTCCGCTGATAATTTACTCTTCCAGTGGCTGCAAACTGTTTTATACTTCTCATAATGGTGGTATGAGACAGTTTTGGATGGTGGGAAAAGGTTGCATGGAACTGTTCACCCACTTCGTTGAAGACAGCTCCCCCATAGTGCTTTTACACCCACCAGGATTTGTCTTCCATAGTATAGGAAATTTTTAAAATTAGAACTGTACACAATCACCTTATTGAATCTACAATACGTAATAGGCACATCGTTTTTAAGATGAGAATCTCTTCCCTCCTTTATCTTTTGCATTGTCCTTTTGAACATGTTCCGTCTGTGTAAGATAACACATAGATTATAATTATGATGGTGCATTGTACAGACGCACCAAATGGAAAATTCCTATGGTGCGTAATAAAATACACCACACATGTATGTATAGAATTATAACTTTTTTTTTTCTAATGAGAAGAAGAATCAAACTCAGTTAATAGCTTAATATAATGAAAAATAGCTTTAGGTGGTTTTTGTGGTATAGTGGTTTGGCTTTGATACTTGGGCTCAAGTTCGAGACCAGTCACTGTCACATTATCTCATTGAAATGTCGGTGTATGTGGTTTTTTTTAAGAAAAATTCTGACTGGGAGTTCATTGATCACCGGATTCAAACCATTCCTGTTCCTCCACATTAAAATCAAACAATTTTCAGACGCTAGATAAAATGGCTACTTTACTATAACCCAATAAAAATAAAGAAATCACAGACCTCGCGCGTAATTATCTTACAAGTCAATCTTTGTTTTTGGTTACACTTTGTTACGAACTCACTTTGTGAAAATGTATTATAAACAACATGAAAATAACACCAACTTATTGGTCGAGGGATTTCTAACAAATGATTTTTCAAGTCTGGAAAACTTGAAAATTCGAGATTTTAATGGATTTTTGGATTCCACTAATATTATGGTAACCCTGCTGTCGGTGTTGGTGTCCGGTTTATAAAAAACATCTTCAATGTCAAGAAACTGCATTCAAGGATTTGAGTAGATACCTATATAGCTTTACCACATTTCTGATCGGTACCTCAATAAAAAAATCTCACCTTATTAAATGATTTTCAGGATAATGCAAATGTAAAAGATCCAAAGTTATTATTCATATTATTTCGACAAAGGTAATTTCTAATTGAAATTAACTTTTTCAGCATGCATCTTCATTTTCGAAGCGGCGAGAAAATTGAAGAAAATGTGTAAAGGAATAAATTAGTCATCTGGTTCAAAATTATTCAAACTTTCAGTGAAATTTATGCCAAACAAACATAATAAAGCCGTCGCCGAGTCTGACAATCGTTGATTTTTGATTTAACAAAGACAAAGTGCCTACATTAATAATTAGTTCGACATAAACTTTCTACCTTTTTTATTTCATAATTCGTAAAACTTTATAACGGTTTCTGCTTTTCTTTATGGTATGAATTTTTGAAAAATATAATAAAATTTGTCATCGAATACGAGTAGAAAGTGAAGATTACTTAAGTATAAAATTTCATTAGCAATTGGAAGACAGGTAAAGGTTTTTTTAGGGGCGAATCTTTTTGGATACTTCATCGGCTTAAATGTACGAAAATGAAATTGAAAATTAATAATTCACTCATATTTTCCATCGAGTAACTTCTTACCAACCAACTTAAAAAATTAATTCTACTGAATGCTCCGAAGATCGTCTATTATTTCGATAGTTAGTCACATGCTAAGCCTTGAGCTTAGATTTTCTCGATTTTACAACATTATACTGTTGGTATTTTGTTACCAGATGCCCTTCACCAGAATTAATGATGAAAACCTACTGGGTTTACCCACATTTCCGATGTGACAGTCGGAGGCACAAGTTCAGGGTAAAAACTGATGGTCTTTCAAATTTCGGCTAATTTATTTAACATAGTTAAAGAGAAAATGGGTTAACCCACGCTTGACGTTCCATCCAGTCTCCAGGGCCTAGCACATCCACCTCTTTTACTTTGTAAAGATATTTTCAACAATTTATAAAAGTTTTTTTTTTCTCTCGAGCAAAAAGCGAAGATGAATTCACTGAAAAATACTGACCAGGGTGACGTCACTCTGCTCGCGTGAAATATCGTAAAAATAATGTGATTTATACGATTTTTGCTCAGTATTTCCATTTAAATTGGTTTCGAAAGGATTCCAACAACTCATTATAAATATTATACACTCTGACAGTGAATTTGGACGCCTACTCTATTTTCATTGTCGACGGTATCATAAAATCTTGGTCTCATTTTCTCATAAAGTGGTCATTGAATGTAGACTGTGGGTACAGCGTTACTGGAGAGAATGATTCAACAATTTTTTGACGGAAAACGTCTTTCAAAGAGGGGTACCTCATAAGAGAAACGTGACAGAAAAAAATGTTACAGAAAAAATGTTACAGAAAAAATGTTACAGAAAAAATGTAATAACCAGAATTATGACGTCATCGGAGTCCTTCCTCCTGCCAAAGTTTCCAAGTTCAAAATTATGACGTCATCATCCCTTTCAGCTACTAAAATTTCCGATGCTAAAATTTTTTATGTCCAGAATTATGACGTCGTTGACCCTTCCAGGTACTAAAATTTCCAAACCCAAAATGATGACTTGTGTATTATATTTTTCCTGACGGGCGACGCAATATTTTCAGACTGCCTTCTAAATAAATAGACATATGATTTGAATATGTGGAAATTCAGGGTGGATGGGCATTATGTCAGGGGCAACTGAAGGAGCTGATGACGTCATAATTTCGGACGTGGAAATTTGAGGGAATTATCTGTGGTTTAAGGGGCGTCCTATTCACTGAATATTGATATGGATACATTGAAAATATGTTTTCCGGAAACATCGGTAGTGTCTTTGACGTTGTTTTTTTTATGATCATTCTAGCATGAGCCTATTTCTCACGAAGGCTGATGATTTAGGTGAATGTTTTTTCAAATGATAGAAGTTAGTTCCATGACGGTTTCATATTTAATTTTTTTTTTTTTTTTGTATCAATTTGATAGTCTTTGATTCATCTTTCAACAACTTACTGTTAGTTTTAAAGTAAAATTACAGTCAAACAGAAAAGCATTAAAATAATTAATATCTTGTCAAAAACTCAAACCACATCAAAGAAAATATGAGTAGAAATGAGTTCATAAGGGAAAAATAGCTTTTTTAAAAATTCTCAATTCAAAAGTTTGGCAATATAATAATTATAAGTGGGCTAATTGATATAGAATGCCAACATAATAGAGGAGGTAGGACGCCAATTTAAATATTTCCAGTAACTAAATCTTGCTGGAGAAATTTGAAAAAGGTTATTTTTCTCTATTTGGGACATATTTATTATACCTATTTGTAAATATACATATTTCTGAAATTAGTTCGATTTTTTGTTTTCAGAACAATGAAAAAAAAAATTACTTTTAGATCCAAAAAATGCTACCTATTTTCTATCCAAGCTTTTTATCACTTTTTCCACCTTAATTTTAATTTTCCCGATAATTATGGAGAACGGATTTGTCCAATGGAAAGAGATTCAGTTTTAAGTCAATACAAACAAACAGTATCATAGGTACAGTAGTTGTTCTTTTTTTTGTTCTTTTTTTCAAGCAATATCTCTATACTTTTTAAGAATTCGATGAGCTTAAGTAACCCCAATTTTGAAACCGTGAATGAATTTCATAAAGTTTTAATCACCTTATAGTTTCACTGTCAAATACGAATCTACCTTTATAATATTTACGTAAAAAGTGTCAGACTTTCAATAATATTTCAATACCTATTAAAATAACACCATTAGTTTGGAAACAGACTTTTATTCTACTCACTACTGCAATACTGCAGCCAACCTTCCGCAACAAAATAATATTTATTTCGCATGAAGCTAAAGTCAAAAAAAAAAAGAAGAAATAAGAGCTTATCTTTTAAAAATTTATTTTTAACGTAAACTTCTTTATAAATTGTTTTAAATAAAAATACCTTCTTGGTCCTCTTTCCTTAGATTTATGCCTGTACATTTTATGAAATACTGACACCTAGCTTTGAATCGGTCACATGAACAACATAATGTGCCTTAACTTATAACATTCTTTAGTATATAGGTAGCACATTAGTGAATCAAAAGGGGTTTTGCCGAAGTTTGACTTTTTTATTTGCTGTAAAAAGTGTCATAATATAGTAGGATATCTGAGGAATTATAAATTATCAAGTAAAATATACCCTCAAATAACCAGTTAATTTCGTGATCGAAGAAACAAAGGAGAAAAGTTACCAAGTACAAATTTTTGACGAAACATAGACACCACAGTTCATGGGTTTTGCAAAAGACTGCATTGAAATCATACCTACAGAGAGGAGGTGAGTTTACACCTTTACACATTCATTAAGAGACAACTTCGGGTAAAGACAGATTCTAAATTAGTTTGTCTTTTGATTCAGCGAAATTTATTTTCGGTACCTTCATACTGGTTCCGTAAACATTGAAACTTTACGCATCTTCCAGGCCATATTATTTTGTCAGTTCATTTTCATCGCCAAATATTTTCCCTTCGTTCTTAGAACAGACGTTCAAAAGTTTCACGGTCTTTGTCTGTCACATTAATAACTTCCTGAAACATAATTATGTATCCTATACTACTTATAATCAGCAAAAAACAATTCTCCAGCTTGTTAACTGTTTTGACTGAAAATGTTTGGAGGGATGATTTTTTTTTCTACAAGCAGTGCTAATTGGGAATGGTTTTTACAAAGGTATATAATTTGAAGTTAAGGTAAACGGAAGGAGAGCCAAATGTTTATTACCACTCATCAAAGAAGGTATTTAACCGATAGAGAAGAGGGAATTAAGTAAAACGAAAGAGAGGACACTTCTTCAGAAAATCTTTGTTTATTTCATTTCCTAGCAAAAAAAAAAAAAAAAAAAAAAAAAAGACAATGATTTACAATATCGGGTTGGTGAAACTGTAATTCTGTAAAATTTTAAAATACTCACATTCAGATGTATCATTCTGCGGAGTAATTGCATCAACACAAATGAGAAGACTGAAAAAAAAAAAAAAACTACGTAAAAAATGGAACATCGCACAATTCCTAATGGATGAGTTTTTTTTTTCTTAATGAGAAGCGGTAAAGGTAGCGGCAGATTCAAATTTTAAATTAATGAGAAGGCTTATTGTGGGCTAATGAAAATTTCCATCGAGCCAGATGGAAAAAGGACTTATCAGTATGCAGCATTTTTTTATTGAGAAAATTAGTAGCTTCAAGTGGATTTTTAACATGATATATCTTCAATTTTTGATTGAGCCAAAACATGAATGAAAATTGAAGAATTAGCATTCTACAGATTTCTATAAAAATTGGAAATGTTATTATAGAATAAGTTCACGCAGGCAATTAAAATAGATTTATATACACGGGAAGAAAGTTGCTGCTCCTTCTTCGTTCCTAAGTCAATATAGTTCTTTGGTTTCGTACTGCAAAAATTAACCGTTTGTACGGGCCATAAATGATTGAATACCATTACTAAATTTTGTAACTCAATATTACACGATTTGTAATCGCTAAATATGGTTAATAATATCTGTAATTCTATAAAGCAGGCTATTAACAATTTTCTATTCAAACAATAAAAAAAAAGACAAAAACTCTGCTCTTTCATCTTTACAGAATACCTCTTCAAAACATTGTGGAGGAGTTTTTTCGAATGATTTTAAAAAATAGAATAACTTTTTGTTGCGGAATTGGGAGTATGCGAAGAAAAAATTTATTTTGAGACTTCATACCAAGTTTTAATATTAGCGGTATCAAAAAAAAAAGATTCTTCGGATATTCATTGACGCGAAACAGCAAATGAAAGCATTGATGCTGGTTGACGATTTGTAAATAAATGTTTGTATTTTTTTCAATAAATAAATAATTCGAAATTAGAATCAACAGCCTAATTTATGAATAATATTATTAATTAACTTTTGAAATTCGGTATCGATTTTTAGTGTGAGATGAAAATTTAAATTTAAACATCAACATTCATTGATGATTGAAGGGCTTAAAGCTGAAAGGGTATACTCAACTTACCGTATCCCTCCTATAAAACCAACATTAATTATTTATAATATGTATAATTAGCACGAAGAAAACATACTTTGGCACCTAATAGAGTTGCAACTCTCCCATGTCATCGTCAAGTGTAATAAAACTCCTAAGTGACATATTTGAACCAAAAAAAAAACAACTTTCTGGCACCTCATCATTGATGTGCCACAACATTAAATTCTCCTTTTTTTAGTGTGGAAGAAAAATAGGTACTGAATGAAAAATTTTTTTAACCATCAAAGTAACTTGAATTAAGTATCGATATTTTCATTATATCAACGTGCCCATTTTTGGTAAACAATTGTCGTCTCATCTAGCTACATTCAAATAGGCCTTCTGTAATGCAGAGACGCATCTAAAAATTTTCTATGTGTCGCCCCAACCCAGCTGCAGATCCAGAGCGGCATTTTGGAGGGGAGACATCTTTAAGTAACGACGCCCATTATTGTGAGGGCAGCGAGCAAAAAATTTATTTGTTCGAAATTGTCATCGGTTTTTGAAAAAATTAAAGGGCATGTATCCCTGCTTACCCCTGCCTCAATCTGCATCTTAGCTTTTACGAGGCAGAAAAAAAAAGTTTTAAAGTTTAAAAATAAATTTTTATTCGTAATTTTGCCAATCCAAAAAAATCTATCGGCCCTGGAAAAGTACCTCTTGCCCCCCTTTCGTTGCGCCACAAACTATATCGGATAAAAATTAACCAAAAATAGGTTTTATCAGAAAAACTAAGGGGCGCCAACCACTTTATTGTTATTTTCTGTCGGCGCTTTGTACCTCCAATTTCAACAAGAAACCCAATGATTTATTCTTCTTAATTATTTTTTTTTTTTTTTTTTTCAACTCAGTTTAGTTTCAACATGGGTGTATTATATAATTTTTGTACAAATTTGTCCTAAAAATGCAGCATTTATTATAACGATGAGTAATAATAGGCTCCTTAATTTTCCGCTGGTTTTATTGGCTCTCAATTTAAAGCATTTTCTTGAAACAATAATTGATAGAAAAAAAAAAGAAATCATGGGCGTTTTCAAATACCCCTTATGGCATTGAGAAATACATAACTAAAAACTAATTTTACCCCATTAGGATAGAATTTTGCAAATACCAAAAAGCCATTTTTATACAATTTTAATAGTCAAGTGACCTTTTAAAATAAAAACTGGGTAAATAAACTCTTACCAGGTCTAAAAGATACAAATACTTAAAGATCAATTTGACCCCATTTGACTCACTAAGAAACTGAATTTTAAAAAACCCTCTCTTCGTGAGCATCTAAAATATATTGGGAATATATATTGAAAATATCATGTTAATAGGTTTGGTGGTTTTGACTGGGCGTTGATAAGTCATTCAATCAGTCAGTCAGTCATAGCTTCCTTATATATATGTATATAATTATATATATATATATATATATATATATATGATAAATACTAATAATAGTAATAACATAGGATATAATTATATAATATAGATACACTATATGTATATATATATAGAATAACGTTTAAAAATGACTTAATATTAAATTTATTTTCGAACGTTGATAATTTTAGTGTCTCATCTATAGGTAAAACTAAAAGATTCGATTTTTCATTCAATTAGAATATTTGAACTGAAGGAAAATGGTAAAGGGAGCGGGTAAAACTACAAAAGTAAACGTAATTTGATAGCTGGTAAATGAGACTGAAATGGTGAAAAGGAATGGTAAGTACGAATTATGTACGGTCGTTGTATCTTACAGCGTCCCCATTTTATACGAAAATACAATTCTAGAAAATGCTTTCGTCCAGTCTAACGGAAAAATCTTCAACATCTCCGAATTTAGTATAGAAATTTTATCATTCCGATTAATTCAAATTGTTCACGCGCGAACAACTTTTCGCGGAAAATCGTTTTCCACGGAAATACGCATTCGCGTGAAAACAAGACAATTTTTCTCTCCCCCAACTCTTTTTGTATCCAGCCACTCTTTTTCAGAGGATGCCAAAAAATGTTAGTAGAAAATAGGCTGCTATAGCCGAAAACGAGCGGATGAAAATAATTCACCCGATCAAAAGGTGAGCAGAGTGGGAAAAACGATATTTTTCTAAGAAAAAAAAAAAAAAATCAGTTAAATTTCTATAATTTACCAGCAGTATCGATGGATTCTTTAAGCCGGTGGGTATTACAGCTTTTCAAATACCTGTAATTGATAATTTATAGACTTCAGACCGACGAGGATGTATTTTTGCAGCTCCCTTTTGCTTTGTAAAGCCATTTTGTTCTTTAATGTACGTACCTACATATTGTGGTGTCTGAAAGAAAAACCAACACCCCAAGTAAGAGGCTCACAAAGTACACCAAAAAAACTGAAATCCTACAAGAAACCACAAACTGAAAACCAAAACTCAGTCCAGGGAAACAAGCCAGTAGAAACAATAATTCATTGCCAGCCTACCAAGACAGCACACATAGCCTTATAGTTGGTTATCACTTTCTATAGAATCAGAATGTGAAAATAACCACTAACAATTATAATACTTACGCAGGAAAAAACATAAGAGACTAACTTACAATTCAACCAATAATCAACGAGTCATGCTGGAAATAATAATATTATTTTTCCTTCCCAACCATGTAATCATCCTCCACCAATGATGGGAAACAAACGTTGAAACCACTATCGAGTAGTTTGAACCAGAACTAGTTAAATGATTTTAATATGAGGAAAGGAATTCTACCATTTTTAACGGTGTTGAAATTCAATTATGCAACAAAAAATCCCAAAGTGTGTATTAACTCACTTAAAATTTTGTAAAAAGACTGTCATTGAGTCGCAATAAAAAAAAGTAAAAGGCGCGATTTCTGCTGGGGATATACTCATAAAGGATTGACGTGTAAACATAATAATTGTGTAGTTGTGTCCATGCGCGCGCAATGTATTATGTACACACACAACCACACACCGACACATCATGTAACACACAAAAATGGGAGTTACAATTGTAAGAGTTAAAGTTGCATGAATTTGATGATTGTAATTCTCATTTAGCCCCTACCATAGATCAAGTGCCAAGATATTTATACATTGAGAAGGCGTGAGTTCCCCTGAGGCTGTACTCATGAAAGATTGATGTGTAAATATAATAGTGTGGTTGTGAGTGTGTGCATTACGGATGCACACAACCATGACATAACTCGTACAAATTACAATTGTAATTCTTTCCTACTGTGGACCAAGCGCTAAGATGTTTACGCACCAAAAACATTTACTGCGAGTGAGAAACAGGTCCAAAATGAGACTGACTGAGCTCCATAATCCAGGTTAAGAACAGTTTAAATATTAGCGCAGGGAAAACTCAATTTTAGTTCACCGTTGTTGAGACAAAAATCTACACTTAACCCTCTGGTATACAATTGATCGACCAGAATGGGAAAGTCCAAGTAGTTGAATAAAATTGATTAACTTTATTGTTATTCCTGTTCATGAGGATTGAATAGATTGATTTGACTTAGTTTAGTAACTATACAAATTTAAACTTCATGAGCCATTCCCTAATTAAGAATAGCGACAGTAGTGAGGAAAATAAAATTATGGTAACATGACTGAAAGCTAAGGGCCTTCGAGTGTCTCAATGTCGCTGTTTTTTTCATCCTCTCATTCGATTGTTCATTAGAGTTTAGTTATCAAGTTGGAAATTTCACATAATTCTGAAAATTCATTTTGAAAGACATTGTCCTCAGCCATTAACTCTGCTGTGACAATCGTAAGTCATCCTATAGTAGAATATAATACCTATGAATAATACTGAAAAAATATCGATTTTCTTAAAATTTACCATAACGTGCTCTGGCTTCTCAGGATTATAATATGTTTCAAATATTCTGGTTGACATTGACAAAGAACAAAACCATTCCTTACTCAACTAACACCCCTGATCACTTACCCCAATCATTTAAACTCGGAAGCAAAATAATTATCCATATAGATGAATCACAGCATAATATGAACAATTAATTGCATTATGAACTTCTTAAATAATTTACCTACTCACGCAGTATTTTTACTTAAACTTTTAACAAGAATTTATACTCAAGGACGCAATGTCTCCGAGAAACACAGTCCAGCGTTAAAGACTAAGTCGTCAAACTGATAATAATTTGATAATATTGAGGTGAACAAAATAATGAAAACTTTTCAGCTAATTAAGGGCCGAATAGCGACTGACCCGTTAATGATCTAGTACCTCTTTGAATACCAAATTAGACAAATTAATTTGGCACCCACTCAATCACACAATCTTCATCTCATTAATAGAGCCTGCCTATAATAAGTTGAACACTAGAAGGATTGGCTATTACTTAGTTACATACGAGTATAAATACTACCTATACACACTTAGATCAATATTGTTTTCATTGTACAAAGTTATTTAATCGATTGATGAATTTTGGTGTTTTCTTTTTTTTGGCAGAAAGGAGATGGAAATTTTCCCAACTAATGTAATGAGTTGTTACAATCAATGAGTAGAAATTACAGCATGACGCATCTCAACTCATAATCTTTTGTGGCACTTTGATTATTGAAATGCGATACACAAAATATTGGTTAACCAATATCCCGAAATATTTTGGCAATTTACTAAATTTTAATTAAATTTCAGAATCTGGACCTCAGTTTGTGGGAAGGTTGTGAGAATATTATAAAGTAATTAGTACATTAGGTTAGATAAATTAACTTTATAGGTATTACGTCACTGCTTCTTCTAACCCCAAACAGATAACCAATATTAACATTCGAAGAACGCGCCTCAAATTCCTAGTTCGAAAATATTCCAGTCTTTGTCACTTGTCTTACAATATAATTTAGGATCGTTCCTATGTCGTCGTGGTATTTTCAAAATATTTTCAATTTCCATCTTTATGAAGGAGAAAGCTGAAGAAATATTTCAAAAATAAATTTAGCTCAACATTCTCAATTATTGTAACCTTTATTTTTGAAAGAGAACATAAAAACAAAGAGAAAAAAAACAAACCCATATTTTTGGAAATTAAAAAAATGTTTTCATCTTTCTTTTATGTAGCCCCATTAGCATAAAAATAAATATTCCACAGATATGTTAAAAACAGAACTCATTGGTTATATGGGAATGCATGACCGTATCCTATTTCCAGCTGTATTAAAAGGCCTCCAGCACAAAATGAACACTTTTGGGGGTACGATTCCATAACAAGTTGACGTCATCGTTTAAGAATGTAGAGAAGTGGGTGTGAAAATTTCGGTCATAAAAGATGCGTTAGCTGAGTGTAATTAATTTTTTTCTTCTCTTCTTTTGTTTTTCTAACTTCTCTTGTGTCCTGGGAGACCGACATTATCAACGAAATACCGTCGTCTTCATCCGCACGCACGTTTTTCAACGACACCATTTTAAAAACTTCCGGACAATCTTTTCGTAAATCTTTTACTGTCACATCTGTTCTCCTTCCCCTACCTGCGCTGAAGTTTGTCCGAAACATTTTTGGAAACGTTGTTTGCTGTTTTCTTAAGAAACCTTAATGAATTCTCAGGGCGAACACATGAGAATGGAGAAAAGAAAAAACCTGCTCCTAAGAAATAGCCATCCTTAATTTCAGAACGTTGGAAAATAACCGTCGTTGATAGCGAAGCACTCAAACAATTTTCACAAAATTTACAGAATCGTATTTTCGAAAGATTTTCCCTCAGAAACTTGCCCACTTTTTTTTTTTTCCGCCTGTATACAAGTTAAAGAGATTTTCCTAGCCTCAATTGTTGTAATATTGCAGTAAAAAGCAGCTCAATTTTCAACGTTATTGATACAAAACCTTGGAACTGTGTATTCTATTCACCCAATGTACATTATTTGAATCCATTCCTACTCGCTTGGAAACAAAAAACAAAACGAAAAAAATTATTTTCGATCGTGAAGTGAACAAATTGTCGAAGTAAATGAGACTGTAATGTGCAATGTCGACTCTTTCACAGAATATCCTCATTAAATTTGTAGAGCTCCAAAAAGCCAAAATAACAATCCAAATATCTACTTAATCTAGTCCATAATAGTCCAGGCACTAGAACACAAAAATAGACAATTGGCGCCAAAAATTTTTCTTCAAACGTAGGTGTATTTGAGCCTCCAAAATAATAGGCAAAAAGTTTTATTCTCCACCATTTTTGCCATCGCCACAAACGAAGGAAAGTGTCCACAAACCAAGATTTACGCTTATGTGTGCGTCAATACTCATTTTATCGTGAAAGAATAAAAGAAAAAAAGAAGAAGTTCAGCAAAAAAAACGTTCGTCGAGTAATTTTCTATAAATAAAAAAGTTACCAAATTTTCAACGATAAAATATCGGACGGCTGTAAAATATTAGTTTTTGCATCGAGTTAGCTTAACATTTTGTTACAACGCATCTGCCGTAGGAAGTAAGAATGTGACCAGAAAGAATTGATTATAGACAGCCTTTTCGCGTTTGATTTTCGCGTTTGATGCTTTGCGAGGAAAAATAGATAATAACTTTTGAAACAAAAAACAAAAAATTCAGAGTTCAGCAGAGGATGAGAGTTTTGGTGTATTATTTTGTAGACTGGGAAAATGTTCGCGCCAATTTTGTCGAATGTTGCTCGGAAATGATGAAAAAATTGGTTTATACGTCGCGTCGTCATTTCTATATTTTTAAAATATGAAAACACGCGAAATACGTATTTACGGCGCAATGATTATGCAATTAGCGTGACATACTTCTTGAATTATCGCTGCGGAAGTTAAATACTAAATAATTCCAGTATAGCTGTTGCTGGAGAAACTTTTAAATTATTGTTTCTCTCTTTTTAACGTATTTTTATTCTTTTTTGTATTGTTTTTTTTTTGCGTAGGTTTGATTTTTTTGTTAAATTTTTTTTCTTTAATGTTTTTATGGTTCAATTATATTTACATTAGTATCTAGAAATTTTGCATTAAAACTAACCGTTTTTTGGAGATAACTTAAAAATTATCTGATTGATTTTGAAAAAAAATAAAAAATAAAAAATAAAAAAAATCACTATAAGTTTAACTTTTATTAGTAAAAAAAAATTTGTCGTCCAAGTCGGTACTCAGGGTGAGAAATTAACCTATGCTGAAACATATAGAAAACCATGTAAAGATCGAATTAAGAAAGTCCTGTTTTTTTTTTCGAATCACGATAAAAAGTAAGAAAGTAAATGAAGATGTACAAATCAAAATACATGCATATTTCAATGTTGGGGGGAAAAAAACGGAAATTCACCGAACTCATATCAAATTACCAAGTTTGAATTGCTCAACACTACCAGTTTGGCATGTTTTCAAAAAAAAAAATCAATTTTTTTAATTTGTTTTATTTTATTTTCCGTATAGGTACCTACAGTAAGTGAGTATAATAACAATGAATTCCCTTGAAAAACATTAACTTCGCGAATGAGATGAGTGAAAACTTTCACATAATCGAATATTATTATAGTACTAGTGATTTTACCTGTGGCTTTGTTCACAGCTATACGCTGAATCGGTACAAAAGTTACCGTAATAATCAAGAAAGGTACGCTGTATTCTATTACTATAATTTCATTTCAAATTTTATAAATAATACAGATTAATATTTTTTATTATCTGTGAAAAACTAGAAATGCAAAAGATGATCATTTTTACTGAAACAGAAACAGTGTAGAGAATCATTGATGTAAACATTTAGTATTGAAACATCTCCGTTCGCCAGCCCCTTCAAAATCATTCGCTGTCAATAAAATAACATATGATACTAATCTTTTCAGTGTTTTTCCGAATAATTGATTTTATGAAAGCTTTTGAAGTAACCAACATCTATATTTAAAATTTAGCGAAATTCAGCTTAACTTGTTAAAAACTTGAAGAGTCAATCTTATCCTTAGGAGTTTTTATCTATCTACATTTTCAGTGCACATGGCGAGAAACAGTAGGCCACTGTTTTTGGCGGAAAACTTTCATATTTTCACAATTTATAATTTATCAGACTGGATGCTAAGAAGACATCCTACCGATTTTAAAATACCTACAATATTACACACGCAAGCTGCGCACGTTAAAATTTTTATTTTGAAGTTTTATGGAAGAATGATAAATGTTGTTTCACTTCTCGAGTTCCTAATTTTAATCTTTTTGTTTCTTTTTCTGATCGTTATGTAAGTACCACACTTCTGAAAAAAAAAAAATGATAGTTAGGTCTTACAATTGAAATTTGGAAAATTATTTCAAACTTTTCAAATTTTTCTGTTTCGCTTTATACATTCGTTAAATTTTGATCAGATAAAAAGGTAATAAAATATAATATTATGAATTTTTAATTATCAAGATCTGTTAAGCATAGAAACGCATGGTACATTTACAAAAATAATTTTTTGATATAAAAGTGATGGTGAAGGAGATGGTGATATCAATATGCACCAAAGTTAAAGAATAATTTATACATTTTTACCGATAAATTACTAGTTTTTTTATGCAACAATTTTTAGCAAGTTTTTAAACCTTCTGTTTAAAATATTGAGACTTAGTAATACCGCGGCTGAGATCATTTGATAGTTTTTCATTTTATGAAAAATTATAAGATTCGACGTCAGGAACTTATAAGTACGAGAGGAATCGAAATTTTTGCGCCAATTGAACTGAAATTCGATACATGGGTAGCTTACGACATAATCTCATATAGGATCGAGTTTTATGCTAATCCGTTGAGGGTTTGAGCCATATGGGCCAAAAATATTCAATTATTTGTGATCAAGTCGTAATAATCATTCGATAAATTAGAGATTTGGCAAATATAAATTAATTTTGAACATGGTGAAAGTAAAAGCCGGTACCCTGTTTGATGAAAATTGATCGGGTGGTTTAACAATGGAGGTCTGTCAAAAGTTCTACCAATGGACGTAAAGATGAGAAATAATCATTCGATAGGATTGAAATTTGTAATATACATATAAGTAATTCTGAGCCTAATGAAAGCTGATATCAAAGAGGTATGAAAATCGGTAGAGCGGTTCAAATATAACTTAGGGGCTGAAGAAAGTTTCACTAATGGGGTGGTTACGAGGTGAAATTTGGTATGTACGTAGTTAAGGCTCCGTACTACCAAGTAGGTATATATGCATGAAGGTGATAAGAGATGAACCGACATTTAATGTTATTTTTGTTTCATAAATTTCACATTTTTGTTGACTTGGTTTGTTAATATTATAATATTCATTATATTTTTCATATATAGTTATATATTCAGTAAATCATGACGAGAATAACACAAAATGGCGGGTCATTTCGTAGCAGCCTCATATGCGCATACCTAATAATGAAAAGCCATATTGTATAGGTACTCTATTCATGCTAAAAAGTGCGTGACATCATAAACTATATCTACACTTATCTGCATGAAACACCATGTTTGTTTACTCTACAAAATAAGGTTTATCCTTACGTATGACAATGTGCATCTATACCTTTTCCGCTCTCCCAACTAATCACCTTGTCCATAGATGATTCTGAAGTAATAAACTTCTTAGGGTGAATAGTAGTGGAGGCAGAGACATACAGCTATAGAGATGTCCAATACCGGATCAAAACATGTCAAAGATAGAATGCTACAAAATATTCCAAATTCCAATATTTGTTGCTGCGCATATTTCATAGCCTGATAGTTTGTGTGTATTGGTACAGAGATGTCTATTTTCATAACAAAATCTGAGTGGCTTTGGATCCGCAGAACATACAACTCCAATTGCTTATTTTCTATCTTTCACATATTTTTAAACCACACGGTATATGGAGCCTTGGACATTGTCTTAGCTATATGTCTCTGAATAGGTGATAGTACTATCAAACTATTGACAGTCCAATAGTAAGTCGATGAACAACCCCTACCGATAGTTTTTGTTGAAACGTTTGTTTTGGCATTATTTTACAAAGAGTTTGTAAAAAAATTTAGTACCTACTATTCGGACAGTTTTTAGAGCATAATAACAGAAAATTGGTTCATAAAAATTTTTTACTTTCTATGAATGGATAGAAAAAATTTTTAACTATTTCCATCACTAAGTGTAAACAGAGTATAGTCAGTTTTGATTTTAATGAAATGTGGTACCTAAGCTAAAGGCAGTAGTTTTCGACACTTTAAGAGAAATTTCAACTTTGGAGCTCAACTGTAAAATCAGTTTTAAAATTACAGCATTGTTTCATGGCTCCTTGGAACCAGAAATCTATCTAAGTACTATTAATTTTAAACATACCTAGTATTGAATTAAATTTCATTATTTTCATAACTGATAACAATGAAACTAAAAAACATCAAAATCCTTAGTTTGTAACACTCCCATCAGAATAACCTATATTATCTTTAATTAACCAAATAATTATTTAATAGCTCCTTGGAATGGGAAATCTATCTATTACTATCCATTTCAAGTACAGTATAGAACAAAATTTCATTATTTTCATAATTTTTGATTACTGAAACAATATAGTATCAAAATCATTAATTTGTAACACTAATTGTTTAGGTAGTAATAGTTATTATACTGCTTTTCGACACTTTTGTTAAAAAAACATATACCTACTTCACTTTACAAAATAAGAAGCTTTAATGGGGAATACTGAAGGTTTGTTTAATCTAAAATATAACAGAAATTAGAGTTCATATGTAGCAACCATACACAAGCCTAAGAATAGCTAAAAACACTGGTGCAACAATATAATTCATTGACTTTTTCTTCTTGCACTAGTTCGCAACAAAAGTGTTGCAAACAAATGAAATTACAAGTTTCAGGCCTTAGTCAGGTTTAAGTTAAAATAATGAATGAAAATTTATTATTTCATACAAAATACATGCTTTTATCCATCCATCAGTGTTACTCTTTCTATAAAAGTAATTCTTCAGCCATTCAAATCAATTGCTGGACCATTATTTATCATTTTTTGGGAAATCATCAATTGAGGTAGGCAGTTAGTAACAATGATAATTTTTGACTCCCCAAAACAATGAATATTTAGTGTTTTTTTATACCTAAATGATGAATATATTTTTTACGTATCTGTGATGTTTTCAAAATAAGAAGATAAAGGATGTGTTAATAGATGCTGAACATTCTATATTATTACAATAAAAGCCTTAATTTTTGCATATCTAGATGAAAAGTATCGTAAACCTACGCAATATCGAGAACCACTGCTTTCATTCTGAATTGATTTTGGTAGAAACTGGTTGAGCATAGTTGACGTGCAGGATGAAGAAACTTCAACGATTAAAAGACGTCGTTTGGCATTGATAGGGTTAAATTTTTGTAGATTCATTTTTTTCTTTCTTTTTGAAGGGAGAAAAAAACGATTTTTAATTATTTTGAAAAACACGTTTTTCCAGCGAAGCCTCTTGCAGTCGAGTTCTTTTCAACTTGTTTGCAAATTGTTTTCGGCTGACTCCTCAATGCTAATATAGGTATGTCGATAATCATTTCGTCGTCGTTAATAATATCGATTTCTCGTTCTGTTTTCTACCTGTCCTCGCCGTCACTAAATTACCGACAGCTGGCACGCACGTTAAACCCAAATCCCTGCGTTATAATAATAATTTTATTGTACGAGTGGAACGATGGAATTTGACAACAATGAATTATCCTACCTACGATACGCACACGATACCCATTTCGCCCATAGAGAATACACAAAGCGACTTAACATGGTTACATACTGAGAAATATCACACACACACACACACACACACACATTTGAATACAAGCTCTCGTTCTCGTCGAGAATAACCATTTTCGCGAAAGAAAGCCGCATCGTTACGCCAAAGTTTAATCATCGTCGCGGCTTTTTATGAATTCAATACGTACAGCCGGTGAAAAATTATCCAAAACGACGCTTAAAAGCTTTATAATCTGTACATATAGACATAAACCGTTGAAGGAGTAGTTTCGCTATTTTAAAGAATATTGCGTTTGTACGTGTCGCGCATTTGCCAGCGTTGTTTTTTTTTTTTTTTTTTTTTGTAAATTCATTTGAGCCGATTCACCTCTCGTCGGGCTCGAAACGTAATTGTTTCTTTCGAAAATTTTACACCGTTCACGAGTTGGCTTCTTAATTTGTGAATACTTTCCCGAAAATATTGCCGAAGCCTGAAAATCTTTTTTTACTCGGTTTTCTCGCATACGGGATATTAAAACTGACATCATATAGAGGCTATATGGGTGGGGATGATAAAAATCATCCATTCCATGAGAAACGAACACAATTTGTAGCATTTTCCCATTTTGAGCTAATTTTTTTTTTTTTTTAATGTAGATACCTATATTAAGTAATGTATGTATATATCGTCCAAAATCTTGTGTTCGCAGTTTTTAGAAAAATATGAAAAAAATAGAGCTAAAATTTTCATGAAAGATATTTTTTGTCTGGGAGCAGGTTTGAAAGAGGTTTGGTGTTTATCCGTTTTGTAATGTACGAGAAAATTGGAAAACAAAAAATTCCTGTAATGGTTGTTTTTCCAGGATTCTGAGAAAATGACAAAAGTGACAGAATTGAAACTTTCTAGATAGATATAGGTAACCTATAACCTACACACTGTTTATGGAACCTAATAAAAGTGTGCGTGTAAGGCAACCAAATTGTATCTTGGTGCTCATAGCCAGCCAGTTTAATGCCTAACCACACACAAAATGTACTGAATGCTTAGGGAAATTGTCCACAGGCATTGGGGTACCATATACGGACTGCAACACGCACTTTATCAGTGAGTAAATTCTAATTACATACTCGCTTTTCCCGTTTGCTGTTTGCAGGCAAATGTAGAGATGCGTTTTCTGTATGAGTGCATACAGACAACATATTTTGTTTATGTTGGAACTATTTGATTATTGTACATGAACTAGTTGGCTACACTGATATATCGTCTAAATACATTTTCTATGTTATTGGTTATATCGACCACTATCGATAAGAACTCTTTGTTCAGTCGTATTAGTAATACAACTTGCTTTTCTGTTGTTCTCTATGAGTACAATAAATATTCTTGGTGCGGTAGATGTGTTTTACATATTTTATTTCTAATTAATAACTTCGTCACTTCTTACGAGTACATCAAAACCCCCTTGATGTCCAATATGATGGAGGCGCCGGGTACCTGACAATAATGGAAAACGGGATTATCTCCCATGGTGAAGATTCCACCAGGTATTCGAAAATTATGGTGTGAAAGGAGGAAAATACGTAAGTCAGTAAATACATTAAACTAATCAGTGATCACTGTAATACCCACATATATATATAGATAATATCTGTTGACAGAACTTTTAGGCTTAACTATTTAATATATTTTAGTTGTTAGCCTAGACTTACGTACGGAGAAATAAACGAGAGAAATGGAGAATATATATATATATATATATAAATATGTTTACGTACACGGTAATGATAATTATTGTATGGAGTGTTTGAGAAACCATGGTTATGAGATGCGCATCTGGTTGTTGATTGGTGAGAAACACACCACTTGGAGAATGGAGATTTTTAAAGGAGAGTATAATATACTTATATAATTAGTGTGGAGAATAGAGTTGTATTTGTTTGTCATTGTCGGTGGTCATTGGAGAAACGCCATACAATATACTGTAAGAGGTGATGA
This sequence comes from Ericerus pela, assembly GCA_011428145.1. Lineage (NCBI taxonomy): Eukaryota > Metazoa > Arthropoda > Insecta > Hemiptera > Coccidae > Ericerus > Ericerus pela. The sequence continues at coordinate 270,219 of WOFM01000027.1, forward strand.
AACCGGAGATTTGGAGGTTTAATGGAGAAAATTGGAGAAATAAATAAATAAATAAATCAATTGTGTAATATTTGGAGTATGGAGTTAAAGGAGAATTGGAGATGTGATCGAACTATTTCTATCGAAAGTTTGAGAAAACAAAAGAGTGGATGTAGGATGATGTAATACGCAGCATTCATTGTCGCGCATTTACATTCACACCACTACATACGCAAGTACGTACAAATAAAGGAGAAACGGAGAATAGCAGCTGCAAGGAGAAGTTTAAAGTCGTCAGCAATATTGTTGACAACACCTGGACGTGGTTGGCAGGCGCCAACCTTATCTAAATAGCTAAAGGAGGTAGCGACAAAAAAAACGGAGAATAAAATGTTCGAACAACGGAGATACATATACACATATACATATAAGGAGAAACAATGTTGCACACACGCACAAGTAGGTATCGCATCATGAGTACGATATACACTCTACTGTTGTGTGTGTGAGTAAAGGTTCGCCTGGTTTGATTGTATATAGACAATCTGCAATAAACGGCAAGGCCCAGGCATGTCTTACAAACCGAGGTCATATACGAGTCAAACAAATTAAAAGGAGATAGCAATACTAAGTCTTTTGTTCTTTGCTGAATGTATTTTTTTTGGAGAATTGAGATAAGGAGAACTGGCTAATGAGGGTGAAGGATTGGAATAGAATCATTTTTGTGGGAATCGATTGGTGTTGCTAAATTATGACGCAAAATCTAACTCTGTCCAACAACGAGCTGGAGATTTGATGACAAGCTCATTCACATTGTAACATCCTGATGATGAACGTTCAGCAGTCGGCGCAATTTTTAACGTTTAAATTCCTGTTGTGGAATTTCATACTCATATGTAATATTTTGTTGTATTTAGTTCGGCAATTTTTCGATACGATTCTAACAACTGTCATCTATGGGCTAACTCTGCAATTCTATAGAAATTAGTTGTTTTTCACCCATTTAATAATCGTTCAAAATAAGTTCGTTAGCATTTGTCACCATCTTGTACTCTGTTTGTTCTCATCGTGTCTGTTCCTGTATGGAACAATAGTTGGAGAAACTTTTGAGGAGATTTATTTGTGGACAAGAGTTGGTAAGTCGTAATATTTCATTATCGGAGTTTTATTGATATTAGTTTGGTTCGATTTCCAATCCACCCTCAACACTTTTATTGAATTCAATTGGAGACACTATCAGAATTAATAGGAGATAAATCTAAATTTAATTGGAGAGATTTTTTAAACTGGAGAAAACTTTATTGAAATATGCGCAATCGGAGAAATATTTTACGAAAGCTTTCTAAATTAAATAATCGGAGAAAACTTTAAAATGGCCAATATTTTCGATCGAAAATTTTTAAAGTATCGGTACATAGGGAGCAGTTGATTTCCTTAATTAATTGGAGATAAATTCTTGCTCGTGATACAAGCCCTCAATGGAGAAGGAGATGAAGAAAGAGAGGAGAAGAGTAAAATTAAAGGTTCCCCCGAATATTCCAAATGCCTTTACTGTTTGGAGATTGTAATAAAAACCAGTAAAGCCATTGGGTGATTTGTGAGCGGAGTCACATGCGAAACGGAGTTGCAACTAAGATGGTAGGATCGAGAACAATTTTTTTTTTGAGTGATATTTTATTTCTTTTACCATCATGGCTCATGGAGATAATCGGAGATAAATCCATCTCGGAGAAATTATACGGAGAAATGGAGTAATATATATATATATATATATATACGTACATGAAATTATCTTTCTAATTAAATTAAAAGTGTTGTCTCAGTCTTATATCTAATTTTACTCGTTCCAAACGAATCTTTGTTTCCCGGGTCGATTATGTGAAAGGGTGTTGCGTTCGCACCTGGAAATATAATCGACTAGCTATTTTTGGAGGATGTACGTGTGTTCCGTACGTCTTAAGAAAATGGCGTTTCTAGTTATAGGCGGCAATTTTCAAAGCCTATGATTATGAAGCACGGTTGAGCACCTCCCTGCATTTTAAATTTTCGTGGTGGAGAATTATTAAAAGAGACTAATGGATTTCGAACCAAACTATTTCTTAAATTTAAGAAATAGACATTAGCATTGACACATGGAGACGTAATAATATGGAGACATTGTTAAATGAATATGTTATTGACAAATGGAGATGTCGTTATTTGGAGACACATATGTTATTATTATTATTATGTATACACGGAGATACATGTTTTGACTTGTAAACTCGAACATTTTTATTTCGTAAAATGTCGGATGTGTTCCAAAATCCGGCAGGCGAGGTCGCCCATGAAACCACGATCAGTGCGACAGCGAGGGCAGTTCCCGATGCAAGTTGAAAGAGTACGACACTGACTTTGATTTCTATGAGGAGGAAATCAAAGAGCAGTTAATTGAGCCTGAGGTATCGACCCAAGAAGTTGATCCTCAAATAGAAAGTTGTCTCTTGAGCAATCCGAGCAAGAAAAAGAAGGGTGAGATATTTTCTTTTTGAGGTTGCATCCACATATATTATTTTGTTGTTAATGCTTTTGAAGGAGACAAGTTGTAACGTCACACACATATTTTAATTTCGCGGGCCCTTCATTACAGTTAATACAAAAGCAGCTGTAAAGGAGATGGTGGAGTTGAAAACGCGCCCGAGTACATCGGGAACGTCGAAGGCCGCCACAACGGGGGAGCTCCTCGAAAGAAAGCAAATCCACCATCGAGCATAGCGCAAAAGGGATCGGAGCAACCTAAAACCACAAAAAAGGGATCGGATAAACCTAAAACGAAAGCTGTGGGGAAATTGGCAACCTCAGTCGTCGCAGCCAAACCGCCACCGACGAGTATTAAGCCATTTAATATTCCGACGTACCAAATTCCTCGAATTTTGGAAGCGGTTGAGAAAGCAACGTCCATGGCGTTATCGGAGAAAACCCGTGAAGATGTAAATAGACCCATGTTGTAGTGGGAGGCTGACGCACAGGATCTAGCTTCTGAAGTGGTGCTTGAGTGCATTCAGGCGATGAGGAGGGAGAATGCCCTTCAAGCAAAGTGAGCGGAGTTGCAGGAGATGAAGGAGCTGAAATGTCATATTGCGCTGCTTGAAAGGTCGTTAAAGGAAACTACGCAAAATCAGGTAATTGGAGAAAATGTTTTGGAGAATGGTGATAATATTAATAACGATTTTGCAAATAACAACGACCAAATTGTAACTAATAAGGAGAATTGAGATATTATTAATGACCCGCCAATTGAACAACAAGTCCCACAACATACCAATAGTAATAATAATAATCAATCGGAGAGAGATTTAAAAAGGGAGTTTTTGGAGATATTTGTCAATGTTTTAAAAGGAGATGAAATCGTTACGGAGGATTTAAATAAGAAAACTAAATCAGAGATAGTTTTATCTAGAGACAACACAAAAAGGGAGTATAAATTGACAAGAAATTTCAGGTATGATTTGTGGTTTGACTATTTGAAAACAGAATTGATTTCGAAAGATCTATTTGATGTTTTGGAGAATTCGGAGAAGGAATTGGGGAAATTTAATGAAAAGGAGAGGGAGATGAGACTTAATCTTGTTCGAGATGTTATCATTAATCATATTAACGATAACTATCACAAGATGATTGTCTCAGACAATGATCCAAAATCAATTCTGAGCACAATTAAGGAGTTTAAAAAGTGAGAAGTACAAAAAGCATCGGAGGCTTTAAGGAGAGAATTGGCATTACTGAGATATAATCCTCAGAAGGAGAAAGCATGTCAATTCATCAACGTTTTGATGAATTGATACGAATGTACGAAAGTCATCAGGAGAACCATATTTTAACGGAGAAGGAGAAAAGGAGTTATTTTTATATGGTGGTGTCAAGGTCATCTAACCTCATCGAGCCCATTAACTTTATTACGAAACGTCAAAATGACGTTGGGCTATCAATTGAGGAGTTAAAATGTTTAATGTTGCAGGCGGAAGCAACACGAAATACGGAGAAAAAGCTGGAGGGAGTTGGACGCGGAGTGACTGTAGGCACACAAGGTAATATAGCTTTCCGAGGCAGGATGGGTGCGAAGACCGGAGTGGCACGAATTTCATCCTCGTCTGTTCAGTATCCCACTATCATATGTTTCAACTGTCAGCGATACAGGGCACTTTGGCTCAGACTGAACATATCGCACCGTTGAAGGTCGCATGTGTTATACTTGTGGAGAAATCACATCAACACACATCTCCGCTACGTGCCCTAAACATGGCAAGATGCAGGCAGTGGTAACGGACCATAAAACACAGAATCGGAGAACTGAGTATGGTTTTATCCATGGACGCAATCGTGGTCTCTCAAACCGGTACGAGTAATGACTCGTGGATTGAAACCACAAAAGAGGTTAATCAATGACCCAATGAAGCGGATTAGTGGTGTTCTGCAGACACTGGCACGAGGAGGCAGTGCAAACCAGAGAGGTGTTGCCCCTTGTGGCCGAGTGTCCCTCCATTGTCGTCCTGAACCATCCACAAATGATACGCAATCATTGGCAAAATTTGCGATGTCTGAAACAGATGCATGTTCCTCAAGTTCTGAGTCGATGCGCACTCATGCATTGCATGTACACCTTTGAATGGACATGCAGGTGGATCTTGGAGTGGAGATTGAGATCCCCAGCAAACCTCAACCTCTCGTGGAACAACCTGGTCCCCATACCAGTGGAGTCCCATGATGTTGATATGCAGTTAGACCCGGACTTGCTAAATATCCAATTACCGCCAAATCCTCCGTCGTTTGACCATTCCCCCAAAGGCCAGCAACCGGAGCAAGCGTTGCTAGCTTCTGGAGAGGAGCCACCTAATGGGGAGCCAATGGAGATTCAGGCTTCCACTACCAACACCCCATCTTCAGGTACTGAATACATCATTTATTTTCTGCCTGACAGTGGTGCCACACAACACCTTGTGTCGCAGTCGGCTCCTCTCTCTAATCTTCAACCTTATTCGGAGAATATACTAAGTGCCAATGTTCAATCACGACTGCCATATACGGAGTCTGGTAGTTTATTTACTCGTGATTTTCTCGGCAATAAGGTTGAATTTAAAGGAGTAAGGTGCTCTCCTCTACTATCGGAGAACATATTTTCTTCACACAAACTTGTCGATCTTGACTTCACAATACTTCTCGATAATACTTCTATTAAAATTACTGATGTCACTTATAATAATGTTTATTTTTTCAGCACTTATTGCCCACCTTTCTGGCATATTGAATTTCCTACGGATCGCACGACTGGTCCTGTAGCGTATAATGATGAAGATGTCGATCTGTTTCCTCATCTCACATCTGCGAATGCTGTCGCATTTTCTGTTGTTTCAACAAACAATTTGGAGGGAGAAGAAGGAGAAAATGGAGAAAATGGAGAAGGAGAGGAGAATAATAATATGTCAGAAGTGAGTATAAGCGAAGGCGATAGCAAAATCGGAGGGAGTAATCAAATGGAGAATTGCTCGCCTAAACAACTAATTGGAGATAACAAAACCTAGACTAATATTAATAAAAATGGAGATGGAGAAACAAATGACTCAGTAACTAAATTTATATAAGAATCGGAGACTGGGAGAAATAATTTGGAGAAAATAAATTTAAATGGAGAAAAGGAGGAAGCCAAGACAAACAATAATATTTTAAACAAAAATTTGTAGTGCGATCGGAGAATAGTGTGTATAGATGATATGCCCGAACCTACCATTTTAGAATTTACTGGAGTGAATAAAACAATGCCTTTGGAGTTATTATGGCATTACGAATTGGGTCATGTTTTGGAGTAATATTTAAAGAAACTTGCACTCATTCATAAAGAATTAAAAGGAGTACAATTTACCGAAGTGATACGAGACTGCGAGATCTGTGCAATCTCAAACTTTACAAAATTACCTTTCACACAAGCAAGGTGGAGAGCCAGAAGCCTTTGCAATTGATTTATTTGGATGTGATGGGACCAATATCTCCCAGCACATTTCCAGGAGGGAGGAGATTCATAGTTGTATTTATCGATGATTATTCTCACTATGCTCAAGCTTACGTATTGACACATAAATCTAAAGTAGGAGAATGTTTGGAGACCTTTTTTAGGAGTTCACAAAATCTATTAGAGTGTGATCAAAAGGTGTGCTATTTACGTTTGGATCAAGGAACGGAGTTTATTGGATGTTATACACAGGAGGTGTTAAAAAGGGAGAACATTGATCCGCAATTAGCACCACCAGACACTCCACAGCATAACGGAGTTGCTGAAAGGTTCAACCGTACACTACAAATGAGAGTAAGAGCCCTAATGTATGATTCAGGCTTACCCCGGAGTATGTGGGATTTAGCCGTTAAAGCTGTGGTATTTGTTTATAACCGTACCCAGCACAAGTCAATTAATTATGGAATCCCGTTAATTAAATTTTCACCAAATGCGAAATATACATTTGACCAATTACGGCGGGCTATTTATTATTTTGTCCTGAAACCAAAGCCTATCTGGAGTTGAGAGATGTTTGTTTCAATGAAAAAGTGGTATATAAAGATAGATACAAACCACTGGAGAATATTGAATCGAAAAATGATAATTGGTTTAAGTGCGAAAAATCGGAGATGGTGCAGGAAAAGGAGAAAGTAAATCCTGCATTTAAATGGACAAAACAGAGAAAGTCCCAAAGACTATTAATGGAAAAGAAACAAAAGGTAGAAGCATTCAACATTGAAGAAGAATGCTTGGAGAACAAAAATCTGGAGAACCTGACAGATGAGTTCGTCTACTTAATGTTGGCAACAATATATAATGATCCTAAAACGTATGGGGAGGCGTTGAGATCACCCAATAGCAGAGAATGGGAGAAAGCTATTGAGGAAGAAATGAAATCGTTGCAAGAACACAAGGTCTGGAGTATAGTAGATAGACCGAGTATTGATGAGAAAGGGAGAAAACCAAATATAGTAGACTCAAGGTGGCTATTTAAAATAAAGCCTGAACCGAACGGAGGAGTCAGATACAAAGCACAACTAATTAGCAGAGGCTTTAAGGACAAATCAGATTACAATTTGACTGAAGTATATGCACCAGTCACACCATTGGCTGTCGTACAAAATCTGTTAGCAATAGTTAACAAATACGACCTGGAGATAAGCCAATTGGATGTTAAAACGGCATTCTTATATGGAGAATTGCCAGAGCCAATTTACATGGACATTCCCGAAGGAGTAGGGATAAATATTGCAGAGAGAAATCATAAAATTTGTAGGTTGAACAATGCTATGTATGGTTTACAAACTGCGCCTAAATGCTGGAACAGGAGGTTCACAACAACATTGAATAATTTAGGCATGAAAAGTGATGTAAAAGATCCGTGTTTATTTATCTGGAGAGAAGGAGAAAAATTCATTGTACTGTTGTCATACGTAGATGACATATTATTAGTAGGTAATTGTTTAGAATCAATCAATTGGTTAAAAGATAACCTACGGAGAATATTTGAGTTTTCAGATATGGGAACACCCCAAGAATATCTTGGAATACAAATAGAAAGAGATCAGAGATCTAAAATAATGGTGCTGACACAAACACGGTTTATCAACAAATTGTTGAAGAGATTTAATATGGAGAATTGTAACCCGTGTAAAACACCAGTGATTACTCGACAAGTGAAATGGAGAAATGAGTTTAATTACGAACAAGTTACAGAGGAGATGGAGACGGGAGAAAAATACCCATTCAGAGAAGCAGTAGGGTGCTTACTATATCTTGTAGGAGGAACAAGACCTGATATAGCACTAGGAGTAAATTTAATGAGTAGGTGTCAATCAAACCCCACATCTGAAAATATTCCCGAGATTAAACGAATATTCAGATACCTAAAGCATACAGAGAACTTAGGTTTAACATATCGGGGAAAAGGAGAAAACCTTGAAGGTTACTCAGATGCGAGTTGGGGAGATTGCCCTATCACAGGAGCATCTACTGCAGGGTACATAATTAAACTCTTTGGAGATACTATAGCGTGGAGATGCAATAAACAACATTGTGTCACTACATCTACTTGTGCAGCTGAATTTGTAGCAATGAGCGAATTGGCAAAGGAACTGATAACTCAAGCGGAGATATCGGAGAAAATATTAGGTAGAACGGTGTTACCTGCCAATATATATTACGATAGCAAATCTTCTATTGAAGGAGCTCAGATGGTAGGAGCACCAGGGCTTAAATACTTACACACACGATATCACTATGTGAGACAATGTCAACAGGAGGAGTTGGTAAACTTGGTTAAAATAACCTCTGTGGAGCAAGAGGCTGATATTTTTACAAAACCCTTACCAATAACTGCGTATGAAAAATTAACTAAACAAATTCTAAATACAGAGGACGGCTCACTATAAAATAACTTATCGGAGAATATAAATGTTACATGGAGTTTAGTAACAGTCATGTTTAATTATTTACAGATACACCTACGTGATACATCGCTAAAGTTGATTCCTTGAACTGTTCCTCACCTAGTTGCAAATGACTGTTATATAACTTATTTACTTGTTTTTGTTTGATTCTTGTTGTATATATAATGTTCCTGTTCCTATCTGTATTTCTTTTTGAAATACACACTCAAATGTTTGTACTAACACGGTTTTATTTCTCGGAGCTTTTATACACAAAAAATATCTATCTTCAGATATCTTATGGTGGCTTAAGGTGTCTTAAGATAGTTTACTTACTTTTTGGAGATGATAATTTATAAAATAATTTTGGGAAAAATCAAAGTTTTACCCACAATGGGGTTTCTTCAAATTGGAGACATGGAGACTAGTATACGGAGAGACGGAGATACGGAGATGGGGTTTTTATTATCACTATGATAAATTTTCCTCAAATTGGAGAGTCAGATATCGGAGTATCTGTTTGAGAGGTTTTTTTACTATTCAATAGTTTTTCCTCTCAAGCCAAATTGGAGAGTAAAGTGGAGTAAACTTTATAATTTTGGCAACCTGGAGTTTTCCCAGACATCTGGTTTTCTCCAGTTACCGCACACATTATTAAATTTACTTAATTGCAATAATATTGCACTAATCAATTTCTGATTTTTAGCTTTTAATAGCTTGGCACCATTCTGGAGATCAGCCAATCAAGTTACATGTCCAAGGAGGGAGTGTTGGAACCATTTGATTATTGTACATGAACTAGTTGGCTACACTGATATATCGTCTGAATACATTCTCTATGTTATTGGTTATATCGACCACTATCGATAAGAACTCTGTGTTCAGTCGTATCAGTAATACGACTTGCTTTTCTGTTGTTCTCTATGAGTACAATAAATATTCTTGGTGTGGTAGATGTGTTTTACATATTTTATTTCTAATTAATAACTTCGTCACTTCTTACGAGTAAATCAAAACCCCCTTGATATCCAATAGTTTAAAATGCAATGCACTAATAATTTGAGTCGCAGACTTTGGTTGGGTCTCCTACAGCGAAGTATTTTTGCGCTACAATTTTTTGCAACATTCCATAATTTTATGAGATTTTTTGGTTGCCAGTGGCTTCATCAATGCCACTCAAAATGTTTAACAACTTCTGAAACAAAAATATTAAGTATTTTGTTATTCTGTTATTTCAAATTTTATTTCGAATATTTTTCTACCAAACCTAGAACATGATTGTGGCTCAGTGTCAATATCTGCTGCATGTGCGAGACAGATTGAATCCGAAGACTACATTATCGAATCTTAAATCATAAAGAAAGAATTGTGACCAGCTACTTATCTATCCAGAGTGAAGATGTTGGGCCAACTGTCTACAGCTATACCTGATCAAATAAGGTGGCTTCTAGTGAATCATAGGCACCAATGATGGTTGGAACTAACTCCAGTGGCGAATCCAGGGAGAAAATGGGGAAATTTCCACCAAATGCCAAAAAAATGAAGAAAAAGAAAAATGAAGGGAAAAAATGAAATGTGATCGCTGAATAGAGACAAAAACGGTAAAAATTTAGTTGAAAAGCCAAAAAAAAAAAAGCTCAACTCCCCAAAAACTGTCATTTCCCCCAAAATGATTTTCTGTATCCATTACTGATTGACTACGGCTATATTTGATACAATAAATTGGTTAGTAACTTGCAAGTCATCAGGAAGGATGTTGCGGGTAGAACTGACTTCAGCAAGGTCTGATCATATGAAGTTGTTTGTAGCGAGTCATCGGCACCAAAAATGATGTTAGAACAACTGACTACAGGCACCAAATAAAATAAATACGTCCGTATCGCAATCATTGGTAATGATGATTTTTGGCCAGTTCAGACAAGAGAGATGCGAGATCATTTATTGTCATCAGCAACAAGTCATTGGCTGACTACAACAGTTGCATTTTTTCGACTGAGTGTTGTATTACCTCACCAATCCACCAATATTGACACCCACTATGTATGAAGGTGCTATGAAACATCCAATGTTGCTCACTGCATATGTCGTAAATAAGTATCCCTAACAAATTGACAGGGTTAAACGTATCCAGTGTCACCCACTTCCTGTACCCTATGAAGTCTTAGCAACTGATCAGGGCACGTATCGTAATGCTTTAACCAAAGTATGTTCGAAGTAAACTAATACAAGGAATGCTAAGTATAAATGGCTGCAGCGTCATTTGTACGAAACACCTTTTAACACGTCTAAAATTTTTCATGAAACGTTTCTCGAAGACTTAGTTGAATAGGTATAGCATTTCTCTAACAGGAAAAGTAAAGCCATATAATATTTTTATTTCATTTTTTATATTTTTTATTGAACAAAAACAATTCACATGAATTAATCTTATCGCAAAGGGCAGGAAAATTTTTAATAATTTTACATTAATTGGAAAATTTTAAGTGCGATAGTTTCACTTTAATGGTTAAGCTACGTCGGTATTTGAAAAAGGGATTCAGTGATGGAAATTATAACCTTCAAATAATGCGTAACGGCTGAAATAAAAATAGAAATACGAAAAATTTCTCATCCCTTTGTATTTCATTCGACAGATGGTTCTATCGTGGACAAATTTATGAGAACGTAAAACTCTTTTTTGACGCTCCATATACGTAGGGTATATCATTCCATCATTGGAATTTTTTTCTTCCTTCCATTCGACGTGAAATTATGGTTTACCTAATGATGGAAAGTTTTATGATTGATAAATTTTTTTCTCCATTATGGCATTTAATAATATTTTCGGCTATATTCAAGTCCACAAATTTTTATTTGGTTTTATATAGGTATTGGCGTCTACTGATGTATAGATGTTGGCGAACAAAGCTTTTTTAATGCTGCCTTCAACAAGGCCGGTAGCAGAATTTTTTTCGGTGGGAGAGATCCAGATGTCAAGTTCTGATTCGAACTTAATAAACTTTTTTAACATTTCGTCCAGTCTTCTTTTGTATAAGAATTCCCCTCTCAATCTCCATCACAACAGTCATCACAAAATAGATTTAATCATAGGTATGTTCGTTTAGACAAACCGATTCTTGAATCTGATTAGATATGGAGGGAATTCATGTTGATTCGAATATGATTCTCTGAAAACATTCCGTTCAGTTCGATTTGTCCAGTTTGGCCAAATTTAAAATCTTATTAATTCGGTAGTTTAGACCGATTACCTACACATTTTTAAAATATAATTAATTAAATTAATTAACTAAAACTTTTCGAAGAATTAAATTTATCTTCATTTACATCATAAATTATCTACTGTTGCGAAATAAAAAGTTGAATTGTTGTTTTTTGTAAAAATTATGAAAATAAATTTTTTTAAAATTGGGAGATTTCGAAGTTATGGAGAAAAATTGCGAGAAAACCGTTGGTTATAAAGAGCTGAAATTTTTCAGAAACATTAAAGTTTGTTAGCTAGAAATTCTGTGAAACTTTGGCAGTTTTCACGATATCACTAAAATTCTGAAAATAAATGTAATTCATATCATTCGAATCACTCAGTCGAAACCAAATTTCAGAGATATCTTGAGAATCAAAATGATTAAATTGAAATTTTGCAAAGATATCGAGGTATGCTATTGAAAGATTCTGTGAAAATTCCGCTGAAAATTGTACGTTTTGTACTTTTGGTTTTCAAGATATCGCAACAAACACACTTCATATAGATTGAACTCTTTATTTATTAATGTGTAAACATTTTTGCTCTCTAGTCTGCTTCCTCCCGGGTGTAAAAAAATATTAGATACAAAAAAGTTGAGATTGCATAAAAAAATTGCAGGGCGCACTGTCCAGTTTTGAATTCTGTTTGTCACATAACACACATACACACACACACAAGCAGACATCTGAGGCAAGTTGGCAATGCGTTACATGCATGCACACATACAAACTAGATACATATTTATCATGTTTCAGCTGAATGTTTACACATTAATTATGTTAGGGGGGACCCTCGCACGCCTATTTTTAAATTTATTTTTGACTATAAACCCCTCTAATACCACCATCCCTGCTGCCACAGCTTTAATTGTAAATATGACATAGGTAATTAAAGAAGGCCAAAAGCTTGTTGAATCCTTTTGTCTTCATTTGACAATGTTCATACTGTTCAAGGGTGATGACCACATCTCAGATAATTACCTAAATTACCTGAAGTACCTACCTACATTCATTTCATATCACAACAGAAAAAAGTTTCATTTGAAAAAACTTCAAAAACAATATGAGCTTCTTTCATTTAAAAACAAAAAAGTCATCAAAATTGGTATCAAAGGTGAGAAGTTATGCTGGAACAATCGAATTGATAACCTCCTTCTTTTTTTCAATTTGGGTCAAAAATACAGACCGATGTAAAGAAGCCAAAATAAATTGTTGAGAGAAAGTAGGTAGGTACTTGGAGAATTATATTCAAGTATAATATGACGGCCATTTTAGACTTAAAATGATTAACCAACTCAAAACACAATTTGACAAAATTACAGTACACTTTAATATAACTTCAAAGTAACATTTGTAAAGCAAGTACACAAGTAGGTACTAATTCAAGTTGACATTGCAGTCTTAGAGGATTGAGTCCCTTATCATTTTCTGGTTACAATAGAAGTGAAAATCCAATAAATATGGATTACCAAAGTAAAAAATTAATTTGAGAGCGGATGAATATGAGAGCTGAATTTAGTGTGGTGTGATCATGAGACCATAGAATCACATAATTTCAGGGGAATGGGGTTATCTAAAGACAGTTAGATGACAAAAATTCGTACAGAGTAGTTCTTCTATAATATTATCAAATTATTTATATCAGGTGACATGAAATTTGTATATTTAGGGGCGCATTTTGTAGGTTATTGATGAGTATGGCTCGTGCCAGGAATATTGATGTCACAGAGATACAGGCATTGTGTGAGAGAGATAAAGCATGGGAAAATTCTTGTGTGGCACCAGAGTTATGTCTGCACGAATCTATTGTATTTATTATACAAGGTGGATGACAGATTGGGGGTGTGACGATTTATGAATATGAATTTTATTGAGTAGAAATGTATTGTTATATGATACTAAAGTAGATTTTCAACCTATCTAATTTTCATTTGGTACCTAATGCCATGTTAATGTCTTCAACAAAATAACTATATCCTAATTTATAAATATCTCTGCCTGGTTTGTGGTCTATATCTTCTTATTAACAACTAAGACTTATATCAATACAGAATACTGTAAGTGATCAATTATTGCAATGAATATCTCTAAAAAATTAGAAGCCTTTGATGATTTCAATGCTTATTCTAAATTACAAATGTGTGAACAATTTCAAACGAAGTAGGAAAACATTCATGGTAAATATCGATTTTAATTAAGATTATAAGCTGTTATGTAAGTAGTTGTAATTTTATTAGTATCTCTATCTCTACATAATTATAAAAATACTACGGGCTAAAAACTATTGGAAACACTATCACTCCAGTCCCACTGGACGGATTTGCATGAGATTTTTCAAAAAAAGATTGTGTTATTCCGAAGAAAGTTTGTTGCCATCAAAGAAGTCGTAGCCCCCCTGAAGGAAAAGTTACCAATTTTTAAAATCAGTGAAAACAGAAAATAGGAAAAACATTTCTTGAGTAGAATGAAAAGGACTAGAAAAGAGAATTTAAAAAAAACTTCTCCTTTTTCGTTGATCATCACTTGACGACTACTGGCTAATGAGGTGGATATGATTTTCTCTGTCTCATTCTGTTTAGCTTTTTTTTTCATCAAGGTTCATTTGGTCTACAAAAAAATGAATTAAAACAATTCCTCATTATTAAACCCTACGCACATGCAGCTGTAGGTAACAGCTCTCGTAACGAAAAAACTTCAAAAACGATTATCTGACTATACATGTGTAACAATCCATAGCTAAAAATATGTTTTTATTCCTCTGTTTCAGCTGGCTGATGTTCACGTATCAATTTAAAACCAAGCCAGTAATGTGGGGAATCAATTGAAAGAGAATTTCGTAACACAGTAAGCAGTCTCAATTTTAATAATGTTTTCTTCGTAACAGATCGATTTAGAATAGCCTAACGTAATCTCTTTCAACTTTAATAATTTTTAAACTAATTTGCGGAGACGTAACTAAATACATTTAATCATCTATAATTAATGAAATTCGTCCAGTGTCCCCATAGTGTAATTTAAACTAGAACTAGAACCGTCAAAACGATTGAGAAAATAACCGAAAACAGTTTTTCCAATTTCAAAGTAAAATTTTTCATTATAGGTACATATTTTTGAGTTGAAATGAGAAATTACATGATATAGGTCTTAAAAATGTTTCTTACCTACCTTATGATTTTTAAAAATTTATTCTTTTTTTTCTTTTTTTTTTTTCTTCATAACTTTATAATAATAGTACAGATTACGAAAGAGTTAAGAAAATAAAAAATTCAACCTACAAATGTATTCAACTGAAATAAGTGAGCGGCAAAGATGAAAAGACGTTTTCAAATCTCAGATTGTGTAGCATTTTAGAGTAACGAGCAACAATTAAAGAAAACAAAAGTGAATTTTTGCAAAGGTAAAAAAAAAAGCATACCGAAAAGAAGAAAAAAAAATTTTTGAGCTGTATATTAGAGCTGTGAAAAAATACTCGATTATTTAAAAAACAAAAAAAATAATAAATTATATTGCATTTCAACTCAACATTTTAGACAATAGGCTACCTTTTTCATTAGAAATCAAAGTAACCCGTAGGTATAATATATTATTCATCTGAATGCGAATTTGAATTTAACTGCACAGAAAAATATTTTTAATCGTAAAGAAATTTTAGTTGAATAAGTTGGTAGATACAAATGAAAAGTGTTATATGAAAAGTTAAAATAACATTTAAAAACCTTCCTTGAAATATGTTGAAAAAATAGTTTGATTTGGTTAGTTAACAAAAATTGATTTAATATGTTTAGAGCGTTTAAACAAAAAAATTTAATATAATATTCATATCTATCAAGACTTACCTCAACATTTTCATTCGACAATAAATCATATTTATTGCTTTGATAATTTTATTTATTAATATTAGCTGTGGAATACCTTGTTGTGAGAAAGTATTCTCACCAGAAGGTAAATTCAACAGAATTTAAGCGTGTTCAGCCACTTCATACCAGAGGTATGGGAGAGCCAAATCCTCGGCAAACACTGGCAATTTTAGAGCCAGTTTCGAGAGTTTATATACAGGATTTGGCACATGCACACAGACACACATATGTACATATACATATGTATATGTGTTGTAGAAATCACGTCATTTCTTATTCATTGCCAAAGCAGCTGATAAGAAATGACATAATGCGTTTGTGTACCAGTCCGAGACATTACTGAGATCCTTATCTATCATTTTATCATCGGCTGAACGTTGCATCTTACTTGCCTGTGTGTGCAAGTAAGAGCATACGAACAAACAGTGTATATAATATACTGTTGAACATAATACGTCTGATAAGGAATGACGTCTGTACGAGATGTATAGTTCCCACATTAGCCATAAATTATGGAATTTTTTTCATTTATTTTTTCATCAAGTTGGGAAACAAAAAAAAAAAAAAAAAAAGACATATTTGAATGATTGAAAACGTTTCAAAGATAGGTACTACTTGTCCTTTATTTATTATTATTATTATTTTTTCATGGAGGTACTAATTCTATCTTGATGAAAGATAAAAATTATTAATTTGTTACAAAATAATGATATTTCGAGAAACATTCAAATAAGATCAATGATTTTTGAATCTTCCAACCGAACTGTATATAATCTCTTCAGTTAAGTACCTAGTCTGTAGAGTAGAGAAATATATACAAGGCTAACGTTGTATCAAAATTTTGTACTTAATCGAAATTTGAATGAAAAATTGTGTTTAAAATTTGCCCTGTGTTCAAAGCTGGCCTTAAATCGTATAAAAATAACGAGCATACAAAATAGAGGAGGCGTCATGTTTGATATATTATGCCATCTTCAGCAAGATCAATCGTAGTCTACGCTATGAAAACTTTTTCAAAGTTGGCTTTAGTTGCATTTGAAATATTAGTTTCTCACAGTTTTCTTCGTTGAAATAAAAGTTCCAGGCATAAATATTTGAAATTTTAGATCAGGGAAAATATATCTGATTTATTTTTATTTTTTTTTTGCGTCAATATGAGTGGGCAATAATTTAGACAAGTTCTTATTTCAAGAATTTACAAAATCTGTTCCTCTTTTATAGAAATGCAATTATGCGTGTAGACGTAAGACACGTAGGACCCTAGGCATAAGTCGATTTGGACTCTAAAGTCGCTGAGTAACATAATTATGTGGAATGAGACTTTCTAATCTCGTTCACCATTCATTGAAATTTGAATATATTTATATGCACTTAATTAAGCTCTTTAATGACCTGCGCAATAATGACGTTCAAAACATTAGTCATTCCTCAATTTACTAGATTCGGTCCATTTGTACCAAAATTGTGGTACCTAAAATCCTAGGTATGGGAAATAAATTTCTATAATTTCATTTTCATTTTATTTAAACTGAAATATCTTGAGATCTAACTGAGTTTCGATGCTAATGAATTTCGAAGAGTTTCATTTTAATTATTCACCTCGCATCATGCGGTTCAAAAAGCCAGCAGTATTACATTGTGTGAGCCAATGAAATTTATTTTCTTAGAGGTGAACGAAAACGACGATACACAGGCCTACTTGAGGACGAAATATCCTTTTACCCATTTACAAAGACCAAACTATTGTCAAAAATAGCGATCAGCTATGATAAACGAGCAATCTCATATAGGCTATAATCTTTTGATATGAGTACAGCCACAACACACACAAGTCAAAACTTTTTTGACTTAACTCTTCTGACAAACATACGTAATAAGATTATAAGTAAAAGTATAGGCTAGGTGTTCGTGGTAAAATATCCAGCAGCATCTATTATCCGTTATATAAACTTACCGCAATTAATATTCCAGTGTTTTTTTAGTTTAAATTATAAATTATAAAACTTTTTTTTTTCCCATGTGAAATAAACAAATCTGATGATCCGATGTAAGTATTTTCTTTTTACTAATAACTCGTTTTTGCTCAATCCGAATGTGTAAAAGACATTAGTGTGGAACGTAATTCGGGTAATTTTATTATTCATTTTTTATATTGTACCTAATAATAATTTTAGTAACCAAATAAAAAGTCTAACCTGTTCTGACTAAGTTTCCGTTTCCATACCAAATAACGTTATAATGGGTATCTTGGAAATATCCAATCAGTGCTAATAAAGAACAATGAAACATTAACCATTCAAAAAAAAAAATTTCAAATCAAAATTTCCATTTATTTTTCCACTGGTTGAATGCTGTATCATTGTTATGAACTCGGAATCGAAAATTTTCTGATAGAAATTACAGGCTAGATTATTTATTTAGATACCTACCAAAATTATTATTAGGTACAACATGAAAAATAATCAATAAAACTAACCCAATAACTTTCCACACTAATGTCTTTCACAAATTTAGGTTGAGTAAAAACGAGTTATAAAATTATTTAAAAGTACATATTATAATTATCTCCTGATGTAGTACGGTACCTGCTTTTCTAGAATTCAATATTCTAATACACATATTATTCTCCTTTTCATATATACCTACCTCAAAATATAAGGTATAAATTACATCCTATCCCTATATGTTTGCAGAAAGTACAAGTTAGGTAGTTTTATTTTATTCAAATTTAGGTATATGCATGCACAAATATATAGAATAACTCTTAATAAGAAATAATTTAAATGGAAAACTTTTTTCAAATAATGAACTCCTTACGAGCTGGTAGGTGTCTATTACAAGCAATATATACAATCAGAATTCTTTCAACGAAACTGCCTCACTAAATAATCACAATAATTCAAATCATTCTTTATGACATGATTTTTTTCTGACAAAACAAAAAATTAATTTTCTCTGGCTATGCATAGCATATTTTGGAATTATTGATGATGATCTATGAAACAAAACAAAATAAAGAAATTTTGAGTCAGATCTTGAAACATGTTCTTCCCCTTTACGTAGGCTATCTATATCGCCGGTTGTCATATAATAGAATGTTATTCCATACAATACCGAAATTTTTTTTTAAATTCGATCCAAATTAAACGTCTTTAATCTGAATTAAATAAAACGATTTTTTGTTTGTCTGTTTCTTTTAATCGCTGTTTTAAGCAAATCAAACCTTGCTCTACGACTTTAAATGACCAACTCTTAATATCACAAAAACAGATGAATACAAGCGAGTAAAACACGTGTCCCTCAAAATTGTGAATAAAATTGAAGTTTGTATCAAATAGGAAAACTGATCTACTATTTTGAACACGCAGCTTTTCTGTACCGGTTAACTGGGTAACTATAAAACTTTCTGTGTCTATTTCTATGCATAATATAATTTAGTCCATTCTTTTTGAACATATTTAATGGCCAAAAACTGTTCATGTTGGCTGTTGCTGCTTTGTCTCATACATGCAAAATAAATTTTTCCTATAATTAGGCTATCTTATCATTATGTTTATCAGTTGCATGATCATATTCCTTACATTCTCACGAGTAAGATAAGTAAACAACGATATTTCATTACCTTTTATGAGCGTAAGACTTTGCTTTCGAACAGCTTCAACATTTCAACCGTTTTACTCTTCAATTATGGGTGCTGTTCCCCGATCAAAATGTGATTTCGTAATGACCTAATCTGCTATGTGATAGTCTAATGTAAGAAGTTTACTCCCCTTCAATGTATTTTTGGAATGCCTAAATAAGTGAACATGATTTGTAAAATACGATTCGTGAAAACTTTTCCTATCACCCGATCTCGGTTTGAATTTGAAATTCGTTCTTTTGTCTGTAAACACATTCGTTCACGGCGGTAATTTTAAAGCACTATACCTAAGTTAAAAATTTAATCAACCATAACCAAATGTTAGTCGAACAAAATGCACCGGGGATAGGAAGTGTAGTTTCGAAAAAATTACAATTTTTTAAACAAGCGATTCAGAATTTCATTACGAAAAACAATATTCATTACCTACTCAAAAAAAAAAAAAAAATCTTACATCGCATATTATGGACCCAAATAAATGCAATAAATAATCAACATCAAAATTTTTCGATTGAATTTTTGATTATATTTATTTAATCAAATTAGTATGTAGCCAAACGTGAAATTCATCTCGAACCCCGAGTTTCAGTAAAATAGGTAAGTATAACAATATTAGATTTCCTAACGGTCTCGAAAAAAAATTTAATTTTATATTACTGCCATATTATCACATATTTTAAAATCAAAAATATGGAAAGTTGACTTATGACCAAATTGAGCAAGTATTTTCAATATTTTCTGGCAGAGGTATTTTACATAAAATGTATTGAAATGTAAAAGTGTAAAAAGAAGGAATGAAAACGCCCAATTCCCTTTTTGAATTAACAGACGACCCAAGTGTATTTTAATTCGAAGTTTCAAATTTTCCAGGACTTCCAGTCATGTTGGAAACAGTTCCACTGCTAAAAACATCCAGAAACGTTGAAGCTTAATTTTAGATTGAGGATCTAACTTTTAGAACTTTGTTTTTTGTCACAAACCACTCAATAGTAAACGAAAAGTTGGTAGTAACTCCATGTTTGGGCCAAAGATGACAGTTAGCTTAAGGAGTGATTCAGCAAAAAAGTGGAGAATAAACTTGAACTTATCCTCTTACGATACAAATTGGACAATGTAATTATCGCTTAATATCATGTTTCAAATTTCCCAACATTCCGCAACCTATATGCTTCCAGTTATTTTTCTGGAAACATCCATCCAGTCCGTAAAATTATCAAGACTTCAATGCTTAATTTTGGCTCGAGGATGTTACTTTTGAATATTTTGTTTGTCCCAAATAATTATCTGCTATGTGGTCTATGAAAAGCTGATCCTAACTCTATTTTTGGGCCACAGAAGGCTTAAGAATTGGTTCAGTAAAAAAAAATAGAGAATGAACTCCAATTTTACGTTGTATTTTTTTTTATCTTGGTAAGCTGGTTGCTTGTGGAACTTAATTTCGAAGAAACTATTCTATTTATCTGGGTAGAACTGAAAAGGAAACTTTTTTCCCAAACAGAACGTCACATTAATGTTCAAAGATAAAATGGCAGTTCAATTTGGAAAAGTACGGGACTTGAAATTTGAAGAAGCTGTTGGATTCACCTTTTTTTTTTTTTTCTAGATGTAGAGAGGAAAAGCACCGACCCCTGCTGCCACTTAGATACGCCCATATTTAATTCTCAGAAATGAGACACTGCTGAACTGAACCCATAGCATTGAACTGAGTACTTACTTTCAACAGAATTGGTTGATAAATTTAAATTTAAACTTTTAGTTAAGCACATTTTTGCCCAATGAAACAGATTAAATGTCCGTTTTGATCATATTATTGTTAATTCTCTTCTGAAGATACAAACTGGAAGGTATAAGTTACATAAATCATTCAGTCATTCGCGTTCATTTTATAAATTTTAAGAGATCCCTCGGCAAATATTTATATTTACCCCAAAAATAATCGATTTTTCTATTTACACAAACAAAATCGAAGTGGTGAGATTGAACGTAGACTTATTAAAACTAAGTAGGTACAGGTATTGAATAAAATAGCGTCCCGGAAGATGTTCGAAACCATCCTTCTGACGATGAGAAAATCTTGCGTCAAAGGAGGACCAGCTCCGCAAATGTTTTTCACCCAAACAATAATGCTATTTGCTGGACTATTTTATCGAGAAATAATTCGATTAGGTACTGTATTTTCCGTAATCCACAATAAAGTTTTCATTCATTACAACATCCATCCCTAAGTATCTCGTTTCTTTAAACATTTATATCTCGTCAGTGCTTCACCTCGTCATGTTCCATTTAATGAATGAAAGATAGATATAGTCTAAAACTGAGCACAAATAAATAATTTACGAACGAAAACACTTTAAACTCGTCAACTGCGATTCATACGCCGAGAGAGTAGCCTAACTTTGTGAAAAATCTGAAATAAATAAATAAAGAAAAAATCGTTTTACTCCTTTTTTTTCACTCCCCATTTACGCTTTTTTTTCTAAAATTCTTCGTTTTTCTTTTTGAAATCTCAAGTAAGTATTCTCGTCGTATAAACCCTTTCATTTAGTAAACCAAGACTTTTACAGATAAATTCTTCGGTATCGTAATACGTATCCACTAACGGAATTCGAAGTAGTTCTTTCGTGACGAAACGGAGTGGGGCAAAAAAGAAGAAAATATACTTGTTTCTTTTCGACTTATGCGTATAACGATCACCTTTACGTCGATTTCAAACGATTTCGTCACACGAATGTATGAAATGATTTTCTATTACCAAACAAAATGATCTGGGTTAGAAAGATAGGTATGTTTTTGAATCCTTACCTCAAGCTATATGGTACTTGAGCTATAGTACATTTCGCATTATAAAATGAGCCTGAATGAAAAGCAATTATAGCTATTATCCAAATTTTATCACCAGAAATATCATACAGTATTAAAGCGTCAATAAATTATTGTCGTTTCAATCGTGAATAAAACTAAAAAATTTACTCATACTCCTCGAACATGCAGTAATAAAAAGTCGTTAAATATTGAAATAAGTAGCTAGCTACTAAGCTCCAAGTAATTTGATATATATTTAAGTATTAAAACTCGAAAAATAACGAGGATATTTATTTTAAAATTGACAAAAGAGAAAAAACTGGCAACGCCCATCAAAAGGAGCACATTAAAAAGAATTTTTAAAATTCAAATATGGGTCGAAAATAGCTTATATACATGTTTTTGTTCATTTAGCTGGTTTGTGTGCTTGGAACCTTCAATTTTCATAGCTACTAAGTCACGTACCTATCATACAAATATTAGTAGCTTTTTTGAAGAGAAACTACAAAGTAATCGAAGTTACAAAACCAAACCGCCATGC
Source organism: Ericerus pela (assembly GCA_011428145.1). Taxonomy (NCBI): domain Eukaryota; kingdom Metazoa; phylum Arthropoda; class Insecta; order Hemiptera; family Coccidae; genus Ericerus; species Ericerus pela. The sequence goes on from WOFM01000027.1 coordinate 292,711, forward strand.
ATCCCTCCTTTGAGTGAGACTAGCAAATAAACTTCGAACTTACTATGTTTATGTCTATATGAACCCAATAATAACTATGGATAAAACAAATAAACAACAACGTTGTAAATTGGTCTTCTTGATGAAATCGTGACAATGATTATTTTATTTTAACTCTATTCATAATCTTATAATAAGTATTAGGTACTGATCAAACACCTTTTACTAGGTATATCTTATCACATTACGTCTACGTAATCCTCATATTAATTTCACTATTTCATTAGGTATATAGAAACTGTGCATATCTTTTTTATCTTTGATTTCTCTTCAACAATAAAATATTCCTGCATTATTCTGACGTCAGCCTTAAATTTATTCAGTACAATTCCACTGATCCTTGAATATGGTCTTGTTTTCTGTCAGGACAATTAATAATAATTATATTAATTACTTATTCTCGAGCGCCCTTTTCCATTTACGTATAGGTATACACTTTTGATGAAGTCCTTATAATTAGCTTATACATGTTTTTCACCACTCTTATGCTTCTCCTTCTCCTCTTAATACTTTTATTTACTACTATAATTCCAGTATCTTTGAAAAGTCTGAATGTTCATTTTTTCTGATACATTCAGTCGTACTGCACATATTCATTTTGCCCACTAATTTATTGCATTGTATGCGTACAGTACAATAATATAATATATGCACTGAACATGTTTTTTGTGCTTATATTTAATCGTTAAAAATGGTAACTCGATTGAAAATAATGGTTGTGTTTAATTTTTTAACCCACACAAATATTAATGTTACAGTGATACTACAGATAATAAACTACTCTCCCATTAATATTATATATTCGGTGGCATTGTGGTTTCATAAATATTTTTTGTATCAAGTACATGGAGCAGTTTGCCACTTGGTTAGATCATTAAATAACTGTCTTAACTGCGCATGCGCACTAATCTTTATCCAACATTTCGATTTTCTTGTTTTTTTTTTTATATTACACGTCCTAAATTCATTAGTCTAGTTGCCACTCTAATTGAACCCAACATTTCATTTTTGAAACAAACCACTCAGATTTCATTAAATAATCTCTTAGCCTTTGTTTAAGATAAAATGCTAGGATTAGTGTTGCTGGGAAGAAGATAAAATTTACAAAATTTTCATATAATTTTTTAATCATCTTGAGCTGTTTGAAAATAAACAAACAAAAAAAAACACAAATTAATGGAAAATTGGCTGGCTTTCGGAAGATAGAAACTAGTTTCTAATTAAGTTAAAGAGTTGGAATTAGTATTAATGGAAATACGAGAAATGTTTTTCGAATCGGTTTTCCATATAATTTTTAATCATATTTAGCTTCTTGAATATAAACCAACGAAAAAAACCAAATTAACAAAAAAATGTCAGTTTCTTGAATCTAGAACCTCTCGCTTTTTAATCAATAATTCTTCAGCCGATATTTATGCGAAAAAATTGTGATTAGTACTGCAGGAAAGAAGAGAAAATTTAATGGAATCTCTTTTTCACGAAATTTTTTATTCACCCTTAGCTACTTCAAAATAAACGAACAAAAAACATGCAAATTAATGGGAAATTTGCATTTTTGTATTTTTTAGATACCATTTTAAAAATTTTTCCTTTGATAAAACTTTTTATGTGAGGGGGTTGTTGCAAAAAATAATGTAGGACACCCGCAAAAAATATGTGAATGTCAGAGAAATGAAACTTATGCGCTAAAAACAGCAAAATATGTGAATAAAAAATTTCTTTAAAGTGTTGAAATATGTAAAAAACATATTGCCTTTTCATTAACATATGCTGAAAATATAACCTTTTTTCTACTCCTTCTTATGGAAACAATATCGAAACGTGAAAGGCAACCGACAAAAAGTGAAATTGTTACATAACTTGACTGAAAAATTACTAAAACATAAAATCAGAAAATAAAAAGTTGAGAATAACGACTTCACGAAGTTTTTGGCTCAACAAGCGAAGATGAAACAGAAGGTTTGTAAAGTTCAAAAAATAAATTTTCCCTTCAAACCCAAAAAAGTTGGAAATTGACTAAATATTTCCAAAATATGTGTTAAAAAGGTGAAAACAAAGTGATATTATGCATTTACAGCCCAAGTAAGAAAGCAAAAATATGCGATAACAGATTGGGCTCAATTTACTCAGTATTTTATGAACCGCAAAGATATTATCAATATTCCATTTAGGTATAAACAGGAAAAATATTCAAACACACAGTAGTTATTTGTGATACAAATGTATAAAATAGGTGCTTGCAGAATGAGCCAAAGGCATAGATAAATAAGTAATAACATAGATGAGTACCTTGTACTTTTTTTACATTCCCATTTTATAAGCGATTATGTTACTAATCATCACTAGGAGGATTCCAGCGGTAGTTTCAATTTATTATTTTGTAATAATTTTAAAAAATTTCAGTTCTCGCTGTGATTCAAAGACGCAACATCGAGGTCCTGATGCGGGAACTCAGCCGCTTGACCACCAAAATTAATAAAATTTCACTCTTTAAAGGCCATACATATTTAAACGATAAAATGTTTCATGTGTTATGAAGTTTGTTTACAAATTACGATGATATACAGTGCTTAAAAATTCGCTGGGATGGTTAGCACACCTACAAATAGAAAGTGTCAAAAAGTGCTAACTGAACACTTCATGGCCAAAGGCGAGTGATGCATGGATCACACTCATATCGTCATCAAATACTTCGCAAGAGTGTCACATACCATTTTTCAACACCCTTACTTCCAAAAAGCAAATAAAAAATGGAGAAAAATAAATATTTTGGTAGCTGGCAAACATATAAGTGCAAAGTATAATAACCCCTATAACCAGAAGTCGTGGCACAGCTTTTGAACAAGGAGATGAGAGAAGTTCGAATCCCCGGAGCAGAGAAACCTTTATTAATGATAATAAAAAAATAAAAAAATAAAAAAATAAAAAAAATAGGATATTAAAAAAAAAAAGGTAATAATATTAAAGTGTATCGTAACGTTTAATGAGACTTGGTTCGCATGTGTATGAAAAAATAGAGGTCGCATAGTTTAGTAATGTAAAAAAGATCAAAGAGTGTATGCTTGAAAAATGATGTTCAAAATAGTGTTGAGATCTCCTTCTTCACATACAGCTAAGAAGCATGAAAACGTCTGTTTTTAAGATATGTGTTGAAAAAAAAAAATTGTCCTTGGTGATTACTACTCGTATCAAAATCTCACCCTCTTTATGCAACTGTATCACAAATAAATATTTTATAATAGATGGGTACCCACCAGAAAAATACGCATTTTTGTCCCTCCGAAGTAAACAAAAAGAAGACAATTTCTACGCAATACAAAAGAATTTGCGCTTGCACGTGGGCAAATTCATTCACTTTTTGCACCGCATTTTTCAGCACATGCGCGTACTCTTGATTTGGCTTACTTTTTGACCTAATTTTTACACATCTCTCGCTCCCACCTTTTTTTTATTTCTTTCTTGTTCACAAAACTTTTTCGGATGACCACTATAAAAAACTGCGTGCGATAGAGGTGCAAAATTGATAATTACTACTCACAGTGACGAAACTGAAAACTTGGGGTCAACACAAAAGTTTTGAGGAAGCCAAGCTTTTTACTGCAGCTTTTTTTTTTTAATTTTTTCTCCACAAAAATATTTCGATTTTTTCTCATTTTTTTTAGTGTTTTTTTCTTTTTCTAGTTCTCCTAAAAAAAAAGAATTGTTCGACGAAAGTACAATTCAACGCTTGTCTCGAGCAAAAAATGAAGCCCATCGTCAACGAACAAAGTCTCCAAAAGTTTAAATTTTTTCTAGACGAATCGCGATTACGCCGTTATTTTCGCCATGAATTCGCCAGTGCACGGACTCGGACAATATATTTTAGTGTTTTTTCTCCTAATTTTTTTTCCCCATGCGGTTTATATCTTTTCTGCAAGTTGTGTTAGAGATATTATTCTTTTGTGAATCGTCTATTAGAGGAACGTAAGTAGGAAATTTTTAACGCAACATTAATTTTACCCTAACCCTCTAACCATCTTTTTATTTTTATTCCCTGTATTTTTTTTTTTTTTTTTCGCCCAGAGCTGTATATTTTTAGAAACGATTCACGTTTTCCTCGTATATATACTGATGATCAACGATTTTTTAAAGAATTTCTTACCATGCGAGGACATAAAAAGGGAGTAAATTTTGTATACCATCTCAAAAAAAAAAAAAAAAAAAAAAAAAAAAAAGTGAAATTTGATGATTTTCTTTTAATGCAATTTTTGGTGACTTTCAAATTAGGTAGTAACTATATAACTTCAAAAAAAAAAGAAGATAGAGTCGTTATGGGCCATTCATCAGGTTGTCCTCAGATTTTGAAGTTTTTGTTTTGGAGGGAGAATAGCATAAAATAAGTGTGGGGACATTACTCGTGAGAGGTAAAGGGGCTTGGACCTCTGACAACAGTCACCGGCAAAAGGTTAACAAATATTTGTCTCTATGATGTAAAACAAATGGCACAAATACGTTTGATCGTAATTTCTTGTACATACAAGCGAGTAATGTACGAGTACCAAACCATGACTAATCTAACAAAGATGGTGATGTCACAATTTGGTACAAAAACTGGTCTGCCATTGCTTATCTATACAAGAAATGACGAACCTACGCTTTTACACGGACATACATAATTACTACATATGTACGTATGTGTGCGTGTAAATAAGCCCCCATATAAACCATCTAGACCAGCTCTAAAATCGCCAGTGTTTGAATATGTTTTGGCTTACTCATATGTTTACATATGAAGTGGCAGAACATGTAAATAATCTGTTGATTATCTTCTGGTGAGAGTATTCTTTTCAGGACAAGGTATTCCACAATAAAGTTTATTGTCCACAAATTTCATTTTAGGAAACAAACGAAAAAATTCTGTACTTTGAACCACCATAACTACAATTTCTTTTTTTTTATAAATTTGATCTTCAAATTTAAAAGCATAAAACGAAATAAAATCTATATAAACTTCTCACATGAACACAAGAGAACATAAATAATGCATAATTTAACGTTTGGTTATTTTATTTTTTTATTTTTTTATTTTTTTATTTTTTTCTTAGGTCAAACTGTTTTTAAAGTGCACCTCTCAAACCTCATTTTTGTTGATATGAGAGGGGTGTTAAGGTGAAATTTTTATTTTTGAGAGTTAACTATAATCTTGAAACACAAAAAGCAAATGATTGTAACCAATTTCAACCGAAGTGAAACATTTTGAAAATCTCCTTTCTATAAAGTTCAACCCACCCCTGTGGTGGAGGAGGTTTGATGACAGTATTCATCTACTAATAATAGCAAAAAAACAAAATTAAAATCTCTTAAATTTTTGCGCTCTGTTTTATCACCTTCTCAACCGTAGATGTATTTTCCATACCAATATACCTCCGTACCATCTCTTATTGTAAACCAGTTTCCCTTTTTTTAATTTTTTCATGGATCAGCCAATTTCTATACACATTAATTAAACTTTTTTCTGCTCTTCCTTTTAACCAGTGTTTACTTTTCAAACAGCCAATACCACTTTTATTTTCATCCTTTATACGTTACCATTTTTTTTAAATTATATTAAGATATTTTTTTACAATCATATGGAAATTTTTCACTGGCAATGAGCCACCTTGGACAAAACATTAGTAAAGTAGATTGATTTCTTTATTTTGAACACCACCTCCGATGCATGGTTTTTCGTCATATTTTTAATGCATATTCTAAAATGGTAAAACAACAACCTGATCGACTGTGCAGGTTTAGGCTAAGATTTTGTGCAATCACCCGAAATTAGTAGGTGATTTGTAAGCTAGGTCTCCTATTTCATTGGGTTGTGGGTGAAATTATGCGTGTGTTTTTAGTTTGTTTTTACTTGCCTAGGGTCCAATATCACATTGGGTACTGACGACAAAATTACACCCAGAAGTGTGCACAAAAGCCAAACACAAACAAACGGTACCAATTGTGCAATGAAATGTTTTCATGGGGGGCTACACTATTCTAGCGAATCCCTGATTTTCTTTCCTTTCCTTTTTTTTATTATTAACTCCAAAAACAATTAAAATTCAAAGACAAACGTGCACAATATACGTTGTTCGTACTTTTTTGCGACGGTTGGTAATTTAACTAAATCTTCTCCTAAACAGAATACTGCATTTTTGACACTTCATTTATTTATTTATTAGTCTTATTCGTTTAGCTCCTTCAACTTGGTCCTTTTAACTTGCGAATTGAAAGAAGGAGGTAGTTGGCATCCGGCCGCCAATGGCCTCTAACCATAAATTTTTTAATAATATGTGAGAGTACCAGTCGAACTAAGCCACAAACTCCGCCAATTTGGGTCATGAATGAGACAGTGGCTGATATCGAACCCATAACCTTTCAATTGCAAAACCGAGCATCCAAATATTATACTGTACGTCACGCAGACTCCTTTTTAAGACTTCAATCTTATAAATCTAATATCATACTGTATTTATAGTCTTAACTAACTTGGAATATATTATTATCAACTAGACTCACACATTCGCAGTTTTATGAACCATAACATACAGCCGTACTCATGCCTGTTTTATGCTCAAAATCACTACTGACTTTAATTATTTCCATGCCTTCGGTCAGACAAATGAAAAGCAATGGAAATGTTTGAAGTGAATCGCCTTAACCAAACCGTATAAAAAGAAATATATTATTATCGAGTATGTTTATTTCACGACTTGTCAGGAATTTTAATTGAACTGGAAACAATTTTTTGTTTATCACTGTATACGAGCGGCTGCAAATGAAGAAAGAAAAAAAAAGGTCCATTTTCTAATTTTGTCTACAATACCGCCCAGAACCACAATCTAGGGTGAACTAAATTCACAATTTTTATGTATTGGACGTGTATCGCGTAATGAAAAGATAAAGAGAAAAACAAAGAGCAGGGAACGGAGCAGCAACAAAAAAAAAATAAATAAAATTCGAAATTTTACAGTCAACGAATGAACGATAAAATGTCGGAAAAAAATTTTGATTATGTCATTGACGTTACGAGTTGTAACTAAATTCGTATTCGTTGGAGTCGGTTTAGGGAATTAACATTCAGCGTTTGGAGGAAAAACAAATAAAGTCAATGAACCTAACAATTTTGGGGTGAAGTAGTTGTTTTTTTTTTGTTTTTTTTGTTTTTTTTTTTCCAAGCTTTAATACTTGATTCTAATTAAATAGGATTCTCATTACATTAAACTTAAGCTTTTGGTATTTTTGGTTTTTTGATAGTAATAAATCTCGGCCTAGGAAAGGGTTATGGGGCTGCAGCTTATCACAAATCAAACCATTTTTACTTGAGCGTAAAAAGAAGCAGTATGCACCTTACTACGGGACCCGAGTACCGCAATTTTCACTGAGTCGGCGCCTGCAGTAAGTAGAGTTTTCCGTTCAACATGTTAGCCTTCTTGAATAAGTGATTACCTACTACTTCATCAAGTCAATTACATTTTTATTTTTCATTCAAACGCTGTAAATTAATCAATTTTATTCACGTTTATCAGGTAAATCAATTAACTATCGAATATTAAGATCTTATTGTTACCTCATGCCTCGTTTCTGATCCTACCGTCAATATACACAGAGCGAACTTTGGCTCATCCATTTTCCGGCTGTTCAGGTGAAGCCAGTCCATTCGTTGCCATCGTTCAAAATATGTATTTATTTTTATTTTTTTCAATTCAACATTTTAACATTTGAAATGTTTAACCTGAGGTACATTGCAAAAAAATGACGTCATATGCAACGAAAAGTAAAAGCAAAGTTTGCAACAAAAATAAAAAAAATAAAGTTTGCAACATAAAGAAAACAAATTTTGCAACAAAAAATAAAAGTTTGTCACATAAAGTGAAAAAAACAAAGTTTGCAACAAAAAAAATTTTATAGATATCTATACTACTTATTCAAAATTAAATACGAAAAATCGAAAATGTTTTTGAAATAGGCTACCAGGTACCTACAAACAGAAAAACCAGGTAATCCATTTTTAACCCCCCATCACATAGGAAAGTAAGCCTAACAAAAAGTGAAAACAAAGTTGAAGAAAAAATCGTGATTACGAAATAAGTACTTTCAATTGGGGATAATGTTTATTTAACAAAATGAAAATTAAATACAAAAATCATTTCCAATGTATCCTCGACTGTGCAAGAAATGTAAATTGTGTAAATTTTTTTGATAAAATGTCAATTGGAATTATAAATGAAATAAAACAAAGCTTCATTCCTCTTTGGGTAACATTTCATTTCACTCAACGATCGTACATTTTCAAATTTCTATTCCTAAATATAGGTTCCAGAAACTATGTAACCTATCAGGGAAGGTCAAAATGTCGATGCCACGTTATATCATTCAGTCGCTATCATCACCTTTAAAATTTTCATCGTTTCCATCGCGTATTCCATACGTTATATAATTTTATTATATTACACTTTCAGTTACTTATAAGATGTTCAAGGGGATCGATTGTGGAGCTATTTTTAAAATAGCAGGCAGTCGAGTATATTATGCTGTTTCGTTCATTACGTAGGCTTATGCTGCTTGTTACCATCCATTCAAATTCTACACTTCCTCGTTTTGTTGTCTCTGTCTCGTTTAAGTCTTTTTTCCATTCTCCGAGTCATCTTACTTTTTCCCTGTGTTCATTTTTCACAATTGTGATGTTTTCGGGAATCAAAAAACCGAAAATAATAGAGTCTGCGGTGTTGTGACATCTCCCAAAGTTTCCCAGAAATATTTCAATTAATGTCTTTCATGTGGGAAAAAAATGACAGTTGAGGAAAAGTACAAACAAAAAGTTTCACCGTCTCCCTGAAACTATTTTCTAGCTAGGCAAGTAGAATGCGGATAAAAAGGCATTCCAATGTAAAATCGTTTCCTAAGCTACGTCATTAACTACGCTGAGTGGATTGAAAATAGGTTCTAGTGAAATTTACCTCAGTCTATTTAAATATGAACTGATAATCACCCCAATAAGAAAAGCTAGTGTAACTCCATTTTACGTGGAAATGGTTTTACGATTCCGTCTGACGGTGAAAGAGTCAATTCGTGGATTGATAAAATTTTTTATCTGCCTCTTAAACTTATTTGAATCACTAATAAACAAAATATTGTACACAGAAAAATTAGTAATTCCAATAATTTTGTTTCAATTTAATTTGAAAATATCGTAACATTTCAAGTAAAAACTTTAAAATTGTGAATTTTTTTTTGTCTTTTTTTTTTTAAATCTGCTAAAATGTATCAAAGCCTTGTAACTCCACTCAAATTTTTATAAATCGACGTTTTTTTAAAAAGACGTTATTTTCGTTCATAATCTGACTATTAATAAGTAGGTACCTACTATATGTCTGAAATTAATTATTTTGCAGTTTCATTGACATATTTCATGAAGTAAAAAGCTGATTTTCTATTTTTGCTGTAAAACTTGTAGAAACGGAGTTATGAAATTTTTTATATTATGAACTTCTTCATGTAAAATCATCCTTCGTTTTGTCGTCGACCATTGCTGGTCGAAATATTTTTCATCTACATTTTTATAAAACTTTGATTTTTAATACATAATAGTTTGTTTTCTAACATGGTTTAATTTATATTCGCGGGCATCGGGTCCGCTCGAGGAAATTAATTTGGGTTAATTCAGGACGGATCTTTTCTAAAAGACGCCTTCTCAGAAATCAGCTATGAGGTAATTATTTTTCAATTCACCTTTTTTTTTTTTTTTTTTGTTGCATGGTATAAAGCACTTCAAACGATCACCTGGCTAGCTGAGCAGGTCTTGGGCTCTTAACTCGCATCTTCACCAAATTCTGTAGGTGGAGATGCTCTCGGTTCATTCAATTGAGTGTGTTTTTTATTTTTGGGGAAATTATGCTGGTCTGTATTGGGTTGAATTCTGTCACCCAGGGTCGCATACCACACTGTATTCATGCGATGTGAGTTTAAAGGCAGTTCACAAGTTAATCAATATCGACTCGGGAGTTAATATCTCCAGAAAATTAAGTAACGAATGGAAGATGTCGTTGAAAGATATGTAAAAATCAATCAATGGATCTGTTTTTCTCGAATTAAAGATAATTATGTAATTAGCTCCATTAATTAGATTTTTTCCAACAAAAAACGTCAACCTTAGGATAAACGCGGAACAACTTTTTTTTCTTTTTTTCTTTCAGAAATCCAACTAAAATGAAAAACAACATTAATTTTCGTTACCGAAAATAAAAATAGACGATAATATTATAAGACGATGTATCCGCCCTAAAATTCCCTCAGTCAAAAAATTCAATTAATCTTACAATTCGATGTACCTATAGGTTGTAAAAGAAGCGGTTGAAGCTATCGTTACACATTGACATAAAATATGAAAACTGATTTAATGAATTTACGCCATCGGTTATCAGTTTTATGATTGGGGAGGGAGAAAAAATCGGAAATGACGCATTATACGTGATATAAGTTTTACTTCTATCAGTTTTTTCTTAGTACCAAAGTCATATAGAATGAGAAACGAAGGGGGAAAAAAAAGACAAAATCAAAATAAATTACTCAAAGATAATCATGATTTTATACGTTTTTCAACCCACACTCATATTTTATTCCCTCTACCTTTTTCAACTGGAATTTGATTTGTTTTCTTTCAATTTAATGCTTCTCCCAGTAGTAGCAGTGCTACTAGCACTGAAAAAGCGAAGGATTGACTCAAATGCCTGATAAAATGCCTTCTCAACGGGCTAACAAATGAAACGAAAAATTTATTTTATCGACGCAACGTCTAACCGAAACTTTTTTTTATGAAGCATTTTTTTCCATTCATTTAAGCCTCCATTGTACAGGCTGGTTATATCGACGATCCTTCTCTTCACTCCACATTGTGTATCAGGACTGACAGCCAAAGAATTACTCTCCCATCTGTGGCACATCGATCAAAGTACACGTATTTTTATATTGATACTTGGAAATTCCCATAAATTTTTACAATCCATTGAGTGGTGTTGGGGAAAAAAAAAAAAAAAAAAAGCACAGAGACGGCGTACTATAATGATTTTATTAGAACGAAAGACTAAATTTTATTATTGAATAACTGAAGGCAGTTGGTGCGAAAAGGTATCTGGAAACGGGCAATGAAAAACATTCATTTCGTTCAAAAGTAATTTGTTCGTTTTCTTTTTCTGTTTCCACGTGATTACTTTGCGTAGGTATCTACATTTGAGGATAAAATGTTTTCCATGGTATATAATTTGAAAAAAATAAAAAAAATAAAAAATTGATTTCGTTTGGAAATGCAATTAACAAGTGAACTCAGAGAAGTATAATATGTGTATTGAGAAGTCCGAGATCTGGACCTCAAAATAAAAATTATTTTCGACAAACATAAGACAGAATAATGACGTCACAAGTTCAGACAATTTTTCGAGAGACAAAATTCGAATTCGGACATTGTATTACCCGAATTCGAACTCGTATTCAGATGAAGACATGAAGACAGAAATAAAATCTGATTCTCTTTCAGGCAATTATAATGTATTTTATTTCAGAAACGACTTTTCCGAATTTAGACAATTTCAGACAATAATTTGGTTCAATCCGACAGACTGGCGCCATGAGACATATATTAAATGAAGACGAATTGAATGAAAGTAAAAACCCATCGACGGATATGAATGCAGCCAACCTTTTTTATCTCAGTTCTTTCCACGCTTTGCTTGCGGTTTGCAGTCATTTAATATATTTTATTGTATGTTGCTTTATCAGTCATCCACGTGCGCTTTTTGCCTATTGTATGTCGACATATATTAATTCATAATATCTGTAATTTTATTGGCTGTAGACATTTGGTAATTCCTCTTGCTTTTGTTATCGACATCGCATGTTTGAAGGCAATTAGCAGACAATAAGTAGGGAAATTTCCTCGACAAGAATAAGCTGATTTGTGAAGACAAATTTTAAATCAAGACTCACTCTTCTCTTTTTCTCACTCTCGATCACACATCACATCACTCTCACTCTCGATTTTGCACTGGCGACACCCGGTACTAGGTTCGTCTTTGCAAATGAGTCCTTCTTGTGTAGGCGGATAGTAGCAGGTCCAAGTCACAAGTCGTACGTCTAAGTCCTCACGTTAGGCAATTTGATAAGTGTACCATCTTCGGATGCAGATATGATTCAGTCTGATCTACCTTGAAGACAACTAGGATGGTAGTTTGTGTTCCAGATAGGTTCAGTTGAAGACAAAGGCAGATTAGGGATGTTCTTTCGTCACGAAGGATTAGTAGTGACGACACATAAGACATTCCTAGTTTCGCCAGTTGCACATCGCACTTCAAGGCGATCTTTTGAAAACACCTGCGAGGTGAAGCATCAGTCGACAATACGATCAGATGGAGTTCCTGGCACCTGCTAGGAGGGAAATTTGGTGTGTTGAAGACAACTTTCAGACAAGCTTGGTTCGAGATGACTGCCTTGCTCTGTCATATAAAGGCCGCGTCGAGCCTTCTTCTTCGCATAGTGGATTTGACTCCATCTATGTCAGTAATTATCTCACCTCACCCTCACTTTTAACCAAAAGCTCCGAGACCTAAAGTTTCGTACTAGGAGTCTTTTGCACAACAAAACCGTCATTCATGAAGACACACAATTAGGTGAAGACACAACAGCTTTCTGATGGTTTCCCCTACTTGTTGTCTGCAATAGCTTTTTTTTTAACTTTTTATTTTTCCGCTACACACTATGCTTTGTTCCGCTTTGTCGACACTATAGTTCTTTTGTAATTATAGTCTTTGACAAAATAATTCTGCTGTTCGTTTTTGTAGGTTTCGAACCTTGTATGGATCGAAACTTTGTTAGGCTATTCTTTCCACACAACTTAGCTTATTGCTGATTCATCATATTAATTTGCTGAGGTATGAAGACAAAAGTAAGCTGCATTTTGCCGTGTCTGATGAAGTCTAATTCAAGTCAAGAAGAATTCAGCCGTAGGACATAGTCAAAGTCAAAAAATAAAATGTCTTGAAGACACAATTCAAGACCCCTCGAATCAGTGTTTCGGCTGCATGATGCCCTAACTTTAGGACATTGTGACGTCATTAGCATTTAAACACCACTATACATTAAAGGTTGACTTTATGACACGTGACAGGAATCGATTTCGTATGCCTCATAAAATATTGGCGACTGTGGCAGGAATCGATTTCGGACGCCTCAGTATCTAGCAGGGAAATTTCTTCTAGTTCACTCATTCCAGTGTAGTTGCACTTTTCAGTGAGTTGAATGTACTTTTCTTATAACATGATGTATACCTATACCAATGTATTAATTTTATATATAGATGTATAAATTGTGATAAATTCACTCCATCGAAGCTACGTGTATTGGCAAAGGTGAACTCGATGGTAAATTAGGAGAAATGTCACTCCATGACGTTTAGATACTATTTATACATGGATAGGTATTCGAAGTTTAAAACATTTGGACCTAAAATTTTAATTTCTATTTGTCACAGTTTCTATCAGTATTTTCTCATCAGTTTTCAATAGATGAAAACTCAGTACAGATCTAACATGATTTCAAATTTAGTTCCTACCGGTATTCTGGTTTATCCCCTGGGGATGTTGGAGGTGCTAATTTTTCATGTTATCTCGATGAAAGTTGAAATTCTCTTTCAATAGTCACGAAATTTTGTACAAACAGTACCTTTCATACAAAAACCAGACCTACCAATTTTAATTTTGATTGGTCAATTTGTTCCAAAACTCATTAGCTATTCAGTGTGATTTTCCCTATTTTACCCTTCTGATAATGGTACTGAAAAATTAATTTTCTAGCCTTCATCGAGAAAACCATTTCGTTTTAACCTAAAAACAATCGGATTTAAAAGTTACCGTACACTGGATTTGCACACGGACATTAAAATCTCCGCTAATATTTTCGTAACCAGAACGTTGACAACCGTTTTATACTTCGTTTAGCAATGCAGCATACTTTTTCTCGTATAAGCGTTTTTTTTTTTTGATTTTCTGTTTTTTTACATAATTCACAATTCTCGTTACAACAGGAAAGAAAACCATAGAATTATTTCCTAAAATTGAGCTTGTTAGAACTTGAAATAATTTTTCATTTCACAAAAAAATAATTATTTTTGACATATTCATAAAATATTTTGTAAACATGATACTTAATCAGTATACTTTATCGTATGCATCGTATTTGTAGGATATTGGTAATTTTTTTCAAAAAGTACTAATATTTTATGTATTACTTTACTGGAAAAATGCTGGTGATACAGGTGATTTGTAAACAAAGAAAATCTACTTTTTCTTGCGAAGCTTGCTGCGCAAGAGTTTTTTTATGGCGTTTACATCCAAAAATTAACGTTTTTGTCCATACTAAGGAGCACTTGTGTTTCCATAGTTTTTCACTAGCTGGCATTTTCGTCTGTTTTCTTTTGGCGAAGTGACGCTTTTGTCCGATACCGAAAAAAAAAAAACAAAAAAAACGCAACTTTCAATTCGAGAAACTCAAAAAACTAGTTGCTAATTAAAGAACAACAACCAGCGAATAAAATCGTCGGCACCTCGATGGTGAACGTATATTTTGCCTTAATTGGGACGCGATTTAGTCATAATTATTAATCATTGTTGAAAAGTGTCTGTAAGTATAACAGGCTGTTGTAAAATTTACTCAACCGTACAACATGGTTGCCTTCGAACACTCACTGCACCTTATCTATGTTTTGTTCCAACGAATTTTAATGGCAGCATCGCGTCTCGGCCGCAAGTCGAGAGACAATTGATTAATAGCATAGGTTTCACATAACAGATTTCGTACAATTTAACTGTACGCAAGAACGTAAGAGCTCATTACAGGAGGTCGAAATGTTGTTTTCGTGCGCAGTATCGTACTTATATGTATATTTTGTTAGGCATGTAGGTATATTCGATTTTAAAACACTTCGCTACCAAATTAATTTTCGCCCATAATTTAGACTGAATCGTGAATTAAACCGAATTAATGTACGAGAAATAAATTTACATTCTGTAACCAGACTATACTGCGTTCACCAGACTATGTATCAACTTCGTTGAAACATAAAAATAAACTTCTAACGCGGAGTGCCCAAGTGGAAAAAAGGAGATGGGTAAACCTCATTTTAAAATTTGATTTCACCTTTTAAGACGTAAACATGCCTCAAAAGGTAGCATAAAGCTAACGAAAACATTAAAAACTACCCCCTCACTCCCATTTAAAGTGGAATATATCCAATGTGGAATACCTTATCGTGAGAGATATTCTCACCAGAAGGAAATTCTACAGAATTTAAGCGTGTTCAGCCACTTCGTACACAAGTACGGGTAAGCCAGAACCAGACCAAACACTGGTAATTTTAGAGCCGGTTTGGGTGGTTTTTATACGGCTTATTTACATGCACACCAAGACACGTATGTAAGAATATACGTACATCTGTGAGGGCAGCCAGGTCGCATCATCCCCTACTGAGATAAGAGATGGCTGGCCAGTTCGTGTACGGATTGTGACATTGTCTCATTGTGTCACAATTTGGTACTCGTACATTACCTGCATGTACTTGCAGGTAATTACGATCGAACGTATGTAGTGTGTTTAACGTCGCAAGGACAATTAATTTCTCGTCCCTTGGAGCAGCGACTGTCGTCGAGGGTCTGAGTTCCTATACCTTGTATGGGAAAGTTCCCACAGCTACTCCCCCCCAGTTGTTGCACCGCAAAAATGATCAAACATGCGCAAGGCCTGGGGGGACGTGCGGGTTTAATGCCATTTTTGATCGGCCTCCCAATTTGCCAGAACGCTGCCTACTGTGGCCCCGACACACTCGTAGGACTCCTTGCGAACGTGCATTTGGGCCAAGTAGTTTGCCCTGCTGTCCTCCCCCTACACCTTGGTGGTTGGTTTTTGGTGTAGGCGTAGGGGTGATGGCAGGAGTGAGGGGGCAGTGGATGTCTAAACTGGGGCTCCTGAGCATCGGGGAGTTTGAGTTCCATAATGTCAAGGCAGCCATCTTCGCCTTTTCATTGGCTGCCCTCTCCGCCGTGAACAGGAACTTCATCGGTTCCCTGGTCTCCACAAGCTTCGGATCCGGCGTCGGGGGTTCTGTCGTTGGAGTCGGTTCTGGCAGAGTCTTGGGAGGAGAGATGATGGGTGGAAGCGGAGTTGTCAATTCCGCAAGAACACTCTCCACTTCTGCCAATGGGTCCATCAGGAGTTCCTCCCCAATTCGATCAAGTTCCGACTTCTGTTCCGGAATTTGCCCAGTGTTCTTGGAAACTTCCAGAACTTTTGGGTTCTTGGTCGTGTTGAGGAAGATTTGGGTTGGTAGCAACATTGGAATAGGTGAGAAGGAAAACGGAGAGCCAAAAATATCGTTTAGAAAACACGTCCAAGTTATTAGACAGTTCTAAAACGAGTGAATTTACTGCTATTTTCGATTTACCATTACACTTTTGTTTTAGCTTTTTCGCATCTTCTTATCAGCATGTAGCGAGGATAGCGCTTAAAATTCTCGGCCATATGCAAGTTTTCCAGTTAAGTTCTGATCCGTTTAAGCAAAGTAATGCCTGAAATAAACTCAGAGAATATATTTTTCGAATTTTATTACAAAGGAATCTCCGCTTGTGACGTCACAACGTTGAGATTATTTTTGTGTTTGACAATAAACGCACGTTGCGATGTTTATTTCCGTATCGCACGTGGATTTGTTTATTCCTATCGTTTTCTTTTTGTTGGCATTCCTCGTTTGCTTATCTCCGGAGTTTCTTTTGTCTCACTGAATTCCGATTTTTGTTGCATATTTTTAGCGGGTTTAAACTTACGTAGCGGATATTACTTTTTCGGGAATAAATTTTATTTTCTTCGCATTAACCTATCAGACATGCGAGAAGGATGGGAATTTTTACATTTTTTACTGCCTAGGGGCCTGCCTCTTTTTTGTGGGCATATGGGGGCCTTGGGATCGAATGTTTTGGTAGTAACATCGTCCGAAAACTTTACAGACTTTTTTATTTTTGATGTTTTCTCTAATTGTGAATTTGTTGTTTTACATTTTTCAACGGATTCTTCTATGTTTGTTGGTGAATCTGTCTGGATATTTTCTATGTTTTCTCTCTGTAACTTCTTTATTCTTTTATTGTCGCTTACCATGTATGCAGGCTTCAATCTGTCGATTGAAATTGTTCAAGGTTCGCCTGCAATGAGTATCACAAAGTTTTTCTCATCTCGTGATACTACTTTGTAACGACTGGCGTATGGTTTCTCCAGCGCAGATCTCATTTTTTCGTCTCTAACAAATACATGGGAGGTATTGGCCAAGTGTTTTGAGACGTAAATCTTGGGCTGGCCATGGCGAGCTGCCTGTTCTAGAAAATTGTTGACATCATTTCTTATATTTTGTACCATTATTTTGGGGCTAACTTCCTTCGATTCTGTGAAGAAGTCCCCTGGGAGGCGTAGCTCTTTGCCAAACGCTAATTGCGCTGCAGAATAACCTGTATCCATTTGTAGGGCAGATCGAAGGCCTCAAAGGATGGTAGGAAGTACATCTACCCATCTCTTTATATCATGAGACATGATAGAGGCTTTGAGAGCTCTATGCCATCTCTCGATATTGCCATTGGCTTGAGGATGGTAAGCTGTGGTATGACTGTGTTGAACACCAAGCTTATTTACTAACTCTTTGATGAGCAAGCTCTCGAATTGGCGACCTTGGTCTGTAATTATGACTTCTGGTACGCCATACCTCGAAATCCAGGTATCATATAACCTAGCAGCTACAGTTGGAGCTATCATCTCATATAGAGGAATTGCTTCTGCCCATCGTGTTGCCCTGACTATTATCGTTAAAAGGTATCTGTGACCTTGAGATGGTGGCAATGGGCCTACCAAGTCCATATGTACAGTTTTAAACCACTCCGTTTGTTTAAAGGATTTGAGGGGCGAGCGAGTATGTCTTCCTACTTTGGATTCTTGACAGTTCAGGCAACTGTGAGCCCATTTGTTGCAGTCAGACTTCATTCGTGGCCATACAAACCTTACCAAAATTAAATTAGCACTACATTTTTTCCCAGCATGTGACAGATTATGTACACTGTTGAAAGCCAACCTGCGATATTTTTCCGGTAGAAATGGCCTATTCTTACCTGTACTGATGTCACTTGTTAATAAAACATCAGTACCGGGAATTTTTCACTGTCTCAATTTGAGAGTAGTATCATCATTCAATAACAACTCTTGCAATTCTGCATCCTTAAGCTGTGCTTTAGCTATTTCAGCATAAGGCAATTGGACAGGAGCCGAGATAGCTTTGATTCTACTCAAGGCATCAGCTGGAGTATTAGGTTCTCCACTTATATACTGAATGTCGGTAGTCAATTGACCAATATAGTCTAATTGTTGTGCTCTTCTCGGCGATGGCAGTTCTGCTTTTTGTGTGAAGGCATATGTTAAAGGTTTATGGTCAGTATACACAGAAAAACATCTACCCTCTAATTGGTGCCGGAAATGATTCAACGCAGCAAAAATTCCGAGCAATTCCCTATCGTATGTGCTATAATTCTTTTCTGTTTTTGAGAGCTTCCTCGAGAAGAAAGCTAGAGGTAATTTCTTGTTGTCTTTGTCAAGTTGGTACAGGGTTGCACCAATAGCAAAATCAGATGCATCGGTACTCACGCATAACAACAGACTTTTGTCTGGATGAGCCAATAGAGTTGCATTTGCCAGTGTATCTTTGATTTTCTCAAAGGCCTGTTCGGCTTCTTCATTCCATTCGAGTGGAGTCATATCTTTCTTTTTACTTGTCTTAATTAGTGCAAACAGCTTACTTTGTTTGGCTGCTGCATTCTTCATGCAACGTCTATATAAGTTCACCATCCCCAAGGAATGCCTAAGTTCAGCGACATTTGAGGGTTTTGGGAAGTTCAATATTGGCTCTACTTTGGTCTTCAATGGGGAAATGCCTTCAGTCGAGACTTTGTAGCCGAGGAAGTCAATTTCAGTATATGCATATAAGCTTTTACCTACATTGATAGTAAGCCCGGCAGCGTGTATACACTGTATGAAAGCTCTTACATTCTACTCGTGCTGTTGCTCACCGCCTTTAGAGCAAATGCAAATATCATCCAAATATGCATATGCAAACGGCAATTCCCTAAACAGTCCATTGATAAATCTCTAGAAAGTTTGTGCTGAGTTGCGAAGTCCAAACGGCATTCGTAGGTATTCGAATAGTCCAAAGGGGGTTATAACCACTGTCTTTGGTACATCCTGGTCAGCCATAGGAACTTGGTGGAATGCCCAGTTGATGTCAATTTTGGTGAACATTGTTTTACCCTTCATATTCATGTTGAAGTCCATTATATTGGGGACTGGGTAGTGATCAGGAACTGTTTTGGCATTTAAGGCCCTGTAGTATCCAACAATTTGCCACTCTCCCCTCGATTTTTTGGTCATGTGGATAGGGGAGCTCCATGAGCTTTTTGAGGGGCGACATACGCCCTCCTCAACGATGCGATGGAAGTACTCTCGTGCCGCTTTGAGTTTGTCAGGCAGTAACCTTCGTGCTCTAGCATGGCAAGGTTGTCTTTAGTCTCTATGTTATGAACAGTTTCATGTTTATAAGTAGGATGCCTGTGAATTGATGGTTGAGTGACTCCAAGATAGTCAGACAGGATCCGTAAGAGTTGTCCGTCGACTTTGGTACAGCTGGATATGTTTGTGTCCAGTCTGTAAGCATGCGTTTTGCCATCCACACAATATTTAGATTCACTATCGATCAATTTGCCATTTTTGAGGTCAATGATCCGGCTAAAATGTGCAAGGAAATCTGCACCGTTTTTGGTTGGTGGTGGGACCATTGCTGTGTCTTTCTGATGACAAGCGTATTCCACAGAACTACTTCCTTCCCTGCTAGTCAAAAACACTGGCTCCTGTGTTTATAGGACAAGTTTTTTTGGGTAAGAACTTTGGCTTAGAGTTCGACCCCTTCTCAACGTTTTAACTGCTAACTGTTCTTTATTTATTGCAGTTCCCAGTCGTGCTAATTCTAGGTGTTGAGGGCCTTCTTCCAGATTTAGTAAATTCTTGGAGTGTCGAGTCAGCATTGGGGAGGTTGGGGGATGAGACCAACCTTCTTACTCCAAGTCTACTGTCCAGTTTCTCTTTGTTTATATATTTTAAAGAGAGGGGTGTAAATTCCCACTTCAGCAGACTCTACTTCGACGACCTAAAAGGTGTTTTAGTCTGCAAAAAAAAATATTTTTATTTGCTGAGCAAGCGAGTTTCTTGCCAGTGCACCGCACCAAATTTTTGTAAAAGCGCAATGCGCCTAAGGACACCTCACAACGTAGCCAAAAAATCACGTCGGGGTCACCACTGTGGAATACCTTATCGTGAGAGATATTCTCACCAGAAGGAAATTCTACAGAATTTAAGCGTGTTCAGCCACTTCGTACACAAGTACGGGTAAGCCAGAACCAGACCAAACACTGGTAATTTTAGAGCGGGTTTGGGTGGTTTTTATACGGCTTATTTACATGCACACCAAGACATGTATGTAAGAATATACGTACATCTGTGAGGGCAGCCATGTTGCATCATCCCCTACTGAGATAAGAGATGGCTGGCCAGTTCGTGTACGGATTGTGACATTGTCTCATTGTGTCACGATTTGGTACTCGTACATTACCTGCATGTACTTGCAGGTAATTACGATTAAACGTATTTAGTGTGTTTAACATCACAAGGATGATTAATTGCCTGCCTTTTGGGGCGGCAACTGTCGTTGAGGGGTCCAAGCCCCTATACCTCATAAGGGAGAGTCCCCACATCCATTAATAGGAGGAATTTGTCCGTGGTAGTTATATATCGAGGCCAAATTGTATTAAAATGGGAGAATAATGTCTGGAGACAGACGATAAAAATTAAGAATTTCATTTTCAGCATGTCATGTAAGCAGGTATGGTAATTCATGACCAACCATTGTAATGGAATGACTTTTCGCTTATGTTGAGGAAGAAAATCGAGTGCGTTATTTGGATGAGACAATAAAGGATAGTGACCACGGTGGAAGTGTCAGATTTGTCAATCAGCTCAATTTATTGTTAAAAACGTGACTTCGGAAAATGGATAATATTCTGTAGAAAAAGTACTTCTCATAGGCTTCTATATGTTTCAACTTCGTGATTTTTTATGTTGCCTACCCTATTGGAAGATGAGACAATTACAATATATGGAATCTTCACCCCTTCATAATTGTTTTTTATACCTATACTTGGTATCAATCATGGGAGAGACAACCTCAGTGAAAACTGTCTACTGTGTGCTCTGGACATGCACATAATCACACATATAAACAAATAAATGTATTTGTGCTAATTAATTGCGTCGTACTTTACAGTTGCTGTGACAACTAATTGTACTGATAAACATTTTGTGACATCATCCCTGGAGAGATCTCTCGATTAGTCATAGTCAGATAGTTGTAATGTACTTGCAAAGTATGACAAGTAATTACAAACGAGCAAACATATATGTTTTAACATGCAGCGCACAATATTAACTAACCTTTCAGCAGCAACTGTCTTGGGGGATCCAAGCCCTTTGATAATAGGCTTACTATGTATGTGGTACTGTATTACAGCACTACAACATTAATAATTTTATTTTTGAAAAATTTCCACTTAGATGCATTTTCACCCCCAATCCATGTTCATTGAGGCAGTATAAGTAGGTAATAATCATGCAAAAAGTCCTCATCTATTTTATGCAAGTTTCTAGTGTTATTCGTGGTCAAATGTCATAAATATATTATACTACACACCAAGGTGCAAAAGTAAGCATTTACATGCGAGGGAAAGATTACAAAATGAGTGCAACGGGTGAGCAATTCCTGAATCATGTAAACTCACTTTTGAATCTTGCTGTGGAACATGTTTTTCATAATTAATGATTAGTGTTGGAACTATTTGATTATTGTACATGAACTAGTTGTCTACACTGATATATCGTCTAAATACATTCTCTATATTATTGGTTATATCTACCACTATCGATAAGAACTCTTTGTTCAGTCGTATTAGTAATACGACTTGCTTTTCTGTTGTTCTCTATGAGTACAATAAATATTCTTGGTGCGGTAGATTTGTTTTACATATTTTATTTCTAATTAATAACTTTGTCACTTCCTACGAGTACATCAAAACCCCCTTGATGTCCAATATGGTGGAGGTGCCGGGTACATGACAATAATGGAAAACGGGATTATCTCCCGAGGTGAAGATTACGCCAGGTATTTGAAAATTATGGAGTGAAAGGAGGAAAATACGTAAGTCAGTAAATACATTAAACTAATCTGTGATCACTGTAATGGCCACATGTATATATAGATAATATCTGTCGACAGAACTTTTAGGCTTAACTTAACTATTTAATATATTTTAGTTGTTAGCCTAGACTTACATACGGAGAAATAAACGAGAGAAATGGAGAATATATATATATATATAAAAATATGTTTACATGCACGGTAATGATAATTATTGATATTATGGAGTGTTTGAGAAACCATGATTATGAGATGCGCATCTGGTTGTTGATTGGTGAGAAACACACCACTTGGAGAATGGCGATTTTTAAAGGAGAGTATAATATACGTATATAATTAGTGTGGAGAATGGAGTTGTATTTGTTTGTCATTGTCGGTGGTCATTGGAGAAACGCCGTACAATATACTGTAAGAGGTGATGAAACCTGAGATTTGGAGGTTTAATGGAGAAAATAGGAGAAATAAATAAATAAATAAATCAATTGTGTAATATTTGGAGTATGGAGTTAAAGGAGAATTGGAGATGTGATCGAACTATTTCTATCGAAAGTTTGAGAAAAAAAAGAGTGGATGTAGGATGATGTAATACGCAGCATTCTTTGTCTCGCATTTACATTCACACCACTACATACGCAAGTACATACAAATAAAGGAGAAACGGAGAATAGCAGCTGCAAGGAGAAGTTTATATTCGTCAGCAATATTGTCGACAATGGCCCGGACGTGGTCGGCAGGCGCCAACCTTATCTAAATAGCTAAAGGAGGTAGCAACAAAAAAAACGGAGAATAAAATGTTCAAACAACGGAGATACATATACACATATACATATAAGGAGAAACAATGTTGCACACACGCACAAGTAGGTATCGCATTATGAGTACGATATACACTCTACTGTTGTGTGTGTGAGTAAAGGTTCGCCTGGTTTGATTGTATATAGACAATCTGCAATAAACGGCAAGGCCCAGGCATGTCTTACAAACTGAGGTCATATACGAGTCAAACAAATTAAAAGGAGATAGCAATACTAAGTTTTTTGTTCTTTGCTGAATGTATTTTTTTTTGGAGAATTGAGATAAGGAGAACTGGCCAATGAGGGTGAAGGATTGGAATCGAATCAGTTTTGTGGGAATTGATTGGTGTTGCTAAATTAAGATGCAAATTCTAACTCTGTCCAATAACGAGCTGGAGATTTGGTGACAAGCTCATTCACAATGTAACATCCTGACAATGAACATTCAGCAGTCGGCGGAATTTTGAACATTTATATTCCTGTTGTGGAATGTCATACTCATATGTAATATTTTGTTGTATTTGGATCAACAATTTTTTGATACAATTTTAACACTTGTCATCTATGGGCTAACTGTGCAATTCTATAGAAATTAGTTATTTTTTGCCCAGTTAACAATCGTTCGAAATATGTTCGTTAGTAATTGTTGCCATTTTTTCTTTGCACTCTGATTGTTCTCTTCGTGTCTGTTCCTGTACGGAACTATTGTTGGAGAAATTTTTGAGGAGATTCATTTGTCGGACAAGAGTTGGTAAGTCGTAATATTTCATTATCGGAGTTTTATTGATATTAGTTAGGTTCGATTTCCAATCCACTTTCAAAAACCTTTATTGAATTCAATTGGAGACACTATTAGAATTAATTGGAGATAAAATCTAAATTTATTTGGAGACATTTTTTTTAAACTGGAGAAAACTTTATTGAAATATGCGCAATCGGAGAAATATTTTACGAAAGCTTTCTAAATTAAATAATCGGAGAAAACTTTAAAATGGCCAATATTTCAAAAATTTTTAAAGTATCGGTACATAGGGAGCCGTCGATTTTCTTAATTAATTGGAGATAAATTCTTGCTTGTGATACAAGCCCTCAATGGAGAAGGAGATGGAGAAAGAAAGGAGAAGCGTAAAATTAAAGGTTCCCATGAATATTCCGAATACCTTTACTGTTTGGAGATTGTAATAAAAACCAGTAAAGCCATTCGGTGATTTGTGAGCGGAGTCACAGGCGAAACGGAGACGCAACTAAGATGGTAGGATCAAGAACAATTTTTTTTTTGGAGTGATATTTTATTTCTTTTACCATCATGGCTCATGGAGATAATCGGAGATAAATCCATCTCGGAGAAATTATACCGAGAAATGGAGTAATATATATATATATATATATATATACGTACATGAAATTATCTTTCTAATTAAATTAAAAGTGTTGTCTCAGTCTTATATCTAATTTTACTCGTTCCAAACAAATCTTTGTTTCGCGATGTGAAAGGGTGTTGCGTTCGCACCTGGAAATATAATCGACTAGCTATTTTTGGTGGATGTAGGATTTAAATAAGAAAACTAAATCGGAGATAGTTTTATCTAGAGACAACACAAAAAGGGAGTATAAATTGACATTAAATTTCAGGTATGATTTGTGGTTTTACTATTTGAAAACAGAATTGATTTCGAAAGATCTATTTGATGTTTTGGAGAATTTGGAGAAGGAGTTGGAGAAATTTAATGAAAAGGAGAGGGAGATGAGACGTAATCTTGTTCGAGATGTTATCATTAATCATATTAACGATAACTATCACAAGATGATTGTCTCAGACAATGATCCGAAATCAATTCTGAGCACAATTAAGAAGTTTAAAAAGTGCGAAGTACAAAAAGCATCAGAGGCTTTAAGGAGAGAATTGGCATTACTGAGATATAATCCTCAGAAGGAGAAAGCATGTCAATTCATTCAACGTTTTGATGAATTGATACGAATGTACAAAAGTCATCAGGAGAACCATATTTTAACGGAGAAGGAGAAAAGGAGTTATTTTTATATGGTGGTGTCAAGGTCATCTAACCTCATCGAGCCCATTAACTTTATTACGAAACGTCAAAATGACGTTGGGCTATCAATTGAGGAGTTAAAATGTTTAATGTTGCAGGCGGAAGCAACACGAAATACGGAGAAAAAGCCGGAGGGAGTTGGATGCGGAGTGACTGTAGGCACACAAGGTATATTAGCTTTCCGAGGCAGGATGGGTGCGAGGACCGGAGTGGCACGCATTTCATCCTCGTCTGTTCAGTATCCCACTATCAGATGTTTCAACTGTCAGCAATATGGGCACTTTTGCTCAGACTGCACATATCGCACCGTCGAAGGTCGCATGTGTTATACGTGTGGAGAAATCACGTCAACACACTTCTCCGCTACATGCCCTAAATGTGGCAAGATGCAGGCAGTGGTAATGGACCATAAAACAGAGAATCGGAGAACTGAGTATGGTTTTATCCATGGACACAATCGTGGTCTCTCACCCCGGGTACGAGTAATGACTCGTGGAGTGAAACCACAAAAGGGGTTAAACAATGACCCAATGAAGCAGATTAGTGGTGTTCCGCAGACACTATTGTGAGGAGGCAGTGCAAACCAGAGAGGTGTTGCCCCTTGTGGCCGAGTGTCCCTCTGTCGTTGTCCTCTACCATAAACAAAAGACACACAAACATCGGCGAAATTTGCGATGTCTGAAATAGATGCATGCTCCTCAAGTTCTGAGTCGATGCCCACTCATGCATCACTGTACACCTTTGAATGGACACGCAGGTGGATCTTGGAGCGGAGGTTGAGATCCCCAGCAAACCTCAACCTCTTGTGGAACAACTTGGTCCTGTACCAGTGGAGTCCCACGATGTTGATATGCAGTTAGACCCGGACTTGCTAAATATCACATTACCGCCAAATCCATTCCCCCGAAGGCCAGCAACCGGAGCAAGCATTGCTAGCATCTGGAGAGGAGCCACCTAATGCGGAGCCAATGAAGATTCAGGCTTCCACTACCAACACCCCATCTTCAGGTACTGCGAATACATCATTTCTTTTCTGCCTGACAGTGGTACCACACAACACCTAGTGTCGCAGTTGGCTCCTCTCTCTAATCTTCAACCTTATTTGGAGAATATACTAAGTGCCAATGTTCAATCACAACTGCCATGTACGGAGTCTGGTAGTTTATTTAAACGTGATTTGATCGGCAATAAGGTTGAATTTAAAGGAGTAAGATGCTCTCCTCTACTATTGGAGAACATATTTTCTTCACGCAAACTTGTCGATCTTGGCTTCACAATACTTCTCAATAATACTTCTATTAAAATTACTGATATCACTCATAATATCGTTTATTTTTGCGGCACTTATTGCCCACCTTTCTGGCATATTGAATTTCCTACGGATCACACGACTGGTCCTGTAGCCTATAATGATGAAGATGTTGATCTATTTCCTCATCTCACATCTGCGAATGCTGTCGCGTTTTCTGTTGTTTCAACAAACAATTTGGAGGGAGAAGAAGGAGACAATAGAGAAAAAGGAGAAGGAGAGGAGAATAATAATATGTCAGAAGTGAGTATAAGTGAAGGCGATAGCAAAATCGGAGGGAGTAATAAAATGGAGAATTGCTCGCCTAAACAACTAATTGGAGATAACGAAACGGAGACTAATATTAATAAAAATGGAGATGGAGAAACAAATGACTCAGTAACTAAATTTATATGAGAATCGGAGACTGGGAGAAATAATTTGGAGAAAATAAATTTAAACGGAGAAAAGGAGGAAGCCAAGACAAACAATAATATTTTAAACAAAAATTTGGAGTGCGATCGGAGAATAGTGTGTATAGATGATATTCCCGAACCTACCATTTTAGAATTTACCGGAGTGAATAAAACAATGCCTTTGGAGTTATTATGGCATTACAAATTGGGTCATGTTTCGGAGAAATATTTAAAGAAACTTGCACTCATTCATAAAGAATTAAAAGGAGTACAATTTACAGGAGTGATACGAGACTGCGAGATCTGTGCAATCTCAAACTTTACAAAATTACCTTTCACACAAGCAAGGTGGAAAGCCCAGAAGGCTTTGCAAATGAATCATTCGGATGTGATGGGACCGATATCTCCCAGAACATTTCCAGGAGGGAGGAGATTCACAGTCGTTTTTATCGATGATTATTGTCGCTATGCTCAAGTTTACGTATTGACACATAAATCTAAAGTAGGAGAATGTTTGGAGACCTTTTTGAGGAGTTCACAAAATCTATTAGGGTGTGATCAAAAGGTGTGCTATTTACGTTTGGATCAAGGAATGGAGTTTACTGGAGGTTATACACAGGAAGTGTTAAAAAGAAAGAACATTGATCCGCAATTAGCACCACCAGACACTCCACAGCATAATGGAGTTGCTGAAAGGTTCAACCGTACACTACAAATGAGAGTAAGAGCCCTAATGTATGATTCAGGCTTACCCCGGAGTATGTGGGATTTAGCCGTTAAAGCTGGGGTATTTGTTTATAACTGTACCCCGCACAAGTCGATTAATTATGGAATCCCGTTAATTAAATTTTCACCAAATGCGAAATATACATTTAACCAATTACGGAGATTTGGATGTATAGCATATATGAAAGTGAAAAGAAAACCGGAGACAAAATTTTCGGGAAAAGGTATTCGAACCTTTATGGTTGGATAGACTCAATCGGGCTATTTATTATTTTGTCCTGAAACCAAAGCCTTTCTGGAGTTGAGAGATGTTCGTTTCAATGAAAAAAAGGTATATAAAGATAGATACAAACCACTGGAGAATATTGAATCGAAAAATGATAACTGGTTTAAGTGTGAAAAATCGGAGATGGTGCAGGAAAAGGAGAAAGTAAATCCTGCATTTAAAGGGACAAAACGGAGAAAGTCCCAAAGACTATTAATGGAAAAGAAACAAAAGGTAGAAACATTCAACATTGAAGAAGAATGCTTGGAGAACAAAAATCTGGAGAACCTGACAGATTAGTTTGTCTACTTAATGTTGGCAACAATATATAATGATCCTAAAATGTATGCGGAGGCGTTGAGATCACCCAATAGCAGAGAATGGGAGAAAGCTATTGAGGAAGAAATAAAATCGTTGCAAGAACACGGTCTGGAGTATAGTAGATAGACCAAGTATTGATGAGAAAGGGAGAAAACCAAATATAGTAGACTCAAGGTGGCTATTTAAAATAAAGCCTGAACCGAACGGAGGAGTCAGATACAAAGCACAACTAGTTAGCAGAGGCTTTAAGGACAAATCAGATTACAATTTGACTGAAGTATATGCACCAGTCACACCATTGGCTGTTGTACGAAATCTGTTAGCAATAGTTAACAAATACGACCTGGAGATAAGCCAATTGGATGTTAAAACGGCATTCTTATATGGAGAATTGCCAGAGCCAATTTACATGGACATTCCCAAAGGAGTAGGGATAAATATTGCAGAGAGAAATCATAAAATTTGTAGGTTGAACAATGCTATGTATGGTTTACAAACTGCGCCTAAATGCTGGAACAGGAGGTTCACAACAACATTGAATAATTTAGGCATGAAAAGTGATGTAAAAGATCCGTGTTTATTTATCTGGAGAGAAGGAGAAAAATTCATTGTACTGTTGTCATACGTAGATGACATATTATTAGTAGGTAATTGTTTAGAATCAATCAATTGGTTAAAAGATAACCTACGGAGAATATTTGAGTTTTCAGATATGGGAACACCCCAAGAATATCTTGGAATACAAATAGAAAGAGATCAGAGATCTAAAATAATGGTGCTGACACAAACACGGTTTATCAACAAATTGTTGAAGAGATTTAATATGGAGAATTGTAACCCGTGTAAAACACCAGTGATTACTCGACAAGTGAAATAGCACTAGGAGTAAATTTAATGAGTAGGTGTCAATCAAACCCCACATCTGAAAATATTCCCGAAATTAAACGAATATTCAGATACCTAAAGCATACAGAGAACTTAGGTTTAACATATCGGGGAAAAGGAGAAAACCTTGAAGGTTACTCAGATGCGAGTTGGGGAGATTGCCCTATCACAGGAGCATCTACTGCAGGGTACATAATTAAACTCTTTGGAGATACTATAGATAAACAATGTTGTGTCACTACATCTACTTGTGCAGCTGAATTTGTAGCAATGAGCGAATTGGCAAAGGAACTGATAACTCAAGCTGAGATATCGGAGAAAATATTAGGTAGAACAGTGTTACCTGCCAATATATATTGCGATAGCAAATCTGCTATTGAAGGAGCTCAGATGGTAGGAGCACCAGGCTTAAATACTTACACACACGATATCACTATGTGAGACAATGTCAACAGGAGGAGTTGGTAAACTTGGTTAAAATAACCTCTGTGGAGCAAGAGGCTGATATTTTTACAAAACCCTTACCAATAACTGCGTATGAAAAATTAACTAAACAAATTCTAAATACAGAGGACAGCTCACTATAAAATAACTTATCGGAGAATATAAATATTACATGGAGTTTAGTAACAGTCATGTTTAATTATTTACAGATACACCTACGTGATACGTCGCTAAAGTTGATTCCTTGAACAGTTCCTCACCTAGTTGCAAATGACTGTTATACAACTTATTTACTTGTTTTTGTTTGATTCTTGTTGTATATATAATGTTCCTGTTCCTATCTGTATTTCTTTTTGAAATACACACTCAAATGTATGTACTAACATGGTTTTATTTCTCGGAGCTTTTATACACGAAAAATATCTATCTTCAGTTATCTTATGGTGGCTTAAGGTGTCTTAAGATAGTTTACTTACTTTTTGGAGATGATAATTTATAAAATAATTTTGGGAAAAATCAAAGTTTTACCCACAATGGGGTTTCTTCGAATCGGAGACATGGAGACTAGTATACGGAGAGACGGAGATACGGAGACGGGGTTTTTATTATCACTATGATAAGTTTTCCTCAAATTGGAGAGTCAGATATCGGAGTATCTGTTTGAGAGGTTTTTTTACTATTCAATAGTTTTTCCTCTCAAGCCAAATTGGAGAGTAAAGTGGAGTAAACTTTATAATTTTGGCAACCTGGAGTTTTCCCAGACATCTGGTTTTCTCCAGTTACTGCACACATTATTAAATTTACTTAATTGCAATAATATTGCACTAATCAATTTCTGATTTTTAGCTTATAATAGCTTGGCACCATTCTGGAGATCAGCCAATCAAGTTACATGTCCAAGGAGGGAGTGTTGGAACCATTTGATTATTGTACATGAACTAGTTGGCTACACTGATATATCGTCTGAATACATTCTCTATGTTATTGGTTATATCGACCACTATTGATAAGAACTCTTTGTTCAGTCGTATTAGTAATACGACTTGCTTTTCTGTTGTTCTCTATGAGTATAATAAATATTCTTGGTGTGGTAGATGTGTTTTACATATTTTATTTCTAATTAATAACTTCATCACTTCTTTCGAGTACATCAAAACCCCATTGATGTCCAATAATTAGAGAGTCTAATATTTTTTGTTTTCATAGCCTGTATATTTAAAATGAATAATGAATAAGCAGCAAGTGTAACCTCTATTTTAAGAAAACGTGTCTCAATGTAGAATAATGTGTCACCCTTTTACATGGAGGCATGTATTCATAAAATTCTTCAGTCAAATGCATGCCTCCATGTAGAAATATGACGAGACACATTCATTTTGCATTGAGGTTACATATACAGCTGATGAATCATTGATAAACGGTAATTTTTACTCACAAAATACCGATGTAAACATTTCTTATAAAAAAATGTGTTTTTTAATTTACATCTTTGTTCTTATAGGCAAGATTTTATTGTGATCATGAAAATTATAGACTGAATAATTTTATACAAATATGGTTTCATGGCTTTTTCATACATGTACCTACCTATAAGCAACTGTTTTCACATTATATAGGTGTGGGGACTCTCCCATATGAGGTATAGGGGCTTGAACCCCTCGACGACAGTCGCTGCCTCAAAGGGCAGGCAAACAATCGTCCTTGTGACGTTAAATACACAAAATACGTTCGATCGTAAGTACCTGTATGTACTTGCAGGTAATGTACACGGACCGGCCAGCCATCTCTTATCTCGATAGGGGATGATGCGACCTGGCCATTCTCACCAACGTATGTATTATCTTACATACGTGTGTTTGTGTGCGTGCAAATAAGCTGTATATAAACCACCCGAACCAGCTCTAAAATCGCCAGTGTTCGCCTTGGTTTTGGCTTACCCGTACTTATGTACAAAGTGGTTGAACATGCTTAAATTCTGTTGAATTTCCTTCTGGTGAGAATATCTCTCACGACAAGGTATTCCACAATAGGTATCTAATATCTACAGATCAACTGCACAGAGAAAAGTAATGCAATGAATTTTTTTCTACTACACTTTTGGGACAAAATGTAATAAATTTTTTTTTGTTTTTTAGTTTCTACTATTGGCCTTATCCAAGTTTTGTATAATATATATTAATAAAAGAATTATGACTTTTTAATACCAACCACCATCAAATTCCTAAACTATAATAGCAGTGTGTTTGGTTTGGTTCAATCAGTGCTCCCTCATACGGTTGAAATCTTTATGCTGTCCAACCAATGACTTCTGTATGCCAACCATTCCATCATTTCTCCCACTTCATCATCAAGTATCCTTCTGATACTGGGTAAAAGGGGCCAACAGGCCAAGTTGTCCAAATCAAAAAAATATAAATCATGTGAATGGAATACCTTATATTGTGGAAGAGATTCCACCAAAGTAGGTAGTCTCCAGTTATTTGTGTGTTTACCAGCTTTGTACAAAATTATGGGAGAGACAACCTCAGTAAACACTGTCTACTGTGTGCTCTGGACATGCACACAAGCACACATATCTACAAATACATGTGTGTGTGCTAATTAATTGTATCGTACTTTACAGTTGCTGTGATAACTGACTGCACTGATAACCAGTTTGTGACATCACCCCCAGACGTACTTGCAAAGTATGACAAGTAATTACAAATGAGCAAACATACATGTTTTAAAATACCGTGCACAATACTAACCAACCTTTTGGCAGCAACTGTCTTTGAGGGTACGAGCCCCTTAATCCTCACTTAAGATGATATCCCCGCAATGTGTCTTCTTTGTCACTGTCTTCAACCTTTTGTATTTCTTATTTATAATTTTCAGTTGCATCTTCCTTTGATTTAGTGGATGAAAGATACTCAGTGGAGTTTAGTTAAGAAGATTTTGTTTCATTTACATCAGTATCATGAAAAATGTTAACAGAATATTCATCAGGCGAAACCTAAATCCCCTCTTGTGACAAAGTGTGATGCAGAGGTCCTGCTCTTTGTAGTGGTATCAATTTTTCTTTAGATCAATCGATAATCGATAAAATCGTACCTTGAAAAAATAGATTTTTTTCAATTTTTAAAATTTTGATCACTTCTGATCGATCAGACAATTTTGGGAAAAACAATTTTTGGCCTTTTTTTGATTTTTTAAGAAATTTATTGAAAAAATAGGTAATTTCTCCAATTCAAAATTTAGTTTTTATTTTTCGATGTGAAAAGAAAAAGAAAGAAAAATATAAAATGAGATGATCAAATTTTCATTTTCAGATTTTGTTTTTTAGATTTTTTCAACGTTTCTTATACAAAAATAATATAAAATCGATACATCAATTTTCAACTTTTCAACAGTCGATCATCGATCAGATCGATTATTTTATTTTCGATTGAATCGATAAAAATTGATTGAAAAATTTCTAAAAATCAACACCACTAGCTCTCTGTGTTTTCACGTTTAGTATCCTCTGTCCACTGTCTCCTATGGAACAGAGGTGAAATGAAATTGAAAAGCGAAAACTTTCAAGGGAAATGTTTGAAAATTTGGGTTGTGAAAAGCAAAAGTGAAAAGTGAAATAAACGATAAAAAAGTTAAAAGCGAAGAAGGTGAGTGAAATTAATGTTGGAAAAGTAAAAAGCTAAAAGGAAAAGTTCTATTTTTGGAAATCCGAAGAAAAATTAAAAAGGGTAAACGTTATTGGATCGCTTTCCATCTCTGCTATGGAACCTCTTCTACCTCAATGGTGGAGTATTTTTCTGTTGGAACTCGATTGTAGAAAACAGTTTAATCAACAATAATTATGTTTATAATTGCAGTAATGGTCAGGCGGTCAATAGGAAGCGACATATTAATTTACAAAAAACCAATTTTTGTGATCTTTGACCGCATAAAACTATTGAAACTAAGCTAACATGATAAACACGTTATACTCTTGACTCTCAAAAATAACTGAGTGTATATAAGAATTCAGTCAGATGGGAATGTTTCCGAAGAAGTCCTCTTTTTTTGTCCAACGTGACGGGACTGAACTACAGGTACTCATCGTGTGCGGACAGTAATAATTATAGATACCTGTAGTGACAGTCTATGCAGAACTCTCATATAGAGATTAAATGAAAATTTATTTTCGAATATAGACAGAAAATAATACAAAATCTCTAACCCAGCAGCAGCTCGATTTGAAAAAGTAGGTTTTCAAAAGTAGAAGATTAATAACCAGAAAGTAATTAATAGGTCATAATCACGATGATTGTATTAAATTTTGTAACTGTTGGTGTAAAATTACGTAGTTAAAAAAATTACCTCTTTCAAAATCGAAACAAAAGTAAATTTTTTGGAAGTAGGTATCATCCGGCCGATCCGCACCAGAATTTCTAGAATGTTGCAATAATTTGGTATAGTTAATATTTTTTGCAAATTTCCTAGTTATTGGTTCAAAATCTAGCATTTTTTAGCCAAAATAATATTCAAAATAACTACACCGTAAGTACCGTCCGACCGATCCGCGCCAAATTAGTAACGTGTTAGAATGGGTAACGTTGAATATTTGTTCCGAATAACGTTCCTATTGGTCTAAAATTAGGTAATTTATAGCCAGAATAAAAACACGAAAATACTGTTACCGGAAGTATCGTCCAACCTATCCGCAATAATGAATATTTATTACACATTTCATAGCTATTGGTTTAAAATTAAAAATTTTATATCAGAAATAAACGAAAATAATGATACTGGAAGTACCGCACCATCGATCCGTTACAAAATCAATATGTCAGGTCCTTGGCTGGGTGCTAATATTCGCTTCTTATTTCGTGATTATCGGAGAAAAATTCGACTTGTATGGTGGTAACAAGAAATTGGCTTATATACATATTATTATATTGATCAAATGCATATACAGGGTGCTCTTTGAGTGGTCCGCCACACAACGCCAGTGGATAGTATATTGAGAAAATATAAAAATATTATGATAACAAATGGTCTATATTCAAAATTGAAGGGTTTGCGGAACATTGAAAGTATTAAAAAAATTTCTTAATGGCCTAGAATCTCTCATCAACCGAAATGGTCTTATAGAAATCATCGAGAGAAGCAAAACACTTCTCCTCCACGTACGGCCAATCCTTAAAATTGATAACGTAATGGAAGTTTGAAAATTCAGAAAATCAAAGAAAATATTCCCTCAAAAACTGCCTTTTTGGCACAATCATTGATCGAAAATTGTAACCCACATAAGCCTGTTTCTGTAATTTTACTATAGCTCTGTTTGATAGGACTACACCAACATACACCACCCTACACCATGAGGGCGATTCCACAAATGTAAGAATGTTATACGACTTTGTGCTAAGTTTTACTTGAATATTTGTGGAATATCCCCGCCAGTGTAGGTTGGTGTAAATTAGTGTAATCCTATCAAACAGAGCTCTTGAAACCTACGGTCATGCAACTACTCATGTACTAAATATGAGTGGTTATATACCCGCAAGTTGTATGGAAAAATTTTATATAACTTTTTTCTTTTCTCAGTGTACTATCCACTGACGCAGCACGGCGATCCGCTCAGAGAGCACCCTGTATAGCATGAATTTTAATTTTTAGTGCCAAAATTTTTCGCAAGTTATAAAACGAAAAATGTACCTACTCTCACCCACCGGTCGTTTCATGGCAACGATTTTCTTAGAAAACTTGCTTAAAAATATATTAAGTCCATTCATATTACTTTGAAGATAATGGAGTACATATTTCTGGAATGTAAAAAAACTAACATAAGCCAATTCCCAATAAAATGATTCGCATGTCTACCTACTTCTCAAAAGATAATTATGGCAGGTCGTCTACTTCTACCGCGTGATCTTTTATTTGGATCTGAGAAATAAAAGTAAGAAAAAACACTGAAGAAGTATCACCGATCACCTCAACCTCAAATTGTCACTTTCATCTTACCTTTGGGAACTAAATGAATGGTAAAAGTTTTTCACCCTTTACTCCAGCAACTTCACCGAAGCGAAAATATCACCAAACTTTCACCTCCTCCGATGATTATCAGCAAACAAAATAATTTCAGTAGGAAAACATTCTCTCAGGATAAGTTTATGGTACCTAGCTGTATGCCTGCGTCAGGATATTATTATTAAATTGAAGGTATAAATTTCTGAAATTAACTTACAAACTTTACCGATACAACGAAGAACAAATATTATGGCGAATACAACAACATAAAATAAGTTCTTCATCACATTCGAATTTATATCTTATCTGATTTTGAATGTTCAGACTTGCCGATATACATATAACTAGGCACCTAATTATGAAGTAT
This sequence comes from Ericerus pela, assembly GCA_011428145.1. Lineage (NCBI taxonomy): Eukaryota > Metazoa > Arthropoda > Insecta > Hemiptera > Coccidae > Ericerus > Ericerus pela. The sequence goes on from WOFM01000027.1 coordinate 328,679, forward strand.
TATGTTTCGCAACTTTGTGTGTCTATTCGGAATACCCGCGAGGAAAATATTTTGAAACTGAACGTGAGCATGTTTATAGATTTTTCATCGAGAAAAGTTTTAGTATGATCTGGAGATTTTAATAATAATAATAATAATAATAATAATAATAATAATAATACTTCATTCAATTTTCGTTGCGAGTTTGCTTCACTATTTTTGTTTATTTATTTATTTATTATTATTTTTATTTTATTTTTTTCGAAAAAATCAATTTAAATTACTTTTTTGGAACATATTTTTATAATTCGATGGGCTCTTCGAGTATTCAATCATAATAATTAGATTTTAGCCTACTTCAAGAATAAGTAGACACACTAAAGGTATGCTAGTATACTTTTCTCCATGTATTCTAGAAAATAGTAGAAGGTTTGTAATATATTCTTTGAAATACATTGATAAATTATTATTAAAATACCAAAAATTAATCGACTCAGTTTTGTCCGAAACTATTTTGATCATTCGATAAAAAAGTAACACAGTATTTTTAAGTAGTTTTTCTTTAGAAAATCTACTTATTACGTTTGGTGCGGTATTAGACCCCACGGTTGAGAGTGTATATATATACACAGATAGAATGTAAGTCCATTTCTTATTCCCATGGTACAGGTTGCAATTTTTATCAGATAATAACGAAATTTAGTGCGTACATTTATACTCAGCTAAGGATCAGACATATTTATTTTGGTGCGGATCGACCGGACGGTTCTTTCGGTACCACCATTTTTGTTTTTATTTTGGCTATAAAATACTCAATTTTGCATCAATAGCTACGAAATTAGGAGCAGTTATTTATCATAATTTATTGTAGTATATTACCAATTTTGGCGAGGATCAGTCGGACGGTACTTCCGGTACTAGTATTTTGTTTTTATTATATTGGTCACAAAATGCGCAATTTTGGAAAAATATGTACAAAATTTGAAAAAAATATTTATTATATTTTATTGTAACATACTGCTAATTTTGGTATGGATCGAACGGATGGTACTTCTGGTACCGCTATTTTTGTTTATATGTATATTGAAAATAAATTGCGAATTTTGGAACAATATGTACGAAATTCGAAACAAATACTTATCATAATTTATTGTAACATACTATCAGTTTTGGTGCGAATTGACCGGACGGTACCTCCGGTAAACATATTTCTTTTCGTTTTTAGTCTGTCTATAAAATGATTAATTTTAAATAATTAAATATTTATTATAATTAATTGTAACATTCTATCAGTTTTCGTGTAGATCGAAAGGATGGTATTTCCTTCAAGTCAGTTTTTGTTTTTAATGGTTTCAAACTGTGTAATTTAGAAACTCAAAACAAATATTTTTAAGTATGTTTTCTTTAGAAAATCTGCTTATTACGCTTTATGCGGTATTAATCCCCAGGATTAGGGGTGGGTACATTTTTCGTTTCATGACCTCAGGAAAATTTTGGCATCAATAACTCAAATTCATATATACCTATATATATATATATATGTCAATTTCTTGTTCCCACGATACAGGTCGCAATTTTTGTCCGATAATCACGAAATTTGGTACGAAAATTTTTACTAAGCATAGAACCAAACCTATTGATTTTAGTGCGGATTAGCCGGACGGTACTTCCGGAATCACCATTTTTGTTTTTATTTTGGCTATAAAATTCTCAATTTTACAACAATAGCCACGAAATTTAGATCAAATATTTATTTTGATTTGTTGTAGTATGTTTCAAATTTTGGTGCGGATTGGCTGGGCGGTACTTCCGGTACCGTTATTTTTGTTCTTATATTGGTCATAAAATGCGGAATTTTGGAATCATATGTACGAAATTTGAGATAAATATTCGCTAAGACTTATTGTAGCACGCTCCAATTTTGATGCGGATCAACTGGACTGCACTTCCGGAAAGTTGTTTTTCACTCTTTTTTATAATTTGTATGAACTTTTCTTTTTACAAAAATTAACCACATACTCATGTTGTTTTTTTTTTATTTCATAACTTTATTAGGTATATTTTATTTGTTTTATTTTAAATTAAATGATAATGTACCATACTTTTATCATCTTAATTTATTTTTAATTTTTTCAAGAAAAAATGCTTTTATATTTCACATTCCTATTGATTAGAATAAGAATTTAATAATTGATAATCATTTTAGAAGGTTTTTCATAATTCCATAATCGCGGCCATTCCTTTCTCATTTCGAAAACTACCTGATTTATTAGCAGCTCAAACAACGGAGGCGGATGTGGAAAATGATACAATAAAATATTATAGGAATAAGACAATCAATTGAAAAATAAGATTTGATGAGTGTACATAGTAAATTTCACCACAAAACTTTAGAAATACTAGACTGAGTCTTGAATAGTATTTTTTCTTTTTATTGAAATTCCCAAGTCGCATAAAATACACGCATTAATAGATTTTTGTAATCAACACTCGTCAAAGCTTTGTTATGGGTGATACAAATAAAAATAGAATTAAAAACAGAAAATAGGAAAAAGGGATCCAATATAAAATTTACACATTACAAAACTTGTAAGCAAAATGCAAAGGAAATTTCAGCACAAATGATAAAAGTAGAAAGAAACGTATAAAATTTTCCATCGCGATGACGGAAACATGTCGTAAACATAAAAAATATTTTATAAACAGAAAACCCCTAACAAAACTTATGAAAACGATATAAAAAAAAAAAAAAAGGAAATGTGGCACCGGTAGACCCACATTGAAATGGTACTATAATTGTGTAGTACGCGAAGGAAGGAAAGACAAAAAATGAAAAATAAAAATAATGCATAATTTGATGACAAAATGGTAGTAAGTACCTATAATAAACAAAAACCTACCTACTGAAGAAGAAGAAAAAAAAAAAGAAGGAAAATAGCTACAACGAATATGCACATTTTTAAATTGGTAAATGATTCGCCAAGAGGAAAATTCACGACAGCTGATTGCGAATATGTTTTTCCTCGTTCATATTTTCCTCCCCTCTATCTCGGCTGAAATTATAACAGCTTTTGTAAAGTGGAAAGTTAAGTAAAGCAATGCGTAAAAATCATGGGATGCGCGACGCTTCGACAACATAACGAATGGTTCCAAATAAATTTTAGACCACCCCTACATACGCCACTTTCAGCACGAATAATAAACTGGAGACACTTTCGAGTTTTACAAAGACAATAAATCGCTACAGTCTTCGTAATAAGTTGAAAATCATTTATAACGGAACGTTCGCGTTACGTATAGCTATGAAAAATCAAAAACTTACAGTGGCGAATTAGAAGTAGAGTAAAAATGTCATTTTATTGAAAGGTGGTGGCGTGATGCTGAGGTAAAAAACAATGCACAAAAACTTGGTGACAGTACTGAATAATAATCTTAGTCAAAAACCATAAAATCGTGTATTAAAAAAACATACTTGAACAAAAATAAACGAAAAAACCTTCTAAAATGAAATCAAGCTTCTTGATACATTCAAATAACTAAAGATCTCTATAATCAATTCTGTAACCACCATGCAGCCAATGACGTTGATTGTAGAAAAAAAGAAAAGAAGAAATAGAACGAAAAACAGAGAGTACCTAAGTACTGATGAAATGTACGACATGGTTTTTTTATTTTTTTATTTAAGCTTTCTCCAATTATTTAAAGTAGTTACCTATCCTAATTGAAACTTCAAAACGTCTCATATGTAACCTTACTAAAATAAATGATTATTGAAGCAACTCTGGTATCATCAAGAAAATAAATATGTCCCTGGTTTTCAATAACAGCCATAGGTACTTATTTTTATTTTTCAAATTTCCAGTAGGCTATACCGACTTAAGTGGCAGTCAAAGCATGTATGTACCCCAGGCTCAGATTTAGGAAGGCACAGGTCGCCGCGGAAAAAAATACATAATGTAAGGAGAAAATTATAACAATGATTTCAAGTCAATAATTTTATTATTTGAATAATATGAGTTAACTGAAATACTAAATTCATTGACTAATGGCATCCTTAGATTCAACCGTCTTTTGTTTTCCATTAAATAAAAATCTTATCATCTTAGCAACAATTGATATTTATTCATTTTTATAGATGCTGTGGAATGGTGCAGCAGAGTACTTGTGTATTTGAAATGAAGATGTACATGAAGTAAGATCTCATAAGTGTGTGTAATTGCACCAAAGATGTAAATCATGTACATAATACGTAGAGTACAAGATAAACGAGCGTAGGTGGAGATGAACGAGTGAGCGGCAGAATGAGGTAACAGTGTAGCCGCTAGTAAAAGTGTAAAAGTATTCAGAGAAAGATAATCGAGTGTTCACAGGAGTGTGAGGGGAAAAGGATTGGTAATCCCAAAAATTTTCATTTCATATCATAATTAAGTGAAGGAAATTCTGAAAAAGTTAATGTAGGTATTTTTCAATGGACTTACTAAATTCGTTGTTTTTTTTAATGCAACATTGATATTGATGAAGCAATCGAATATGGATGTATAGCTAATGTAAAAACAATGTTAAATGGGAATGATGGAATATCATATTTGTGAAACATTTTTATTTTAAAGAAAGGACCATCGATTTCGTTTTAAAACTCCTAGATCGAAAATAAAAATGTTATCACATTAAACAAAAAAAAAAAAAAGAAAAAGAAAAAGAAGTTAGGTATTATTAATATTACTACAATGTCAACTTATTTAATATTCCCATGATTATGCTCATTAATAATGTGGATTCATTATACAGTCGGACGTGTTCAAGTGAAATCTCGTAGGACGGTACTTTTTGTTTCATTTAAAGAGATATCTCACTTATCAGGTTTCTCATTTATCCAGGTTCACGAAGTGTTTGACTCACTTATACAGATTCTCATTCATACTGGTTTAAACAGTACTTTTTTGCCATATAGAGTTCCCTAAATGTTAAACAAAAGTGTTTACATATTGCGAGTATACAGGATAGTCTTTTGTAGAATTTGAATTTATGATTAAAAATGATTTGCAACCCTTGCAAATACCAAAAACTGAACTTCAGTAAGTTGTTTAAAATGAAAACACACTTTTTTCTCTTTAAATTTTGGAACTAGTGAAACTATCATGAAGATTATTTGACTCCCACATATTAATCACTTAAATCAGTTTAATTTTCGAAGAACAAAATTATAGGCAGCAGAATTACATTATTTTGCTGCCTCCACTGCTACTGCTGGAATTAGAGTGAAAATTGTCTAATTTAAGTAATTTTCCAACTGTCAAAAATATCTTTGTCAATTCTTGAATGATTTCAATGCTTGATCGGTTGATTCTTCGAGAAAATTTCTCTAGATTTAAAATTTAAAAAGAAACCTTATGGTTTAACTCCGAAAAACTAATTGAAATTAATCGAATTTTAGGTATTTGCTAGAGTTGCAAATATTTTTTAATCATAAATTCAAACTCGAGGCTAAAAATAAGGTGAGTTACCTCCAACGACTATTTTCTCTCTTTAAAAACAAAGGAAAAAACGGGATGAGCGTAATAAATGGACCACTTTACATATTTTAAAAAGAAACACTTTATTTTCAAACAAAGTTTATGTATATTGTTTTAAACAAATCAGGTCAAGTTATTAAAATTCTGGAAAATCATCGAAAAAATAGAAATTAACTTTTTCATTTAAAAATTCTAGCGTAGCGATACTTCGCTAGAAAACCCAGTTTACCAAATTTCAACTTCAATTCCAAACAAAAACCTAAAACCTAATTTAATGCAATGCAGAAGAGAAGCTCGTAACCCCTTGCGTCGTAAATACAAAACAAGTACTTCAAGCAACACAAGCAACTTGGTTTTCTCCATCAATATTTTTTTTGTTCCACATATACATAAAAAAATGTATTTTACAAATTTAACCTCGATAACCTTTGTAGTTTTTTCAAAATCCTAGAATAACCACTTTTCCAGGAATTTTTTTATTCTCCAGTTTTATCGCAGACTACTGAACTAATAAACAATAAACTCTTATAAAAACGCATCAGGACTGGTCCTATATGATAACTACCATTTCAAAAAATTTCAGCCTTATATCCCTTTGGTAGTTTTCTGAATATCTTGAACACAAATTTTGGGAAATACATAAATACTATACTACAATAGGCTGCATAGGTACATAATTTATTATATATATTAAAAAAATATTAAGTGAAAATAGGAAATCAATCATTTTCTTTTTTCATGAAACAGATAACTTTTTTCATCACCACCCATAACCCTTTTACGAGGTCAATTTTAACACCCCGTTAGCAAGCAAACTGGATAAAAATATACCACTTCAATCTGGTTTATGATACTTATAACATTTTTCATAAGACTTTTTTCAAACTCATATCATTTTTATTACAATTGGCTAACATTTCTATTACAACAATATAATTAATACCAATCCCAAGTGCAGAAATTGTGAAGACAGTCGTTTCAATTACAGGAGAAATTATTTGTAATAATCAGGAAAAAATCAGTTTTTGTCAAAAAAAGTTGATACTCTCTCTAACAGTGGTTTATTGGCGCCAAAATGTTAGGAGCTCTCAATTAGTCCCGCCAATTGAGGTTTTTCTCTTTTCCTCGTTCAACTGTAACAAATTATTCAGTTACTATGCATGCGTTTGCAGTTCACAAAGACAACCAATTTAGCCGGTAGCTTGACTCATATCCATTGGCGTTAGTAAACTTTTTTCTTAGATTGGGTGGAGGAATCTGACCCCTGCCCACCCTCGACAACGTCAGTGATCATATCACTTAATATTGTTAAACCAGTGCCTTGAAAAACTTGCTGATCGAACTGTAAAATCGAATAGGTAAGGTACGAACAATGCCTTTGTAATTTATTACTGTTTCAAGTCACATTGCAAAAACTAATGAAAAATTCGAACCAAGCATATCCAGAATCATACCAATCAACAAATAAGGCTGAGACCAGACCAAAAGCATTTGAGTTTGAAATTTCAACCGAATATAATACGATTCCTCACAATAACCACGAATAAGAGTAATTAATAAATAATGTATAGAATTAATTAATTCGTCTTTACTCGTATCCACTGGGACTGGAATAAGTCTTTGAGTTATTAAAGTCGATGTTAAAAATTGCATTTTTCTTTTTCATTCCACAAAATTTCAGATAACAGTCATTATTTCAAAATAACCAAAATCCATAGCAATTATTTTTAAATAATGGAAAATATTCATGCTCACTCATATTTTGTCATTATTATGGTAGGCCTATAAAAATACACGTCTTTATGAGCGACCAATTCGTCTTAGAAAATACATTTAATATGGACTAAAGTAAAATAAATAGACATTCGTTTCATCAACGAAACAAAAATAACACACACACACGCACGCACTCATAATAAATACACCGTGAACGTTGAATGGAGAAAAAAATAAAAAAACAACGTCAAACAATTTCTAAAAACAACATTTTACGTTTTGTAAAGTTTACAAACGTGTATTTTTTTTTCAACTTTCCACACAAAAGCTGAGCAATAACACTGTGCGTGCCATTTCTTTGACCTACAGATTTAGTTAAGGCTGACCTCGAAAACCTGGACTAGCACTATGTATGACTGACCTAGAGACGCGTAATTACATAATTTGAGCCCTAAACAACCAACAGCTCACGTACGATACCATAAAATCATAGCCACATTACAGAAAACGACATGAAAACAGAACTGAAAACTGTAAACTTCGGCAAAACAAATTCCGAACGTTTTGGACAATAATGTTGACGCATCCATCCTGCAATAGTCTTGTTCGTTTTATATACACTTTTATTTATTTTATTTTTTTTGATTATAATACCACACTTTCCACGCACTTTCCATATTTTTTCAATCTTTTTCCTATTTCTTTATAAACCATCATGTACAGAAACATGAATATTCATGTTTCTGTACAATTCTCTTGGTTTCTTCTTTCTTTCCTTGGTTTTTCCTCAACATCTTATCTATCCTCATACTATATTATATTTCATTTCTCCTACCAAATTCGTCTGTCCGTGGAATAGTCTCTCGATGTAATACATATCTATCTCTGTACTGGTTTTTTCCATACCCCTATTTAATTTATATTTTTTCTCTTGCTAAAAATAATCCATTTGTAAGTGCTTCAGTGCACAATTCGTTTTCTCTCTTTGAAGAGGTAATATGTATTTTAAATGACGTCTAAACAGACAAATTTTTTATTTTATTAAACATGAAAAGTAAATCAATCATGTGTTGAAGTTTTCTCCTTGGGTAAATGGGTTGACTTTAGTGATATTTCCTTGCGTTTTCGACCAAGAATGTCAATCAAGTAAGTGAAAATCCATGGAAATCAAAAAACCTATGGTTTATAGATATAAAAATTTTTGTCTATGTATGTTATAAATTTGGGTCCAAGGACACCTGGCAGGCTATCTGGTTGGGCAGTGGTAATTCTGTGGCCACTGTCCTTTGTGTATGAATATTCCAAAGTCCATGGTTATGTGTTTTAAAAAAGAAAGCTGGCCTAAAGAATTTTGTAGGGACTGAAGGAGGATCGCTGTAGAGGCCCCCCCTGGCATACCACAATGTTCCATTTTTATACGTCATATTTTACCTTAAAATGTCTCGTTTTTTTTTATGCACGATTTGAGGCAAAAATAATCGATTTCAGTACTATATATCGATTCGATAGAATCGCAGTTCAAATACGAAGATATAACATTTTGATAGATTTATTTTGTCGTGATGATTGAGCATTATCCTTCGCAGTCATTTGCATAGAATCTAGGTTAGTGATCAGTCAATTTGTATGCAGTGCACTGTGGAAACGTACCAGAAATATACAGAGTTTCAATAAATGACAGACCATTGTTAATATTCGATAAGTTGCACAGAGCCTTAAAAAGTAATAGCTGATCCTTCAACAATATGGGGGAAAAGGGGGAAGAAACTGGTACAAGACTATTTCTACTGCTCCGTACTTGTTATTGTTGGAACATTCGATATGTTGTACAAGCGCTAGTTTTGTACTTTCTCTGTTGTGTTCTTCTTGAGTAAACATCAATTGTTTTTTTCTTTAATAAAATATCTAATTAGTGCTGTATACAGGTATTACAATTTAGTAGTTATTGTTTCTTTTCACAGTTTAACCACTTCGTTCATCAAAACCCCCTTCATGTCCAATAGTTGTAGATTATAATAATTGGAATCGACGAAGCAGATGAATCTTCCATAAGAATAGAAACCGTTCTTTCAATTTTTATCATTTAGTTGCTTCGGGGTATTCACATTATTCAACAGAAATGATTCATTAAAACATAATATGTAGGCAATAATTCACGCATATAACTTATCAGAAGGAAGTTTGATCTGAAAATTGATTTTAAAGTAATTTTCAGGACACACAATCTCGTCAAGAAAGGAAGAAGTGGACACAGTGGTGAAACGAAAGGACAACTGGAGAAGGTCTCGGCCACTCCGCAAAAAATAACTAGATAACGATATAGATGAAAAAAGTCGTAATAATTCAACGATCTAAGAGTAAAAAAATGAAATGTATAAGCGGTTCTAATCATTTAGTAATTTTTTTTTCACCAGGATCTTCCTTGGCCTCTTCAAAAAATTCTAATTACACCACTGAGCCCACAAATAAATTGAAAACATGAAAACCTATTTAACACATTTTGATAGCAAAGATGACGATTGAAACCCGAAAATAAATATCTACCTACTTCTTAACACAGTATTATTATAATTTGATTAACATTTTAATGTTGGAAAAGAAAAAATAAAATGAAAAAATCATTGCTACACAAGGTAACTATGAAGAATCAATTCAAAATTGATAAAAATTTAAACTCAAAACTGAATTCTACAATTTTTTACAGCAAAAATTCATTTGTATCTTAGGAAGGGGGAGATGTGAAAGCATGAAATTTTGGGACATACTAATATCATGGAGTACAATAATGTTTTTGTTGACAAAACTTCTCTAAAAAATATTTTTGAGGGTGAGGGAGGGTCAAAATCAACAACTTGTCTCCCAGGGAAACTATGGACTTTCAAATTTTCTTTAAAATTATTTCAAGATAAGAAAAATTAAGTCTGAAAATTTCACCTTGATCTTTTGAGCAGTTTTGAAGAGATGAGCTAACAAATATAATTACAACTTGACTACTCCTACCACAATTTCTGAATAATCACCCAAACTCTATCCCTGAAGAATGAACCTAATGTCACTTCTATATCATTTATATTGCATATCTACTGCAAATATCTACTCTCACTCTCTCGGGCATTTTCACTGAATAAATATCCATAAATTAAACAAGGTGTCTTGTCAATTTGTAAAATAAAATAATAATTTCCTTACATATGTTATTGATGACTAAATAAAATACATCTTTCATATTCTTCCCACAATAGAAAAAAAAAAAAAAAAACTAATCATTAAATATTGCGACTTATTTAAAAAAATCCACACAAATTTTTGAACTTGAGCAGTAAAAACTACTAAATTAAAATATTCCAAACTTCCCAAGTACCTACAATCTATAAACATTATAAGAATTGTCAGAGAGTGATTCTAAATGAAAGGACCGAGTAAGAAAAATCATGTGTGTCCACAAAGAGAGGTTGAAAAGAGCTGTATGCCACCTCTAACCTATGTAATTCCATAATAAAATTCAAAATTTTCCCAGTAAAAACAATATCTAGTGAAGTGAAGTTTTTGGATCCGAAGAAAGTGAACAGGTCAATTTGAAATTCTATAATGCATTAAAGATACAAAAACTATACAAGTATGAAACGGACTGAAAAGGAGATGACGATCTCCCGCCATTACACAAAAAGCATTTGAGTAGGGAAAGGAAAGAAAGTGTTATTGGTATTCGAAATATGAAATGTTGTAAGAGTGCACAACCTTAATGAGTAGTACCAGTGTTTGAGTGCAGTGTCACTAGTAGTGAGCGAGTGTAGTGGGATTGTCCCAAACAACATCTAGATGACAGTTCGTCAAAGATCACTCGACTTACCACAAGTGGAAAAAACAGATCTTGAATCATTTTTGGCGGCTGAAAAAGATTCGTCATTTTTAATTCGAATCAATTTTTAAAGAGTAATCTAATGGGTCATTCGAATCATTAAGTTTTTATTATTTTTTTTTTTTTTTTGGTTTTTGACCTCATGTGAAATAAACATTATTTTGTTGCAAAAGGTTGGCTGCAGTATTGGTGTATTTTGAAATTGCAGTAGTGAGTAGAATAAAAGCTTATAAAAAGAGTAAAAAAAGATTTGTAAATCCTATTTTTCTAATCAGAAAATTTCCTAGAAATTCCACGAAGTTTCAAGGAAATTTGGCACATGTTGGAAAAAAAATTTCAACTTCTTCCTTATGAAACTAACACCCTCTTCAGAGAACTTTTTTCTCTCATTTACCAAAATAAAATGGTTTTTTATCAACAAGTGATCAAAGGTTAGAGGTTTTTTCTAATATCAAGGTCAAACAGAATTACCTATCTAAAATTCGTAAATTTGAAGATTTGTACTCGTGATTTGCGGAAAATGATTCCTGCAAATCATTTATAACCTTTGAACTGAAATTATTCATGATTCGTGATTCGAATTGTTTTTTTTTTGGTGATTTGTGATTTGTGATTCAAATAATTTTTTTGAAGAAAATAAATTTTGTAAATTTTGTATTTTTATATAGTAGGTAAATATAATATGAATGGTTCCAACTGCGTCTATTCATGGCCTCGAATCAAATTCTGAAGAATTTTCAGTCATTTTGGAGCTCAATAACCCAAAACATAGCGTAAAAATATACTTTTAAAATCACTGATTGAAAAATGGCATAAATCAAATTTTTTCAAAATGCAGATCACACCAAAATGAACGTGCCAAAAGGATGATATTTATAGGGAAGGGATAGTTATCGATAGTCATTAATAAGAAGAACTATATCAATAAGCTATGTTGTTAACGATAACTACCGTTAGTTTTCAAATTTAAAGTTTTTACCGTTAAAATTTCCAGCAAAAAATAGCTATAAAAAGGTATTCATTAATTAAAGCTTCGATCATTTAGTACTGGATATCCAAGTAAACAAGAAAATCTGTACCAACAGTAACACCTAAAGCTCTATAATGGACCCAAATTTCATTCGACTTTACTGGATTCACTTCAACATTTAACGCAATCATTATTTATGCTCTATAAAAACATGTTTCTAATTTTAGCTGTAATTGGCTGGTTTTTGAAAACCTACATTTTCTAATGAAGCCGCTGTTGAACTAATTTTTTTTTTTTTAATATGTTAAAATCTGAAAATATGTATTTTACAGCGAGAAATTATTTTTCATTTGAAAAACTTTCCTCAAATAATACATACCTAAAAGATAATTTTTTTTTTTTTTTTTCAGATTAATCGAGATAAATAATTTTGGAGGTGAGTAGAAAGAAACTCATAAAACTAACTCCAGTCGAAACAATGTAACAGTAAAAGGGGAGATAAAACATTTAAAGCTCAGAGGTAACTTATCAGATGAAGATATTCTAAGATTTTACTTTTGTTTGTGAAATACAAGGTTGTAAAAAAATTTGGTTCACGTTATTTTCACGTGGAAAATGACTTTCTTCATTTCCAGAAATTCTATGCGAAAGAACCTGAAATAATCCTGTGAACTTAAATTCTTTGAAATTTTAAGACTTTCTTTACTCCACACACCCATCGTTATTCACTCTTTCATCAGTCGTGCACACAACTCCTTTCTTTTTATTTTTATTTAAAATACGAGGCGCCTAAAGTAAATATCTTCCTGAAAGTTATATGCGAATTTTATTTATTACATTTGATAGCTCATCATAAGAAACTGAATGAATATAATGTAGCCAATATGATGCTTGATACACGAGAAAACAAAAATTCTTCTATGTTCTGAACCAATATCGAGTAGAAGTGTACTGAAGTTCATTTATGCGAAAGGTGAACGAATGTTAAAACGTTGAAGCGGAACCGAGATTTTCACTTCGGCAAAATTTAAGTTCTTTTTATCAAAAACATAAACAACATTTTTCAACAAAAATGCTGTCAGCTCCGAAAGCGAACAATATGATTAAGTTGGTTCGACTTTATAATTTTCGTATTATATTCGTTCCCAGTTGATTAAATACAGTCCTAAAAAATCATAACCGAGTAAGAAGCTGAAGGAAGATAAAAAAATTTTTTCAAAAAGTAGAACCAACCTTAAAAAAACAATACTAAATTTACGCTAAAACGAAAAGTATGTAGAATTACCATTTTAAAATTTTTCCAACAAAATCTGGGGTCTTAAATTATTGAAGTTAACCCACTTTTCATTATCATGTAAGTATGTAGGTATAGGTATTAGCCTATACCTGTACGCCTAACAGAGATGGCAATCCGAACACTACAGCTTCAACGAAAATCCGCAGCCAGTAAATAGTGGTCAGCAAATGTCAAACGTTAGAAAAATTGTTTCGGACTGAATCATAACATAGGTTACTATTCCGATCATAATTTTCGGAAAAATATAGTCTTTAAAAGATTCAAGAAATGAAAAACATCGGCACATCTACATTCCGCACCTATCTTAACCGACAGCAAAATACCGATACAAATATGAGTCAGTAAAGTATATTTATATATACGTAAATCTCAATGACCTTCTTGAATTAATTGATGATTTTTTTTTTTTTATTGAGCTTTGGCTACGTGGCCATTTTACCCTAGTATTTGGAGTCAATTTTATGATGTCAGAATGGGTGAGAGGATTTCCTGAATTTGACGGCCAATGGTCTAATAGCATGAATGTTTCAATCACCTACTGGAGCACCAACATCACCGAATCAAATACACCGCCATTTTGGGTCGGGAATGTGACGGCGACAGGTCTCGAATTCGTAAAATTTCGATTGCAAAGCCAAGCACCTAACCATTGCGTTACGCTGACTCCTTCTTTCTACTAAATTAAAATAGAAATCTAGCATAAAGGCGCAGGAAAAAATGAAACGCAAAACGGGAATATAGTTTCCATTATAAATTATCTACCGTAATTTTTTCTTTTATCGAGAAAACGGAATTTTTCTTATTTTTGTTTGCAAAGTATCCGGTTAACCGAGCGTTGCTCGGAATCCGATAGTCTGTAGTTAATTTCTCGTATAACTGTTATCATAAATAAGTCTCAGTTAATATAAAAATCATTATCAAGTGGATACATCACTTAAGTATCTGAAGAAAATTCATATTTCAAATTAATTTTATAATAACAAAGTATAAGTTTAAATTATGAAACTCACAAACAAAAAAAATATAAGTCATCCAATAATTTTTGCCACAAAATATAAAACGCAATAAAAAATGTCAAAAAAATTTTTTTTGTTAAAATTTTTACAATAATAGAATCCGAAAAAGGAAAAGATAATAAATTGCCATTCTGGACCAAAAGAAAGAATTCTTTTTTCTTTTTCCGAAAAGATAGTCGATAAAATAATCTAAAAAAGAGTAAATCTATGCTCTATGGCAGAAATGAATAAACCTCAATATTTAAAGTTATTTTTTATAGACAATAAAAAAAAAAAAGTAAAAAGAAAAACAAACAAAATGAAATTAATTTCCAATATATCATTAAAAAGTCAAAATATCAAAAAATATAAATCTACTTCGAATTAGGATTACAAAAAATTAAAATATTACTACAGAAAACGACCAATATAATACTGTTTCAAATATTATTTTATCTAAATATATTTCATCCATATATTCTTGAGTGTCAAAATATTTCATTTTCAAATTCTAAAGGAGCTAGAATTATTGAAAACTTTTTTTTTTTCAAGCAGATTTTCTCCTTTTCACTTCTCAACTCACGTTCACGAAAATTCTAGACAATATTCGGAGCAGATACCTATTCATATATATTCCAAATAAGAAGTACAATAAACCACCCGCAACACATGCAGTGCCGTGAATTAATGGAAAGGTGAAAAGATTGATTCAATGGCAGTAGACTCGAGAACGTATTTTCACAGACGGATAACGTATTTCTTAGCTTACTCCGCTAGATAGGCCAAGAGTGGACAGAATCCTTGAAAAAATGATTCAATCACGAATCACAAATCCTTTACAGCAAAATTATTCGGATCAAGAATAACAAATACTTTCAGTCTGGAGATTAAAAGCGATTCGCACCAATCATTTTTTTACGAATCACGAATATATTCTAAAAATATTAAATGTTAAATAATTATGTTTTACCTTGATACGGGAGAAAAGTTCTAAACATCCGAGAACTTTTTGATAAGAAACTGTTTTATTTAGAAAAGTGTGAGGTAAAAGTTTTCTGAAGAGGCTGTTTAATTTTGCAAATAAAGAAGTTCATGAATTTTTCTTCCAACAATTACCAAATTTCCGGGAATTTCTCGGAAATTTCCTGAATAGAAGAATAGGATTCGTGATTGTTCCGCCGTTTGTAAATAAATAATTTGAATCACGAAAGTCTTTTCTGCCCAAAAAAAGGATTCAAATCCCGTTTTCTTCACGAATCCTGCCCACTCTTGAAAAAGCTAGAGGTGAACCTGGCCCGCCTTGTCCTTCTTATTTGGAGCAGAGTATATGTATTGTCCGTAATTGAACCTCTGAGCCAAAAAAATTTACTAATTTTCTTACTCCTAATTCTTTTCAGATTAATGTCAATTATGGATAGCCACAGCGGTACTCACGTATTTTTTTCTATTCAGAATTGTATCTACTATTTATATTTGGGCGAATTTGCGATTGTGAAAATGAAGAACAAAAATCACAAAATGCCATAAAAATCGATTTTTTCAGCCCAAATAATCAATTATTTAATTTTTTTTAGATTTCCTAAAAATCGAATTTTATATGATCGATTTTTTGGAAAAATCAATTAATCGTTCATTACTCCATTAAACTGATGGCGTTTCATAACTCTGATTCCAACTTTTTCATATTATGAATTTTTGTACTACTGACTTGTTTTGTCATGTTTTCCTTAAACATTATCGAAGTTATCCCAATTTGAACATAGGTAAATGAAAATCTTCAGTAATTATTCCATATCGCCTTTGCAGAAAGTTTGTAATTTCCCTTAAGTATAGTACACGCAACCAGTGGGACAAAGTTAACAAACGAAACTGTTAATTCAGCATCCGTTGAGAGATATTCCGTAATTCTACTGCCGTAATGATTCAAGTCATCGATTCAGTCAGTAACACTGTTTCAGCAAACTCGAATTTAACGGATGATTAATAAAAGGTTCTGTGAAAGACGTAAGGAACTTCGATGTCGTAATATTTTGTGGAATCGATTCTGTCTTCAGCTCGAATTCGAAATCATAGTAACGTACGCTAACACAGACAGAGGTAAAATTAATAATTAGCCTATGTAGGTACTCACAATAATTTAACTCCGTTGAAGATGTGCGATATATTAAGATTATGGATCACAAAGCGAAAGTCTTAAGAACAAAAAAATTAATACCTAATAGTAGATAGTGAAATGTATGTTCTAGGCCAGCTTTCAAAGTTGAACCTTGGAGGTCAACGACCTTGAAAGTTGAGCATTTGATTATGTGAATAAGACGTGTGATATATCAATATGTAGGTTTTCGGGTATGAGGATTTCGAATTTGATATTAAAAATCGAATCCGAATGGGCGTAAGGGCGTTAGGCTAACGGGGTAGGGGGATAATGGTATAGTGGGATAGGGGATAGTGGGGTAGGGGAGTGATATATCGATATGTAGGTTTTCGGGTATGGGGATTTGGAATTTGACATTTAAATTTAAGTAGGAGTGAAAAAAATTTTTTTTTTCCTGTGAAAAAATAAATAAATAAAATTCGGAGATGGGTAAGCATAGCTACCTATACCTACCTTAATGAGGTATAATTAGTGCGCGCGTATGTGTAGATTCTTCGGTAAATTCTGCTTTAAACTTTCTCTTTTTCTTTTGACACTCTACATCCTTTTTTGTGTAGATTTAGATTATGAAACCCATTAACACAATATTTGCTGTTAGAATTCATTGTAGCAGAGTTTCTCTTTTTCCTTTTAACAATCCATACAGCCTTTTAACATAGTATCAAAAATATTATCCGCTATATAACTTCATAGTTCAGTTCAGTTTTTCAAATTGTTGAAGTTTCGTTTCAATCGATATCTATTTTATTCTACTATTGCAAATACAGAAAAAGTAAGTATAAGTAATATTTTTTTTCTCCTGCTTTTTATATTGGTGACTCAAACAGAGTGAGTTATTAAATGTTTTTTGTTTTTACAAATTCGTAGGATTCCACTCAACTTTGAAATATTTCGTGTTTGAACACCCTCATCAAAAATTCAACGTTGATAATTCAGCATAAAGTAAGTAATATTCATTTGGCTATTATTATTATTTTTTTTAACAGGTTTTATATTAATGTGTGTATACCATAATTCAAGCCTATCAATTAAAAAATTTCAACCTGTTTGCCATTTCACAAAAAATTCTTATAAAATGACCTATATTGGACACATTTTAAAAAATTGCCTCCATCACCAACAATCTTCTCGTATGTTATTTATTTCAAATCTTAAAGGTTCAAAGGTATTATTATACAATTTTTTTCTCCTTTAGATGTCGAACCCACAATCCATATCAACCACTGCGTCAACTTCATCAACAGCATCATCATCACCAGCCACAAATGCTCGCGTTACATGTCAGGTGTGCAACAGCCAACATTTCAAATTGTATTGGCATCAGCATTTGCTGTCAAAGGTACACAAAACTGCAGTTTGTGCTAGAAATTTGAAGGAAGATCGTGTATTTGAAAATGGTATTGTTCTTCACAGTGCTCATAATAATACAGTTTACGATGTATTACACGCCACTCCGAATGATTTCAAAGTTGCGGATCAGACCCTAGGTAAGGCGCACAAAACTTTCAATTCATTTTTTTTTTATTTCAAAAATGGAATACAAGCTCGAGTAGAGGAGGCTCTTGTATTCCACAATGCCGTTAAAATTGCTACGTCTCTTAGCTTGAATATCTGTAAGCAAGATGTGAATGGAGAAATTATGTATTTGGATACATCTTTGCACACTTCAAGTGAGCCAGTTTTTATCGCAACCGATTTAGATGAGTGGTTTGCTAATTTGTTGGAAATAGTGAAGGTGAAATTTGAAAATATGCCCTATCGTGGGTCCAATTGGTCTTTGAATATTATCAACGACTTTGAGATGCATTTTAGCCAATATTCACCCATACGTGGTTCATCGTACATTCCTCTGCCAAAGAAAATTGTGGTGAAAAAGGCGGTGATCAATGTTGAAAATTATTCCGATCATCGTTGTTTCGCATATTCCATTGTTGCCAAGACCCTATATGAAAAAAGGCCAAAAGTTGAAAAGTTACAACGCATCACAAAATACACAGCAGAGCAGATGCGGAGGTTCAATTTTAGCAACATTGAATTTCCAACTCCTTTCAAAAATATTTCTGTATTTGAGAGAAATAATAAGGCTTCTGTTAATGTGTATGGTATCGATGATGACAAATATGATGATATTTACCCGATATAGATTTCGGAAACTTTCATTAAGAATTGTCATTTTGATTTGCTGTACATACAGAATGAAGAAATGAATGGTAGAGAAAATGGTCACTACTGCTGCATAACAGATTTGAGTCGGTTAGTAAGAGCGCAAAAGACAGCTCATACACAAAGGGTATTCATCTGTAGACGATGTTTGCAACATTATTCTACAGAAGAAAAACTCGCTGTTCATGAGAACTTTTGTGGTCGACATAAACCTCTCAGATCTGTCATGCCAAAGGAGGATAAAGCAGTTCAAAAGTTTCAAAAGTACCAATTTCAACAGCGAATTCCATATGTCATATATTCGGATTTTGAGTGTGCTCTCACTCCATTCTCATCAGCAGCTCGTGATCCAACTTCTGACAAATCATTTACGGACAAAACTCACATCCATACTCCTACTTCATATTGTTACTATGTAGTATGCAATAATGAATCAGACATCAAAGTATATGAGCCAGTTCTGTATCGTGGACCAAATTCTGTAGAAGATTTTTGGCGACGAATTTGACATGAGGTAGAGCAGATTGCAATAATATATCAACAAAACATTCCAATGAACATGGAAGATGGTACCTTCAAACGTCTATGTGAGGATATGTTTTGTCATATTTGTGGGGCTCGATACCCCAATGATCTGATGAATTATGATGGAGGTCCAATTATGGCTTCTCTGGAAAATATTCAAAACAATTTGGTCTTGGACCATGATCATTTGACTGGAAAATTGAGAGGGTGGGCATGTTTGACTTGTAACTTTCAATACCAGTTGCCCAACTTTGTCCCTATCATTTTTCATAATGGATCGCATTATGATTTTCAATTATTAATCCGCAAACTGTATGTACCACCCGAGTCAGATCAGGATGATAAAGTTCCTTCAACTTCGAGGAACAAGTCAAGTAATAATAATTCTGGAAGAGGTAAAAGACAGAAAACATCCGGATCTGATTTTATATTAAGTACCTTTGAAGTTAGCGATAGTGAGTATGACATGGAGGAAGATGAGGAATACATAAATGGAGGAGGTGAAAGTGCAGCTGAGCTGTTTGAGGGAGAAGAACCAGGTGAAGAAGAAGTTGTAGGTTGAAAGAGAAGTTTGAATGAAAAGAAGAAAAAGAGGACTCGTGCAAGGAAAATTGGTGATATTAACGTTATCGCAAAAAATATGGAAAATTTCATTTCCTTTGATGTGCAGGTAACTAATAAATTAAGTGCTCGGTTTATCGATTCGTTCAGATTTATGTCCTCCACATTGTGTACTCTAGTATCTAATTTAAATTCACAACAATTGATTCATACTCGTAAATTTTTCCATCAAGCTGATTGTTTCGAGCTCGTTAAACACAAGGGTGTATTTCCCTATGAATACATCTCTAGCATTGAAAAATATGATGAGCAACATTTACCTCCACAAGAAGCTTTTTACAGCAGCTTGACAGATGAGATGGTTTCAGAGGAAGATTATGATCATGCGAGGCGAGTATTTGAGTTTTTCCAGTGTCAGAATCTAGGAGAGTATAGCGATATTTACCTCAAAACTGATGTTTTACTACTGGCAGATGTTTTTGAAAACTTTTGAAACTTATGCCTCGACATTTACAAACTTGATGCAGCTTGGCACTATTCAGCTCCCGGACTTGCTTGGAATGTGATGTTGAAAATGACCAGGCTGAACTTGAACTGCTGACTGACTACACAATGTACCTATTTTACGAATCTAGTGTGAGAGGAGGTTACTGTGCAGCAAGTGAACGTTACATTGAGGCAAATAATGATAAATTACCAAACTTTGACCCAACTAAGGAACAAAACCACATATTTTACATAGACGCTAACAACTTATACGGGGTGGGAATGAATTCCTACCTACCATTATGCAACTTTAACTGGCTAACTGAGGACGAAATTAACCAACTTGACATACCTAACATCGAGGAGGAAGGACCTACAGGCTATATTCTAAAGGTTGACCTCGAATACCCAACTGAAATTCACAAGGCACATAATGATTATCCTTATTGTCCACAACAACTTAAAACTTCCCTGAAACCCAGTACACCTACTAAACTAGTGGCAACTCTACATAATAAATATAACTATATAGTCCACTATCGATACCTACAATCGGCTCTACGTGATGGACTTAAGCTGAAAAAAATCCATCCAGGTGTTCAATTCCATCAAGAGCCATGGATGCGACCCTACATTCAACTCAACACTGAACAACGGAAGGTGGCGACTAACGAATTTGTTAAAGATTTCCACAAGTTAATGAACAATAGTTGCTTTGGTAAGTTTTTAGAATCAATTCGAAAACGTCGTACCTTCCACCTAACTACTAATGAGAAACAGGTGAAGAAACTCATCTGCAAACCAAACTTTAAGAATCGTCTCATCTTGAACGAGTGTAGCAACCTTGTTTGAGTCAAAATGGGGTCTACAAGTTTGTACTTTAACAAATTTGTTCAAGCTGGGGGTGCTATTTTAGATATTTCTAAAATAGTAATGTATGACTTCCACTACCAAACACTAAAACACACTATATTTCCCGACACACCTGTGAATCTCTTATTATCATCCATGGCGAGAGTCTTCTTTCGCTGCTGAAGTGTGAATATCTCCTGATTAAAGCTGCAGATGCCGCTCATGTCATTGTTGGTCTAGTTAACTAGAATGCGGTTACATACATGCATACATATATACATACATACATACATACATACATACCTACATATGTATATACATACGTACATATGTATGTATGTATGTATGTATGTATGTATGTATATATGTATGTATGTATGTATGTATGTATGTATGTATGTATGTATGTATGTATGTATGTATGTATGTATGTATGTATGTATGTATGTATGTATGTATGTACGTACGTACGTATGTATATATGTATGTATGTATGTATGTATGTATGTATGTATGTATGTATGTATGTATGTATGTATGTATGTATGTATATACATACAAACAATTATTGCTCGTATTATAGTATAGAATATTAGGTACCTACCAGTTTTTGGGAGACAATAAATAAATAGACTAAAAATAAGGTTATAAATAAATAAATAAATAAATTATTAAATAATTAAATGAATAGATAAGTTGAATGAAAAAAAAAATGGTACAGAAAGAAAAAAATAAGTTACTGTCAAAATTTTTTATTTCCTTCTAGGAATTCTTTCATTTTTACCGTATGACAATACTAGCCATTATAAGAAAAAAATAATAATAATATTAATAATAATTATCCTTTTAAAATTTGTCCAGTAAGATGTAGATCTAGGGTCTGGAATTATTGAAGTCGACGTTTTTTTCCTTACTTTGTAAGCTTAATAGGTATACGTCAGTTCCACCAAATGTTATGACAAAACCTTTTCATTAGCGGCGACTTCAATAATTCCAGTCCCTAGACTTACATATTACTGGAGAAATTTCAAAAGGATTATTTTTCTCTTTTTACAGTATTTTTATTTTTTTTATTATTATTTTTAAGTGGGCGTTCCATTTTTTGAAAAAAATTATTAATTTACTATATTTAATCCTTTTTCGTTTCATTTTAATTCCAGTAGATTTTACCGGAGAAATTTTAAAATAATAATTTTTTTCTTTTTGAGCATTTTTATTAGTTTTTTATTTTTTAAAGTTGGTCACATTTTTTGATGAAAAAATTTTTTTCAATGATTTTTTGTTTCTGGCGTTAGTGGCAATATTACTTCAAATTTAACAGTTTTTTATTTAATGATAACTCCAAAACTACCAAATCGATTTTAAAAAACATTTAATGGAGCCGATATGAAATTATCTTCAATTATTTAAAAAAAAAAAAAAAAAAAAGTTTAACGAAATCAGTACCTAGTTTGAGAAATTATGCTTGAACAAACGTAAAACAAAAAATATATATGTGTATGGATCCAATTGACAACCTCCTCCTCTTTTTTAAAGTAGGTCAAAAAATTTAATTTCTTTGAGAAAAGAGTAACGAGAGCTTATGGAACATCGTTTCATTTTGTCCTCTCCAAAATAAAAATATTTAAACGTGTCTGGTATAAGGCAATTCGCATCACATGTTGCCAGTTCGGCAAGGTCGAGTTAAATCAATAGCTATAAAAATTTGGGAGATCGAAATTTTCTGTCCCTAAAGTTGCCTAATCATAATTTGTTTCAATTCTATACTGCGTTGGCGTTGTTTTCATTTTATTTATGTTTTATAATGTCTTCTATCGTAGGTACCAATAAGACGTAGGTATCAAATCGAGAATGCAGTTATTCGTAAAAGAACACGTTGGAAATAAAATCTTCTTAAACTATAGGTATTTAGTTAGTAAATATGCAGGAATTATTTTATTTTATTTTTTTTTTTTCAAAAAATAAAACCAACTCTAGAAAAACCATAAAAAATGCGCTGAAAAGAGAAAAATAAACTTTTTAAAACTCCTCCAGCGAGATGTAAGTCTAGGGACTGGAATTGTTGAAGTCGGCGTTTTTTTCGTCAAATTTTAGGAGAAAACTTTATAATTAGCGCCGAGTTCAATAATTCTAGTCCCAATAGAGCTACATCTTACTGGAGAAGTTTTGAATGGGTTATTTTTCTCTTATTAGCGCACATTTTATTGTTTTTATGAAGTCTATTCTATTTCTTGAAAAAAATTATTAACTTACCTTAATGCTTTTTTGTTTCATTTAAGTTCTAGCAGATTTCACTGGAGAAATTTTAAAATAATTATTTTTCTCTTTTTAGAGTATTTTTATTTATTTTTTGTTTTTCGAAGATGCTCAGATAATTTGATGAAAAATTTTTTTTCATGATTTTTCGTTTGAAGCGTTAGATAGCAACAATATTGCATTAAAACTAACATTTATTTATTCAAAGATAACTCATAAACTACCTCATCGATTCTAAAACGAATTTATAATGGAACCACAGTGGTATCATCCACTACCATTTAAAAAAAAATTCATTAAAATGGGTGACCAGGTTGAGAAGTTATGCTGGAACAAACGCTCGAGAAAAAAAATGTATGTACGAAATCGAATTGATAATTTCCTCCTTTTTTTGAATTCCGTTAAAAATAGTTCCAGCTTCAGTAGTTTTGTATCTAGTATGCAGAAAAAGTGCTATAGAAATTTTCTTTCGTGAACATGTTCAGTAAAGCGAGGACGACTGTCTAATTTTTTTCGCTTTAACAAATCACTTGAAGGCTCAATTTTTTCTATATTTCATTTTAATTTGTTAAGCTCTGTAGCTCCTCTGCGGCTCTGCCTACTTTTCTATGACCTCAGTAAGTTGTGAAGGAATGAATATCTTCGAAAAACATCCACCTGCAGACGCATATAGCGACGATCGGAAAAATCGTTTTCAGTATAGGGATTACATTTTACTTTTAATACCGAATAACTAAGTTATTTCCTACCTAACCCTACTGGCATTACAGATAATTTTTCTAAAATATGGTAAATAAGTATGGTTAGCATAATAATTTGGGTTTTAATGCGAAAATTCTACTTGATAGTTCTGGAAACCTTGAATTAAACCTCGTAACATTTCGCCTCTGTGATAGGTAATCCTACCTTTATTTTCAACTATCTTCAGAAGAATTATGACTAACCGTATTTAGGGTAGGTACTGGAACTTTTTTTCGAGTTAACGCCAGAAAGATATTGAACCGTTCCTTTTCGTTTTTATCTATGCTTTAAAAATGCAAAAATACTCTCCCTTTTCGTCTGCAAAATAACGATATCATTAAATCACTTAAGTACAAAAGAACGACATAAGTTCATCTAATAAATATTGCCTATAGGAAATAATAATGTACAATAGCATGAAAATAAAAACGGATAAGAAAAAAAAAAAATCAACGCAATCCGAAATGGCTAACAGTAGTTCTTTGGTAAGAGACAAAAAAAAAAGTTATATTTTTCGTTTTTCTTTCTTTAAAATTGCTCCCGCAAACACACACTAAATTCTCTTATTTTTGTAAATATATACATATTTGTATACTGTACATGTGTACCGCAAATATACATATATTTATTTGATGTTTGAAAAACTGAAAATGAAAAAGAAAAAGTTGGCGAGAGGATTCCGTACGACAGAAGGCAACTTTGTTTCGATACAAAGTTTTTTTTTTTTTTCTTGCCCATTCTTAGAAACCACAATTTAACAGTTTTTCTTTTTCTGGAAACCACTGCAAATGTTCGTTTAAAAATCTCATTCTTTGGTGTTGTGGGTATTTTTTTTTCTTATGTTTTTTTATTATTTTTTTTTTATTTTTTTGGTACCCTTAACGTCGGATGTTCCGTCGGTTTTTCCGCTTAGACGTCAAACACCCGGGTATACGGATATCAACACTATCTGCGTCGTGTATTTGATGTATGTTTCCAAAAATATGTTGGTCGAATTTTCACCTCATTCTCTCAATTCAGCAGCACAACTAAAGAATGGACTTTATCTGACCGAAGTCAGTGCACAGCTGAGAATACCACGTTTCGAAAGGATTAATGTTTTTTTTTTTCTTTTTTTTTTTCTTTCTTTCTTTTTCTTTCTTTCTTTTTACTTCATCATTCGTTTCATTCGTTTTCCCTTTCGGCGAATGTTAAACGAAACCAAATATTGAAAGTATCGAAACGACAGTCAGAACAGGAAGTCCCAAACAGACAGACGAAGAAATAAAACTCGATAAAATGTCGGAATATGAGTACTTCCGCAAATTTCGTTCTATTTTGAGGGAGATATAATTATACCGATTTCCCTCGCATCATCTGTTCTCTTGAAATTTAAGCGGTTATCCGGGTGAGGGATTAAGTCAAGATACAGATTACAGATTGAATGAAGACCTCTGTCTAAAATAATGATTTCTTAAAATTAGATTTTCGCAGGCCAATTGAGGCCCAAGGCGCCTTTTCATTTAGAAATCCAGATTTAATTTTTCGAAGTACACTATTTTATTGGATCGAAAACGAGACACCCCCTTTGGTTGAAAAAGCCCATAGTAGACTCTCCTCGTCACCACCTTTGTCTACCAGACATACTGTTAATAACGCATAATTTTCTCCAAATTAAGACTCGCATCGAAACCAATACCAAGCGCCCATGTTGAAGGGGCTCGGGGTGAACCACCGCTAGCACCCTTCTTCAATCTACCCCGCCGCTGAGTTAATCTGAATCCTCAATGATGTCTCCTCACTGTTAAAGCTTCGTGAACATAATTACACAACTGTAAATATAGATATTCGCGATTTTCAGTTACTATAACATTAAACTGAACACTGCAAAATAGTAAAATTTCAATTATGCCAAACGTCGTCCGCTAATTTTATTTGTATTTTTTTCTATTAGAAAAAAATGACTTAGCCACATACTATAACATTGCATTTCAACTCTGCCTCTGACTGGCGAACGTCTGAAGAATGATGGAAATACCATCCGGTTAAACATCTATTCGACGACTACAGGTTGTGAATTATTGTAGCCCCAAATTAACGATGTATTTATGTCAATTAATACATTCGAGGTTTTCTTTTTTTTTGGTGGGGGGTTCATTCGTGTGAAATAATTTTTTGAAATAATACCAATGGAATTCGCCCTCTTCGCGATGTTTTCGATCAAATTCATTCTTACAGCTTCTCATCGGTTGAATAAACTAGAAACAATAATCGCTTTTGTTAGTAACATCCTTGTCAATTAAAAACCTGATCCTTAAATACGGTATCCAAGTCTTTGTGATTTTGAATTGAAAAATTTTAGGTCAAATAACTGTTGGGTATTATCATTCCTTTAGAAACCCCTGATTTAACATGTTTCGAACTTGGATTCTAATCAGATTAATGGTCCACTATTTCCAAAATCTGATCTTCGTTTCATTAGTTTAGAAAACACCAAATATCTACAATTCTACAGTTTTACTGCATTCAATAATATTTACGAAAAACTACACAAAAAAATAGTTACCTTCCCAGGATTACGACAGACGCATTTGGCCTTATAAAGATGGACCCCTTTCTTATAAAATTAATTTTTATTGCGTTTTTAAGCTATTCTGGTAATTTTAAAAATTTTTCCGTAAATTTGTAAAGTTATGCAATCCGCGCTACTCCTAACTTTTTCAATCGACCTTCCTCTCACCTCGACGTCTCTTATGCGCCTTCTCGACGAACAGCTGATGGCCGCGGTGAGTGACGCTTCCATCCTACCAATACAGAAATCAGCTTTTCGCCTACTTTTTTCTAATTTTTCCAAATTTTCCCTTTTTTATCATCCCTTGTGCCCTGCATGTTAAACTGATGGTATGTTTGTTTGTTCATACTTGCAAATTTAAGCAAGTATGTCGCAGCATCCAGACCATGACGAATCGATAATTCATATTTAGGATGATGTCATGAGTTGGCTTATCAGTGCATATGTCGTATTTTATCCATTGCTATCGTAGTGATAAAATATGTCACCATTAGTCACCACTCACACATATGTATTCTTTACATATGTGTCTTTGTGTGCATATAAAGAATTAGTATACAAGCCCACAAAATTGACTACAAAATTTCTAGCATTTGTCGAGGTCTTGGCTCCTCCATACTTTGTTTATGATATGTGGTGAACACTCAATAACTGCAGACAACTTTCTGTTGTATTCCATAATTTTATTCTGATATGTTATTTTTGGTGTTGAAGAATTCTGTTTTTAATCCGTTTTCTTTATACCTAGGTCGTTAATTGCAGATCTGTTTTTCACATGGTTTGGTGATTTTGCAATTGCACTGTGAAATGTGTACTGCGATAATGTTTCGTTAATATTATGGTGATGAACTTTATGGTAATGTTTTAAAGGCTCTAGATAATATTCTTCAGCATAAAATTTACCATCTTCTCTAATAAATAATTATTTTCAATTTTAATTCTCGCCAGTTGGTTGTCTTTTTGTCTTCCCTCATTATAGATCGTACTGTACTACTATTCATAAAAGTTTCGTTAACTGTGCCCCATTATTACAAATTTTTACCGGATTTATTTGAGATGATAAGTTAAAATTTTATCATTACTCAACTCTTGAACTAACTTATTGCCTTTTCTGCAAAGGTCAGTCTTAATTGTATATGTTTCCCAACTTTCATATCGTTTTCCATTTTTTGACACCGTCGCTTATACAAAGTATCCGCAAAAAAAAATCGGTAATTATATTTGTCATCAATTCAAATTATGAACATGACGAGCCATTAATTACGAGCGACACAAATCACCGAAAACAGTCGTAAATTCCGTAATTCTAACCGAACTTACCCATCTCTGCTTTTGACTTTTCATTTAAAAAAATTTATTCTCTACTATAAAAACTTACAAAATATCGTCAACTCGAACAGTTACGAAGGACAAAAAAGAAAAATTATTCTTTTTTTTTTTTTTTTTTTTTTTTTTTTTTGGAGGGATGGAGGTAGCGCATGGTGGCGTGGCCTTCAATCCATCGTCAGATTCCTATTTTCGACAAATAAAAACTGTTGGTACAGAATAACTGCGAAAACTTATTTCAGTTGGTTCCTGGGCAGAATATGATTCGAATTCTTTTTTATGTAGGTAGCTCTCATTTATGGGGAAAAGAATGAGGGAGAGAGAAAAAAAGACGAAAAATTACATACAGGTCTTTGTAAATCTATATTTTAGGCAAGGTACCCATTTAAAAAGTTGGTAAACTTACGCTAAAACATTTAAGGTTAAAAACTACCCTTTTGCAAATACCGCGGAGTAAATTCAGATTTTGTTTTTGTAGGAAAACTGCTCGAAGTTGGGTACCAGCACTCCTATATACATACCTTCAGATGTAATGAACAACTTTAACATTCTACTTTGTAATAGTTTATGTAATCTATATAGGTACCTACTACGGTCAATGATGGCCGAAAATTTTGAAAACGTTTTTGCACATTGCACGTTAACGACGAGGAAAACGTAGGTAGGTAACCTAAAGGTTGGAAATAAATTTTTCTACCTTATCGCATAATCGTAAATAACGTTTCGAGATACCTATGCTATAGTAAAGCAACGTAGATTATTATGTCTTTGATGCGGATTAACGTAAATTTTCTTAAAATTTTCCGCCAAATTCAACGGATATATCGATGTTCGAAAGCAATTTCGTTCGAACGCTCCCTTAGATTTCTGCATTTTTTTTCATAAAACGCCATAGACAGAAGGAGGCGTGTTAGTTGACGAGTATAGGTATAAATGACTATATACGAGTACAGCGTAATTATTGTATTTACCCTTCGAGACATTCTGTCGATAAAACGAATGATTTTTCGGATAGGTAAGTATACCCTAGTATAAATTACTTCACGAGAAATTTATTTGTTCATTTTCATACAACGAATTCTTTTGAAAACATAGATACTTACTGAACTATTTTACAAACGAACTATAACTTACAAATAAGCAATCGATATTGTATTAATATCATTTAGGAATTTTTTTTTTTTTTTTTGTTTTAACTTAGTTTTTTTTATTCTTGATTTTTTAGTTTTTATTTCATCATTCGATTTTAGTGTGGGGGAAACCTCTCCAAAAATAATACCGCCGCATCCATCTCTTCCGAGAAAAATTGTTCTCCATCGTAAATTGCGATCACCCTCGACTAAATCTGCACATTCATCATTTCGTTGAAACGCAGCCTGAATATAAATTGTTCGTGTATATGCCTCGTGGTTGTTCCAGGCATAGAAGAATTTTACTGGGAAAATTTAAAGAGAAAACCATTGACGTGAACAGCGGAAAGAAAGGAAATAGAATTTGAAAAAGTACCAACCTTTTTATATTTTACTTTTTTAAATAATAAAATCATAAAATGAAACTCGATTTAAAACTACTAAAACCTAAAACAGTACCGTACTGACATCATTTTAGGCAATAAAAAAAAAAGTGACTGCAAAGTTTTGGACTACCAATTTTTTATTTTTTTTTAAAGATCGTACTTCACGAGGAAAGTTTCAGTTTCTTAAACAAATGAAAAATTGGCAGAAACTTGGAAACAGATATAAAAAAATCTTCCTAAGTTCATCATCTTAATTAATTTTTGCCAGGTATATACCTTACTTACCTATTTATTTTTCAAACACTAATTCGATGTAAAGAATGAAATTAATTGGACTAATATAACGGCCATTTCAAAAATAGTAAGAAAACCTACAGCAATCAGACCCAATTGAATGTATTAAATGACCACTGAAAAATAAATACTGGACTCCAGTTCTTATATTATTTCATAACTGTTGGAATATTATGTATTTGATCGAGTACTTGTTGGCAACATTGGCTTCATCTATAATACGTCTACGCCGTTCTTTTATTATAGTCAGTTACTCTGTTTTTACTCTTGTAGTATAAACATTTAATGTCATTTTTTTATAATAAACTCTCATATGGTGAGGTACACTGGGATTTTATGTTATCTGTTTTGTTATATTTATTAAATTATTTGGTTAACCATTCATAATAAATATTCAAAATTACATTCTTATCGGACATCACCCCACAAATTCCAATAATATAACTTTTTACTTCTGCAGACGTTTCTATATGGAAATCAATGCTGAAATTCTCTCAAGAACGTTTCAGAAACAGATTATTTTTTAATTTTACAATTAAATTATTAATTTTGATTTATCGAAATAAGACGGTAAGAATTCATACCCGAGGTACTTGTACTTGCTAAATGTGCTGTGATGAACGATAAAATAAATAACTTCAACAACTCTCATTTTAGTTGAATTCTTTGTCTTAACAATCTTTCAAATTTGAAGTGGTTACAAAAATCCAAGCTGAATTTTAATCATCAGAATGGAGCTGAAAATTTTTCTTTCTTTAAAATACTCCGTTTTCATCAATTGGTCAAATAAAATTACCCGAAGTGGAAAGAGAGTGTTGAACATTTTTCACGTATTTTTTAATCTCGTCATATTATTTTATGCAACTATTTAAGTAGTAAAACTCAGAATTCAAAAACATTAATTCGTTATTAATTCGTTTGAATTAAAACCTGAAGACTACATAGCACTGTAAATTAGAATATTGATTTTCAACATTTCTTCGTTTTAGATTTTTTTATTTCAAAATTATCTTAAAGTGTACTAAAAAATGGAAAATCTTAAACATTAACTAAATTCATAATTTTCTTTAAGAAGGAAATTCTTCTTATTCTGGGTTAAAAAAAAAAAAAGCAATAAAATTATTGAGAGCTCAAAGCATCACTATAAAATTTACGATCGCTTCTGTAGGAATTAACGAGTAAGTTTTTTAATTGAATTTTTTCGACGTTATATAATCCATCACAGTTGTTTTTTTTTATTTCATGAAAACACTATAAATCTATACCGCCACAGTATATTGTAACATTTTAATTTACAGCTATTATACAGCTTCCTTCCTTGAATCTTTTCAGATGATGATCGCTACATAGAAATTCATTGGCCAAATTATCAAAAAAATTTTCGGTTTCTGAAACTTGACATTTCTCAAGTTTTTATCTCCATTATTTCTAAATAAAAAGCCAATGGTTAATTATTAATGTGGTACACATTTCTATTTTCACTACGCTGAATTCAGAGTAAATTCGGAAAAAATTATTTTGGTTAAATTTTCATTAAAAAAGGGTGCTACAGCCAATCACAGAAAGAATACAAATTCCTACAGCCAATCACAATTTCCCCACTAGTCGAAATGAGGGAATATCAATTAAATTAATATCGATATGTAATGTTTTATCATAAGAGTATGAAGGAATTGGTGTTGATCGATATATCAATATGATATCGATATGTATTTCATTTATATTGTGTTATCATTTTTTCAAACTTCAATTTTCATTAACGAATTTATGAAATGTGTACCACATTAAATGTTCTAGTTCGCTGACACCCTAGAGCACGTTTTTTTTTTATAATTTCTGAACAATTTCCTTTAGATTTGTCATATTTTTTTATGTAGGCAAGTACCGTAGCTAAATTATTATTTTCGAAAAAAAAAAAAAGAAATGCAGAAAACAATGCTGCGTTTTGATATTAGAACAACCAGTGTGACTTATTAGCCGGTTTGAGTAAGTAAGTAACATTAGACAGTTGCTGAATGTGTCTTCTACATAATGTAAGAACAATCAATGTCTCAAGCCACTTAGAACCACCCTAAATTCGAATCTCCACGTACAACCAATGTCAAATTTATTAATAAAATTTACATTGTTTTTTTTTTTTTTTTTTTGTTATTTTACGAATGAACATATACAGATTTCTATCATGCAAGAATAACCAACGTCTCAACCCATTAAGAACTTTGAACCATGAGACATAACCAATGTTAAAAATAAAATTACTATAATATGCAGTGACAAAAACAACTAATGTCCAATGTACATTAGTTGTTTTAATTTTTCAAATGAGAAACATTTAGGTTAAATCTTTAAAAGAATTTTTTTCAAAACGTAAAATTATGACATTGGTTGTTATAATACCAATGCACAGAATGATACTTATTTGAAACTTTATATTACGCTCAAAGTGTAAAACCAAGTACCTAAGTTATTTAAGTATATCAGTTGGGAAGAAACAAAAAACAAAAAAAAAAAAAAAAAGAACTGTGAAGAGAAAGATAGGGAAAAATATCGAAAAATACCGATAAAGTTCATTCCTTCCTCATAATGAAGAAGAAAATGGTAATTTCTATAAAAAAATCTTTTTTCAGAATAATATCTTTGCTTAAACCAGCTTTCGCTTTCAGTCTAAAAGTTTTAAATTTGAAAACTGTGCTAAAAAAATGTTCAGCTATTGTTACGAATACGGGGGTAAAATTGAATAAAATATTTTGACTGAAACGGCTTTTCTCTATTAAACAAAGTAAATTTTTTTCCTTATTTTTACTAAATTTCTTTTTGATTTTACCTATTTAGGTACTCCTTTTCTTTTTTTCTTTTTTTTGTACTCAAACTTTATCAAAAAAAAAGACAAACACACGAAATCTCTTTCGGTAACATTTTGGAAGAGACAAACTATACGAGTATAGAATTTGAATTTGAAATAGTTTATAAAAATAGGACAAATTCATAACAAGCTTTCGCTACAAAAAAATATCAAATTCAAATTAAACTCATGCGAAGAAAATATTGAAAATGGTAATAAGGAAAAACAATCAACTTTTTGAAAGTTCGCGTCAAATTAATACCAGCTTTATTTTGTTTATGATTTGGACCAAGTTCAGAAATAAACTTCAGTTTTCTTATTTTGTTTTCCGTATCTTCATTTAATGTTCCTAATTTCGATAGTAAATTTTTGATAGGCTATGATTTCTAAAATATAGCAGTCGACCAGCAAAACTGACATTTAGAATAACTTTTTTTGTGGTTTGGGAAATAAATGTGAAAAAAAAAATCTAACGCAGCTGAGCAGTTTCGTTAGAAGAAACAGGTTTTGATTATGGGTACTTATTTAATATTATAGATTTTGACCTAAAATTTACCCAATTTGAAAAAGCAATACAGCTTTCAAAATCGAAACAAAAATGAACTTAATAAAGATACCATCCGACCATTCCGTACCAAAATTGATGGCATATTACAATAAATTATAGTCAATATTTGCTTCAAATTTAGTTGTTATTGGTTCAAAATTATAACAAGAATAGTGGTACAGGAAGTGCTGTCCAGCCAATTCATACAAAATTCAGTGAGTCAGGTTCTTGGCTTAGTATTAATATTCGCACAAGATTTTGCGACTATGAGACAAAAATTGTGACCTGTACCATGATAACAAGAAAATGGCTTATGTACATAATATAGGTGTGAGAATGCGGCTATATGCGCTATCGCCCCTCTTCTGTATCATTGGTATCGTAGCTAAAGGGTGCGTCATCGTGTTTTACAACCTGTGTATTGCCAGTTCAAATCTTTGAGCCGACAGCCCACAGAACTGGTGACTATCAATGTGAGACATATAGGCAACCACCTCCATGTCTCCCTTCCGTAGAATGGCATCAAGCAATGATGACCTAAGTCTGTTTTTGTACACAGCAGCGTAGCTCCACCCTCTATTTTTGTGCTTGCATTGTAACACTGGGGGAGTGGGGATATGGCTATATGTACTATCACACCTTATCTATATCGTCGGCGTCATAGTCGCATAGTGCGTCGTTCTGTTTTACAACTGTGGGGACGTTTCCCTCTTTTCCTCCCTCAGGGCTCGGTCCTGCGTCGACAGATGGGTCGCAGACCTAAGTCCGCAACCCATACTAATTATGCATTGCACTGTTAAACGAATTACATCGTCTGTATGCACTCATACAGACGATGCGTTTCTACGTTTACTGTGAGACGGTAAACTGAGGTAAATGAGTATGTATTAATTACATACTCACTGACAATATACGTGCTGCGGTCTGTATAAGGTACCGCCTCGCCTTTGAACAATTGCCCCAATTAGGAAGTGCGCTTAGTGTACAGTTAGGCATCTTAAACTGGCTGGCTACTGGTACCGAGAAATAATTCGGTCGCCCCACACGTATACCGCTGTCTCCCTCTTAGGTTTCATGAACCCCGTGTAGGTAGCATCTACCTACAACAACCTGTGAGTTTCCAGTTTGAATCCCTGAGCCAAAAGCCCACAATAGGCATACATATTGATTTTATTTTTGTTTTTGGGGATAAAATTTTACTTGGGTAAGAAACGAAAAATGTACCTGACTCGATCCTTGATCGTTTCATAATATTGAAATTAATAAGCTGTTTTTCATTGAAAACCTACTTAAAAACCAGCAATGGCGCAATTTTATAGTTAGCAGAAAATAAATTTGTGATTAGTGTTATTTGAAAACTATACTTCCACTGAATCAAACTTTTAGCAAATTTTCTTTTTAATTTCCTTCACGATTAGTAAATCGTACAAAAACTTTTCCATGATTGATACTTTAAAAATGAAGAAAATAATGCGGCAGTAGTAAATTCTATTATACGAGTAAAATGCCAGGTTGTGTGGAGAATTACAATTTAATATTAACATTACCACACAAACTTTAACTATATAGAGTTGTTAGGTGGGTTCTCTGTGGTGACGTGCTGAAAGTTACACCCTCTAAGCCACTTGAAATTTTGTGAAGAGGGTGTTTATCTCCCAATCGCGTTTTTCACCGTAAACTTCGATAAAATAGCTCCATGAAAAATTGTTCAACATAAAATTTCGTACAAAAAACGTTCTCTGTTTTTTGTTTTTTTTTCAATGCACCACTTCCCTTCCAAAGAGTCTTGAAAATAACCATTCTTCGGGCAATATGTTCAATAACGTTATATTTCGAATATAACTCATAATCATATTATTTAGATAGTTAGTAAACCCAAT
Source organism: Ericerus pela (assembly GCA_011428145.1). Classification (NCBI taxonomy): domain Eukaryota; kingdom Metazoa; phylum Arthropoda; class Insecta; order Hemiptera; family Coccidae; genus Ericerus; species Ericerus pela. The sequence goes on from WOFM01000027.1 coordinate 363,703, forward strand.
ATTTATTTTCTACCAATCCACCTCATTCCACCCCTTATTCTCCTTTTCGCTTTCATAATTTCTCCTCATGCGAACAGGTGGGTTGTGTAGGAGGAGCGGATGATAAGAAATTATGGAACAGGGTGGATCAGTAGCAAATATATGTTTGGTTTGCTAATTATCTACATAGTATGATACCTAATTATTAAGAGTAATATATTTCACATATCCATTGAAGAATGATTGTTTTCAAGACTTCCTGGAAAAGAAAGAAGGCATAAAACAAAAAAATGTATACAACTTTTTTCATCGAGAATTTTGTATTAAACAATTTTTTACTGAAGTTTTTTTTTCACAAAATTGAAATTTGCGGAGAAAAACGTGAAAGAATTTCGGGGATAAATACCCCTCCCCAAATTTGCAAAAGGCTTGGAGGGTGCAACTTTTGGTATATTACTTTAGGGAACCTACCCAATAACCTTGCATAGTAAGAGTCTGTGTGTTAATTTTTTTTTTATAATCACTTTAGTACTCATTTGACCGAACGTTTAGAAAACTCACGAAATATTTCTTCTTTCTCTGAAAAAGCAAAAAGTTGCGGTTGACCATTTTTTTCTATTAATTTTTTTTAATTGGTTCAAAGTTACCCTACATTCAAAACAGTGAATTCCTCTTTACCTAGGTGAACACTATTTCTTCAAGACAAAAAGAAGTGTTCCATCAATAAGATTCAGCTATAAATCTGTTAATTCACATTATAAGTTTAAGAAAGAAAAAAAAAAAAAAAAGAAGAAAAGAAAGAAAAAAAAAATTTATGGAATACCGCAGAAAACAAAGAGAACGCAATTACGATAAATTTCTACTGCGAGATAAGAAACAATTAATATTTTGTTTAGAAAACGTAATAATACCTACGAAGATAAAGTAGAGAACAACGACTTTTTGCATCGAAAAACCATAGCACTATCGCTAGGTAATTATATTAAAAGTAGGTATCGTAGAAGGTAGACTACACGATGTAATTTACAAAATAGAACGCATTTTTTCCTCGACTTCCTTCTTTTTTCGAAATGGAATTTTCACGCCAAAAAAGACAAGGCGACGAATATTTTCGCAGTTCGTTTGCATTTAGTCGAATCCGGCGGTGACGTTATAAAGCTTCTAAATGTTAGGAATATATGTGGCATTTCGTTAGCATAACTTTACGAAATTCACAATCTCTCAAGAATATGTACCTATTCGTAAATGTAAAACATTTCCAATCTTATATTTTGGGGTTACAATCGTAGATGTTTATGCTAACGCCAGTCCATCCTTCCCCCACCACAATTATATAATTATGGCGAAGTAAAATAGAAGAAAATACTAGCTGCTCAACTTCTCTTCAGCCAGTTGCAAATAACAGCATCCTTACACATCACGCTGTACTTGAACTTTTGCCACACAGTCCATTCAAACTGAATTAACGTTACAATACAAACCCTGCTAATATATGAAACAAGGTGACGGTAGATCATTGATTTATTGAATATACCGACAAAACTTTGATCAGAAAAATTCTTACGTCTCTTTTAAATGACGAACTTGGCTCTTTTAAACAGGGAAGAATGGTATAAAGTTGACCATGGTAATATTAAATATGATAGAAGATGCACGTGAAACGAAAAACGTTTTCTCAAAAATAACTATAGATATCTGTCACTTTCTCCATCAAAATATTCTCCCACCTTAGGTACCAACAATTTTCAATCTCATTTCTATCTATATATATATACCTAATTTATGTTCGGGTTCGTCACAATTTCTGAATCGAGAATTATAATTATTTATTAATTTACTTCAACTTCTTATTTGAAAAAATCATCTCTCACCATTGCCAGTGGGCCCGAATATGGGGCTAGCAAATTTGCTTTTGGCATTGTACGACAGTGCGGCGGTTCTAGGCAGAATATGGAAGAATTTCCCCCAAATTCCAGAAAAATTTAAGGAAAAAAATGAAAGAACGACAGCTGAATCCATATAAAAACAACCAAAGCTCAACTCCACAAAATTTTTTGTCATTTCTCACCCCCAAAATGAATCTTTGAACCAGCCACTGCAGTAGGGGTGGAGATGACAGCTATAAAAGTAAGGATGTTTTTTGCAGCCCATAAATAAATGTTAAATTAACAGAAAAAATGAGGTGCTTGAATAGGAGTTATATATAACACACAAAGGAACAAGTATTTTACAATGAAAAAACATGTTGCCCATGAAAAAAAGAAAATCGAATGCAGTATAATTCAGTGTAACAGGAGAAAAAAAAACCAACTATATATAAATACCTTTTTTGCAACATTTGTTTGATGAACTTCATTCTTGTAAGCACCTTGATGGTGTATAAAGTTAGGAATTTTAGAACCATTTAAAACAAATGTGTAAATTCCTTACTTCGTACATTGTGTTTGGAGTATGTGATACTTTTTACACTGGTTCTTAGAAGTAAACAGCCTATGTCATTTTCTTTAGTTATAATTTTATTTTTTATAAAAGTTTCTCTGCTATAGGGATTCAAACAACTTAAATTTCAGTTGTAAAGCCAACACCGTTGTAGTGTGAAAAAGTCCAGATAAAAAGCGCAAATACGATGGTAACAATGATCAAAAGAGGAGGTGAAAAGAGTCCAAGTTGGGTATGTACATAATTATGTTGTATTTAATGACCAAAACAATCAAATTAAATGGGGATCGAGCGCATATAGATTCACTTACACACATTATTTACATGACGAAGGACTCAATTAAAGGATTAACACATTTTAGAAAACATTATCATATTGAAAAGAAAACGTACAAACATAGAAAGAGAGCACAACTAACTTTAATTAGAGTAAAGAATCTAAAATATATTAATTTATTTAAAAAAGGTGATGATCACGCACAAAATTATAAATGAAGAACGGAGGTGCCGACATACTTGAAAGGCCAGAACCACAAACTAGGACCATCATTTAAAACAGGTGAGCTTTAGCCAACAGAAATAAGATGGTGGTCCTAGTTCCTGGTAGCCAGCAGTAAGTACCCCAATTTGTCATATGAGTGCAAGAAACGAAAAAAAAAATAATGAAAAAAGAGTCAAATTAGGTCCCACACGCTACCTCCTAATCACTGCACCACGAGATCTCGATGATACGAAGGTGATAGTTTGCATTTATATGTTTTCTAGTTGTCTAAATATTTACTTATCTCGATTTCTTGTATTTTCTAGTGGCAAGGGGTATTGCAAAAAATAGTGCGTGACAAACATGTATAAAGTTGGTGATTTTGATGCGAGTCTAATTTTTGCAGTACGAGACGTGTATCAAAAATAACTATTACACAAGAAAAAAAATCCCGATAATTACTACCCCAAAAAATCAATATAAACACAATTATAAAAGTAAAAATAAAAAATGAAAATAAATATTGAAAATCAGTAATCTGTATGATAAAATTTTTTGTATTCATTAAACTGGAAGGGCTCTTTTTTCCTAAGAAATTTTGGTGTGACTGGTGTCTACGGTTTTGAAGAGGAAGTGAAGTACGAAGTGCAGTCATATGTGTCACATTGAAGCACTGGCACTTACTGAGCCACCCATCTGGTTAGCTTACCTGCATCGATCAGAGAAATGGAAAAAGTATCAGTAAAAAACACGCAGTTAATAAACTGAAATTTCCAAAATATTTTTCCTTATTCAAGCTTTACCTAATCTGTAACAGTGAAGAAGATTTAAAAACGAAATTCTCCTCAGCGGAGGAAAAATGAAAATGTTTTACTTTCAGAATTTTGGCATCTACCAATAAATAGTACCTATATACTTAAACAAAAATATTGTGATTTCACAATATTTCCCAAGATAAATTTTTTTTTCGCAAATCAAAATACTGAGCAAAAATATCTCTCGACATACGAAACCACAAAATTTTCATAAATCTGGTGAAACTTAGTAGGATGGGTACTCAACAAATTTCAATGAAATATAAGATGTTCTTGATTTCTGGTTTTCTTCTTCTCTTTTCCAAAAATTGAAAGCGGAGGTGTTATAAGCATTTCAACCAGCACACGATATCTTTTTACATGATCGTTTAACCAAACTGCTAATAGATAAATATGGCAAAATTTTTACAACACAAAATTTCGTGGTCATAAATGTTCGTCGTATGAAATTTTTATGTGAATCAAACCGATGAAACACCCTAAAAATTTTCGAATAAATATGCTTTCACTCATATACTTAATATTTTCGCCGCCGTTGTATTTTATTTTGAGCCATTTTTGGATAAAATTCTTAAACTTTTTATAAATGCTTTCTTTATTTACTCATAAAAATGGATGTGGAAATATAAATACAGAATATTTATACCGCGCGTGTGTAGTATGAAATAGAAGATGTAGGCTGTATAGGTATACCTAAAATTTTACTCACTTCAGATGACGTAAGTAGAAGTTGATTTTCTTTCCACTCGAACAAATACGAATTTATGGCAACTACTGAAAAAATTTTAATTTTCAATACATTCCCAAAAAATCGTTGCCGCTAGCACAGAAAAAGGCTTTTATTTTTCCATTTTTCGGGTATCGCAATAAAAGGATTGGTGCAAATCGGAGGAGGGAACTTTTTTTCCTTTCTTTTCTTTTTGTGATATTGTATGATTTCTAGCTGATGAAAAACCATGCAACATTATTTTCTTAATGGCGTTTTTTCTGGTTACGGTTGGTAACAATTTGAAATTTAGGCCTGCTTTTTTCAAAGTTTTGGTTCACGGTTGATTTCCCTAATTTTTTTATATTTGTCAGTTTTGATGATTCACTTCCTCAAGCTTAGTAAAATAAAACAACGAAGGAATACGAAAATATTAACGAAGTAGACGGTTTTACTGTCGTTTCCAACCGAAGAGAATTTTCAAACTAATTGCAAGCTTTTTGTAACCACGGAATGTATGTATAGACTATAGAGAATAGCACAGAGAATTGAAGAAATTTGATGAATGTTTAAAAACTTAAACATGAGGTGACGAAAAAACGAATTTCATGGAAAAAAATTGAGAGGTAAAAAATAAATAAAAGGAACTGTGTTACATCACAGTTCAAAGAAAGTCAAATCTGAAGGCAATAAAAATCACGATTACGTGAAAATGAATATTCTGAAACAATTTTCCTTTTCTTTCTGAGAAATAGGACGAAAGAGAAAAAGAACATTTTTGTGTAGAATATTCAGTTTTGTCTCTTTTTATAAGCTTTTATTCTACTTACCACAGCGATTTTAAAATATACCAATACTGCAGCCAACCTTCCGCAACAAAATAATATTTATTTCGCATGAAGCTAAAGCCAAAAAAAAAAAAATCTTATTTTTAAAAACGCGTTTTTCACGTAATTTTGATTATTATATATTTTAGTCTTATTTTGACTGTTTCCTGTTTAACTGTTTACATTGTGCGAATTATGTAAGACTTAACCAATGAAATACTCAATTCGTTTTTCCAATATTACTATTTGACGTTTTTATGTGTTAATTTTCTCACCTTTCATTTCATAATTAAACATATTTTAGGTCTATGTCTGTTTGAAAATTGGCTTTATTTAAAACGAATACTTAAAGAGAGATACTTTTACAATTCTTTCTCAAAATTATGTGGGCATCTAAAAATTAGAAAATATTTTCATATCAATTGTATGTGCAATTAGAGACGCACTCCTTAGCAAGTTTCTGAATATTGATGGTTTTTGCTAAATTTGCAACTAACTGGGTTATTAAAATTTACCTCATGGAGAATTGAGGGGTAGGGGTAGTGAAAATTCTCCATTTCACAAAAAAAATATAAAAATAATAACAATATTTTCCCAATTTTGACTTTATTTTCTTATGTACCTATATATTATATCTATACGACGTATACACCTATATTGTTATTTATAGGTATTGTATGTATGTATGTATATATGTATATACGTATATATGTATATATATATATATATATGTATGTATGTATGTATCACCTAAATTTTGGGTTCTCCGTTTTGAGAAAATTACAAAAGGGATAGGACTGAAATTTTTACAATTCGTAGGTAGTCTTTACGTAACCAAGTCTGAAAAACTTTTTGTACTCATTGATTTAATTTCTGAGAAAACTGGAGAACAAAAAATTCCTTGAAAAGTAGTTTTCCAGTATTTTGAAGTAACTACAATGAGGATAATATTAAAATTTTCACAATAAATTTTCGTTATGTGAGTATAAATCTGATAGAAGTTTGTTGCCTATTTGTAAGGTAGTTTCCGAGATACTAACTGGAAAAGTAAAAATTTCTGGAAAATATGTTTTCCAGGATTTTGAAAAAATTGCAAAAAGGATCGCATTAAAATTTTCACAATATTTTGTCATAATGTGAAGGCAAGTTTTGTAGATGTTTGGTACCTACTGTTGAGTAATTTCTGAGAAAAATATAGAACAAAAACGAAAAATTGTTGGAAAGAAGCAAGTCGACTATTTTGATACTAATATATTTTTCTGATTACGCCCCAGGGGTTACGAGCGTCTTTTCTGAATTTGCATTAGTTAAGGTTTTATTTTATTTTACTTTTTAATATTGTCAATGAAAATTGGCAAACTGGGTTTTCTAGAGAAGTATCACTCTGTTAGAGTGTTTTTTTTTCTTCTTCTTTTCACTTCGTTATTTATTACCTGCTGAATATAGTCCAGTCCTCAAAAAACATTTTATTTGGTAGAATAAGTCGAGAGTGAAACCATTTTACTGTAAAAGCTAATATTGAATTTCACACAATTAACATACGCTAACCTTTTTTCCTGCCTTACGTTTTGAATTATGTATGATGGAAGGAATTTCAATTGAATAAGGCGTTTATTGGCGCTACTTTCGCGAAATTATTGAAATTAATGTTACAGCTAAAACTTTGGGTATGAATTAAGTACTGTTTTATGGCCGACACTGTTGTTCTCAGGGGATAATTGTGCAATAAACCCAATTAAAAACACCTTTCTGACTGCTGGTTCACCATGTCCAGCTCTTTAAAGCCTGCATTTTATCAGCTGGAATTTTATATAATTTTGATTTAATTTTTCTTCTATAATTTTCTCTTCCACATTTCTATTTAATGGTCTGCGTGACATAGTTGTTCGCGAGGCTCCTCACCTCATTTTCGGTGGAACATCGGTTATTAAACAAATTACTAATACAGGTCTAGGTGACATCCGTTTTATTTACTTCCCAAGCATTATTGAATGTGTACGGTAGAAAACAATGTACCTTCAAACGAAAAACTATTAGCTCATAAAAATGGCGTATAGGCCCATTTTCTCCGGAAAATTTGGAAGAAAACAATCAAAATGTTGTCTCAATAGCCACTTTTTAATTGATATGAGAGTCACTTAATCTCGAATTTAGTGGTGGATTCAGGAAGGAAATTTTTCCATTTTCCCCACATCGTCCTAAAAAATTAAGAAAAACATGAAGGGAAAAAATGAAATTTGACTGCAGAATTGAGATAAAAACTGTAAAAAATTTAGCTGAGGAGCCAGAAAAAAATAAATAAAAACTCCCCTAACATTTTGTCATTCCCCTCCCCGAAATGATTTTCTTGATCTGCCACAGATTCTGATTACAGACCCTCGCAGTCTTTTAAAGGAGTATCCTGAATTTAAGTAGAGATGAAGAACTTGTCAAGGTATGAAATCGTGATGCAAGAATATCAAAATGTATTTAGCACCTCTTTGCAACTTTATCGTTGTGTTTCCATTTTCTTATGAATCATAGGAACTAAAGATCATTTAACATTCTAAACTGAGACTCGTATAACATTCTCAGAAATATCATTAGCACTAACTCTCCCAGATATACATTTTATGGTATATTTGATAACCTTCACTAACAAAAAACACTAACAATGGGCGTAATTCTATAATCAAGTTTTTCTTACCTGTTCCATTATATTTTGCTGTGAGCAATTTCAGACTTTTCAGTAGTTTAGTTAATGAAAATCTGCAGCACTGTTCATGAAAATTAAAAATTGAGAATGATGGAACAATGTTAAGTAGGCATTGCAACTTCTGGATCAGTATACAGGCACCATAATTATATTATAATCTCGAGTTTGAGGAGCTGATGATGTTGGTATTGACTTTTTTTTAAATGGATTGGTTAATGGATGCTTTGCTAATTTTGAACATCATTCGACACCCCTCTCTAATTCTGTTGATAATACTTTTATTTTATTTTTATTCTCTTAATCTTTCCCAACTTCCTTTTTTTTCCTTTATTTACCTGATCCTCTTGCCAACGGAAATATTAGCTGAGAGGATCAAAATGATTATAGCCTATTCTATTGTTTTTCATTTAGTGCTATTTTAAAACCGTACGCTTTTCTCATATGTATATTTGAATCGTATTCAAATTAGTGATTTGAAACCAAAAAAAATTGTTACCAGCAGTTTTTGGGGATAGAAAGGTTTTGGCAAAAAAGAAGTTCGTTAACCGATCAACTTGAGATTATCTTTTGAGGCATAGGAGTCGGACAAAATATTTTGGTTTTTATTTACCCTAAATATCCCCCCAATTCGTACATTATTGATTGTTAAAATAAAATCGGTCCACAATGAATTTCGTTTCTCCACAACTATTTCTTTGAAAATATTACTTTCAGATTTTATGTAATAAAGAAATATTCACTTTTCATACCGTTCCTTCTTTTTTCAACGAAAATTTCCCTCATTTTGTTTAGAAGAAGAAAAATTTATCAAACAGTTGGCATACCAACTTCATTTTCATGAAAAGCGTGCAAGGGCTGGAAAGAATTTTACAATTTTTATGCTATGACCTTTCTTAAGCAGACTTTTTCAACAAAGAATTTATTTTTACAAATTCTTTCCTCACATTTTTTCTGTTAGTTCAGAAAAATTTTAGCCTTAAATCTCGAAAAAGTTTTCTTAACTTTAAGCAATTTTTTCCCCATTCACTCTGCACAGTATTTAGATAACGACAGAGAATTTTCGCAACATTTCTAACGACTTGGCCAACTAATAAATTCTACTTATTTTTTTTTTTTTCGGGACTTGACGATTATTTTCAGTTCCAAATTTTAAAATAACATAGGAATATGCGAAGGATGAGAAAATAATATAATTTTCATTCTGCGAGACTTTATTCACTGTTCCATTTTATAATTCGACATAAGTTAAACAAGGAAATTTCGGATGAATTAAGGTAATGTTGGGAAAACAAACTTCCTTAAAATGATACCCACTTTTATTGAAAATTATTATTTTTATTCATTTTCGATGAATTAAGTCGAGCTCTTTTTTTTTCTTTTTTTTTTTTGGTTGCATTCATTTTTCGAGTGGCAAAAATTTTGAAACTATCCAAGAATTTTCATTCAACAATTTTAAAAGTTTTGAAAAATGAATTTTGCAAAAGTTCAAAAAAAATGAAGTGATTTTCTACAAATAGAAATTAAATTTATATTTTTAACGAATCTCCGAATTCATCCCTTCGTCCATGTTCTCCTCTTTAACGTAAATATATGCAAACAATGTGTATTTGCAGTATAATGTCTGAAAAATTTTGGAGATTTTTGAAACTAAATATCTTCTTGTGGTATTCGATCTGAGGTGACAGAAACTGCCCACACGAACCAACATATCTTTACAACACTCAGTTGAATAGAAGTTGTCGTGCATTCACCAACAATTAGATGAATGCATGTAGACCTAGTCCTGACTTGAATAGCTAGCCAAAGTCGATTCATACCATTTTATAAACCAACCATCAATTTTCGTAAAAGAAAAACCAAATTTAGTCATGTGAGAAAACCAAATAAACACTCATTAAGAAGAAGTTAGTCTGAATTAACTTATAGTTGTCCAAATATGGGCTTCGTCTGTGAGAGAAAATAAAAGTGTTATGAAAAAACCCAGAGTGTAGATATTTGAAAAAATAAAATGACAAATTTTAAACTGATTGTAAGAGTACGCAGGTCAAAATAACATTAGTTTATGCAGCAGTAAACAAGTTAACAGAATGTTGATATTAAAATTGCTACTCTGTCGAGGAAAAAAAAAAGAAGAAGAAGACGAACCGGTCTCTAAATTACCATACAAAGAAACACTTGATGGAAAAACAAGGCTACAACCAAAGTCTTTAAAATCTCTGTAGGTCAGCCAAGTTCGATATAAATAAAAATACAACCCGCAAGACAAATGACGTCGCCAATTCCATTACCTCTATCTCATTCTCTCTTGGTTTTTGATTCTACCAATTAAGATTAGACTATATTTAGACAAATTTTTGGTTCCGTTGGGGACGGGCAAATAGTTAATGTTTCTGACAGAATTGGAGCCGATGAAATCACACAAAACAAAACCAATTTGTACCTGGGAACTTGGCTAACCTGTATGATTTTAAAGACTTTGGGCTAAAACTACCAACCGCGAGGGCTACGTGTTGGTGTTGTGAGCGGAAATCAAAGATATTAATATTTAAAATAAATATAAGCCAAAAATTTAAAGTTGAAGGAGAATTTTTATTCTATTGAAGATCTTCAGGCCAGATGGCTAACCTAACCACACTCGCCGCAATTGATTAAATTTTGGGGAAATTTAATTTGTATGGATCATCGACTTTGTGTGAGGTAAGAAGCTCGGCCTCTCGAAGACATTCACCGCCGAAAGGCAGGCCATATTAGTTCCTTGCACTTTAAACACACACATTTTGTTCGTTGGTAATTACCTGTAATAAATTCGGGCAGATAATTGACAAAACTGGGACCGTGACTAATCGATGGATAATGATCAGTTACTAAGTGCGCCGATATTAATATATGATTATGACGTACAATTAACTCACATTCTGAATTCAAATATTATTGCATAATAATTAATTATGCTGTTAGGTCTAAAGTAATTGTATCAGAATCATGAATTTTTTTTTTTTTTCCAAAACTAATACTAAAAAAAACGTGAAATATGGATTTATAAGTTCAAATTGTGCATTATGCTTTATTCATCTGTCGAGGTAGGTACATTACACCCGAACAGACTTAGGTATAGTTTACAATATTGTTTCAGTATTTTGAATTCGGCTACAACGCTCTTTTGCTAATTTTCTTATGTAGAAAAACAAAATTATAATTCGCTCGTAAGAACACTTACTGCCGCCTACAGTTTGTTGTTACCAAAAACAATTCATCAAATGCCTCAAGACCGTTGAGAGTGCGAAAATTTAATTAAAACTTCATCGTTCTCATATTGTCCGACTAACACGATAAATCTCTTTTATCTGGGATGTGCACTGAAAAAATCCTTATTTTTTATTCCGTAATATCTTAACATTCCACCATAAAAAAATTCAAAGTTTAAGCCTAGAAAAAAGGAAAAGATGGAATAATAAATAAGAAGTGAACGTATAAAGAATGAAACACGTTCTCTCCACCACATTTTAAGAAAGTAATATTTCCTTAACACCCACGCTGTTTAGACACAATTCCGTATCTACCAAACAGTGGAGTTTGGTAAATCAACTCCAAAAATTCTACGTCATTCGAATTGCTGTGAAAAAGCAACAAATTTTATCAATACCTACGTAGAATATAAGAGTAATTCAACTCGAATAAATTAAATTAATATAATTGTCCCGACATACATGCTTTTCCAAAAACTTGGGCCCATTGTCCCACAAACTTGAAAACGAATTTTGAAAATTAAGTTATATCAACAACTAACTCGTATGTGAAGAAAATGCGTAAAATTTTCAAAATTAGTTTCCAAACATTTATCTAGATTTTCTGTTACAAATATTAATCTTTCAGAATACAATCTTAGTTATTTTTCTGCGTATACTGAATACAGAGGAAACATCTTACAATTGCGAATTTGAATATATATTTGGAACCACCAAAACATGAATGTTATATATACGTATGTACTCATACGTGGCTAGTTGTAAACCTGCCGTATTTCATTGATGTGTCATAATATTATATAACATTTTGTTTAAAACCCATTCCCCACAGCAATACCTACAGTATATCAAGTCAACACTCATCAAATGTCTACAAACCTAGAAGAAATCATCCACACTGGACAGCAATGCTAAAAAGTATTACTGCCCAACCTGAATAGCCTACCAAGTATCCGCTGGACTCAAAATTTAAACCATGCCTGGTGAAATTAAAAACCATTTACTCCTGGGCTAAACATTTAGTCCTGGGTACATACCTGTTAGATGAATATCAAAAATATGCCAGGGCTAACACCACCGAATGGCCCATGCCAGTTAGAAAAACTCAATACATTATTATAAAAATCAGAGCCATGTATTTAATAAAAATATAAAATTTAAAACAGTTGTAAATGAAAATATAAAACAGCCTAGGCAAACGAGAGCTAGTAAACCAGTGATGAGCAGTTAATAATATTAAGAAAAATTCAAGTGAAAAAGGAGATTGCTCGTCTACAAAAAGAGTGGGAGGAAATAGGAGATGGAAAAATAAAATATTCCACAGCTATTGATTTCATTATAATAAAAGAAAGTAAAAACCCAAGATATTGATCATAAAGATGACGTGAGGAATTAGGAAGATAAGATAGGAAGAGAAGAAAAGAATTGACAACCAGGTAAAGAGAAAAGAACTTATACCAGGGCAGAAGAGTGAAGTGAGGAATGAAAAAACGTGAAATTAGAAAGAATATGAGAAGAGATGAAGCAGAAGCAACAGCCAAATGACATGATTTGAAGTGAATGAGATAAGATAGAAATGAAGATGTAAGAAAAGATGAAGTGAATAAACAAAACTAAGGTACTAGTTTTGTAAGAAAATGGAAAAAACATGAAATGAGGAAAGAACAAGTGTATACTATGATTGAATGCTTGGGTAAATTTTAGCATACGAAGTTGTTTAAAATTACAAATTCTCAAATAAAAATATAAATCGAAAAAAAATTTGAAGGGAAAAAGAACGCGCATTTTAGGGTTGTGATTTGAGGTGGCAAGTCAGATGTGTCAATTTAAGATTACTCCCGTCATATTGTTATGAAATTTCATTGTTTTGACAAAAAACAAAAAATATCATTTCTCGCTGCTGAAAAGTAATAAGTATCTATAGTTGAAGGATGATATTTGCAAATATCACCCTTCACTTTTCTTTTCAAAACAAAAACGACAGAGACGTCGATGAATTCCAAAAAAGAATCAAACTTAAAACACACAAAACAGAATTATTCAGAGATTCAATAAAATTGGAAATATTTAGGTCAAGCTATTTTCTTCACAGGAAACGAATATGACGAAAATTACAAAATTATTAAGGGAGAAAAAAAAATTCGGTTATCAAATAACTTTTTAGTGTCGCAGAAGAGAAAAAGTGAAAAAAAGAGTGTGAGAAAACAGTTTTCAGTGAAAATTTGGATACTTAGACCATGAAGAAAACAAAAAATGAGTAAAATGCATTTTTTGGACCAAAAAAGATAGTTTTCTTTTTTTTTTAACCAAAATATAGAGTAAATACTCTAAAAAATAATACATCTGTGCATCCTGATTTAAGATACATTTTTCTGGATAAAGGAATTTGATAGTAAATTGTAATTCAACTACTTCCCGTTTATTCGACTTGAAGTGTACGCATCTTTTCTTTCCTTCAAATATAAATGATGTGATAGATCGTTTTTTTTCTTTCAGGTACTTCAATTTATCGATAATTTCAAGGGAAAACAATTGGGGAAGTATTTTAGTACCTATGAATTAAGAATTGTAAATTTAAGAAAAATTAAGAGGTTAAAGTATTTGTGCGACACTTTTGGTTACTTTTTACAAACTAATAGATCCTGAAATCAGACATAAAAAAAATAAAATTGAACAAACCCACATATTCTGAAAAACTTTATCAACTCAAGTATTTAATGACCTATTTAATAGTGAGTCATAACAACTATGTTCTTCGTAGAAAAAAAGTGCGGCACTTAAGTTTTAGGTCAAGTTCGGTAATCTCACCAGTTTTGTTTTAAGAATGATAACTATAATTTTAACCATAAATTCTCAGTTTTGTATGCAGGGGTTCTTCGAAAAAGGGGTGTGAAGGGATGCCTCTCCCTTCGGTTCCTGTAATGCAATCGACAAAATCAGCTAATTAATAACCTTCTTTTTTGTTTGTTCATTTTTCCATTTGCCTGAAAGTTGGAAATTTTGATGCAAAAAATTTGGCTAAATTAGAAATTTTAACGCTCTTGGGTGCACTTTTTCGAAAAACTACTGCCTGTATGAGTTCTGTACAGTTTAATTAAATGAACTTTTTTAATAAGAACGAGATGATAAAACACGCAGAAAATTCGACGCAAAAACGATCATAATTATCATTAGAAGAGAATTTTCCTTCAGAACCTGCATAGTGAATTGTGTCAACAAATTCAGCACTTTTTGCTAACCAAAGTTCTTTTCGAGTCCTAACCTAACAAATGGAGCGCCGCACAAATCTAAATAGAAAATATATTATAGCAGCTAAAGATAAGATAGTTATATCGTATTGGTATATCAATATGTAAGAAAGTTCCGTAACTCAGGCTCAAAAACCTCTCAAAAACTGAATTAAAGCTTTGTCGGTTTAGTAAATTTCGGACAAATTCATTATTGTGAATTTATTTAGTTAACTTTATTAAAATATTTTTAATAAAAAATGAATTACGAATTTCCTGTGGAATTAGTTCGTAGATAAAATTTATTCCTTCTAGTTCGCTGAAAATTATCGAAATAAGAAGAAAAACTTCTCGACGCTTTTTTCATTGACACGAAGTATACAAATTTCTAGATTTTCACAGTCAACAAGCTTTACATAATTATATACATTATCTGCGTGCAAAGCTTAATTCTCGAAAATTCTATTGGAAATATTTAAATTTTCCGAGAAATAAGTACCAGTATCGAGTTCATTAATCCAAAAGATTAACGAACCCTGCATCGGTGTCTTCACACCCAGCACCGCAGCATCGATACAGCAAGCTGAAGATACATACACAGGAAACTTCATTACGCTTTTTATAAAGTATTCTCTGCGAAAATAAGGCGCAAGGGGTTACGAGAGCGAGTTTCCTTGTATCGCCTGTTGCAGCTGTTTCTGTATTCACGGCGAAAGGGGCCGAGCTCGTGTACATTCTCCACGTTGGTGTCTCAATCGCTGTACGTTAACTCCGTTCTTTTTTGCCGTTTGCTGTGAAAAGTAGTGACAACCTCGCAATAGTTGCAAAATGTTGTGACAATTCTATTGTTCTCGGGCGAAAAGAAGGCCGAATTTTCACAACTGTTGTGAAGTTTTCGAAACATTTCGCAGCAAGCCGTCAAAAAGAATGCTCCGCTAACGTATAGTCTATCCCAAATGAGAACGACTCGGTCATATGAGCAGGTGGACTAAAAAGGGAAAAAAAACAATAAAGATTCACACTGTGTAACCAGGAGCTGCATCGAAAACAGTTATTTATAAAAATACTTCTGCGCTTTATGTAGCTGTAGAATGTGAACGTATCATCTGTGATGTCACGTCGTTCTTATTTTGGATAGACTATAGGATATAGTCGACTGCCCTGTGTTGCAGGAAATATTTGTTTCCGTGTATACAACATAGACTGAGCTCTACGTCCTTGTATTCGAATTCGAGTACATTCTACGCCAAATGAGACATCAAACTCTCAACCAATGTACATTCCAGAAAACTGTAATTTTCTTCATTATTAAATTTTTATAGGCTACAGCGGGTTCACAATTCATATGATTCGCAACACTGTAGTTTTCTATGTTGCGATATGGGACCCTGAGGGGGCAGATCCCAGGGAAACAAACCACAACATCAACATATAATTTTATAACACACTCAATTATACAAGTCCAAGGACGTCATTCATCAGCAAAATCTGATGAAGATGAGAAAGTCCAGCCTAAACCTGCACAGACAGCCAGGTATTCGTTTGACTGGGTTTTCAACCATAAAATTTGAAATAGAAAATTTACCAAATCAGCCTATGCGCTTCGAGGAACATCCCACCGAGAGAAATGTTAACCGATATTTACCATGAATTTCACCGATGACTGGCCCATTGCCATTCGAAAAAAGTTAGTCCAATTTACAAAAATCTAACGTCATGTATTATATGAAAAAAGAAAGACAAAAATAAAACATTGTTCATCTATAGAAAGCAGAACGTTACAACGTTGTGTTAGGCTAACGAAAACGGTTCCTAGGAAGTATATTTAAGAGAAAGGAAATGAGAAAACCGGTTTTGGTGGCTGGTGCTGATGGTACGAAATAATAAACAAATTTACAAATACTACCGAAAGAACAAGGAGTCAGTGTTGTAGGAGTAAATTTACCTTAATGTTAAAAAGAAACAAAAAGTATAGAAAAAGTTTAAAAATGGTGGGAGAATTTTTGTCGCAGAACGATTCCAGGCTAAACAAGTAGCCTAGCCTAGGTGAGCTCTCGGCAAATTATTATTAATAATTAGATTTTATTTTAATTTAAAAAAAAAAAAAAAAATAAAGTTATTTATTTTTATATCAGTCAATGTCATGAAATCAATGTAGGTAACTATCATAAAAATCAGAAAATTCGTCGGTACATCATAAAACTAAACTTGTATTTTACGATGTTTGCCTACCAACGGCAACCACGGTGATGGGTGATAAAGGAATACAAAAATCCAGAACGTACAATTGGTGACATACCAGTATACACCACGTGACTTTTGCACCGTCCATATGGGAAACGCTGCCCGCAACACCGTACACGTATGAGGGAGAAAACAGCCTCTTACTCCTACGCCGTGTATACGAAAGATACTATCCGCAAGACAGGCGGCAAGAAGCCAAAGCGTTCGTTGGGGGAATGGAGGATCAAGCGGAAGAGCCGGATTCCTCGATGCCAAAATGCATCCGCCGCAATGCCTTTTTTTGTGATTCGACTGTTCCATGTACCACGAAACCGACGACCCAGATAGGTTCATCGAACTGTTAAAGAAAACAGGTAAAATTAATTTTCTGCCAAAATTTCGAAATAGTCCGATTCGTAGAATATCGCGTGTAAAACCTGTCGACCATCAGTGTCGTTTAATTTAGCGAACTTTGAATTTGCTTCAAAGTTCGATGTACGTTCTTTATTCTCATCCCGAAAAATTTAGAAAAATTAGGCCCGACTGAAAGGAACCAATTTTCTTCAAACTTTGTGGCACAATAATTCACATATCCCACGATTAAGAAGAAGAATAAAACAAAAAATTTGACAGCGTTTTTTCGTTTACTTTTTACTTAAATTACCCAATCTGACTAAAATTGCTTTAAATTAATTCAAAACCTATTCAAATAAATCACTACCAATGTTGTACGGGTAATCTGGAAATCGGTTTGAAGCTGGACTTGGTGTTGGTTTCAAATTGGAGCATCTAATTCGGACATTTATTTTGTAACCGAACTTCGACATAATTATGCTGACATCGAACTTGGAATTTGGTCAACAAATTCGGAATTTGAGTTTGATAATGGTATTTTTAACCAGTTTATTTGCAAAATGGGTTATTAAGATTGACCTCAAAAAAGGGCATGTATGGGGAAGAGATGATGAAAATTATCAATTTCATGAGTGAAGAAAACGATTAGTACAACATTTTCCGATTTTGACCTAAATTTTTTTCATGTTTATATATAATAAGTATGTATGTATACTTCGAAATAATGTGTTCACGGTTTTGAGAAAACTACAAAACGGAAAAAGCTAAAATTTTTACGAGAGATAGTTCTTATACAGGAACAAGCCTGAAAAAAGTTTCGTGCTTATTGATAAAACACTTCTGAGAAAACCAGAAAACAACATTTTTCTGGAAAAGTTGTTTTTTCAGGATTCTGAGAAAACGACCAAAAGGAATGGGGTTGAAATTTTGCCGATAAATTATCCAAATAGTTCTTATACAGGAGCAAGTTTGATAGAAGTTTGCTGCCTATTGGTTCAGTAGTTCCCAAAAAAACTGGAAAACAAAAAATTCCTAGAAAATCGGTTTTTAACAATAAATTATTGAGGTTGTATATCGTATGTTCACGATTATTGTATGAAATAATAAGGATGTTGACAAAATTACGTCTCAAAAGTATGTAATTGAAGATCATACATGTAATAAAGTATGAAAAGTACAAAGTTGAACGGAGATGAACGAATGAGCGGCAGAACAAGTAACAGTGTAGCCGCCAGTATAAATGTGAAAAAGGTATAACATATGTAATGTCGAGTATTCACAGTAGTGTGATGGGAAGAGGATTTATGGTCCCAACATAAATTAAACATCGACAGATCGATATTCTTGTTAAAGATATCGATTACTGTCCGTAGTATAGAAGTTGTGGATCGATACACTAGAGTAATTGTGTAAAGGAAATAAAGATGTACTCAAAGTAATGTCTCAGAAGTGTGTGTAATTGCAGCAGAGCTGTGAATTATGTACATGGTATAAAGTGTAATTGATAAACGAACCTGTACGGAGATAAACGAATGAGCGGCAGAATAGTGTAACAGTGTAGCCGCGAGTAAAGGTACAAAAGTATATAGGTAAAGATAATCGAGTGTTCACAGAAGTGAGAGGAGAGGAGGATTGGTGGTCCCAACACATAGTGTTTCATCATTCTTTTACCTGAAGCTAGCAATTAAATAATATCGATATATCGATAGTTTCTTTTAATTTTATCAACTATTTGTTAGTTTGGAATTCACTTTTTTACCTATTATTTGATTAAAATTGGCAAACTGAGTTTTCTAGCGAAGTATAGCAGTGCTGAAGTTATTTGTAATTAAAGATTACAATTTGTCGATAGATAATCGAAACTATCGATAATTTGGTAAACTTTTCTCGACATTCTCACAGCAAAATAAGGTTGTATTTCAATACACTTAAATCTTCTTATGCCACCTTGGCTAACCGATTTTCGAGGATCGTTTCAAAAAGAAACCGTGTGCACTGTGCATCATTTCTAGCACCTCCTGAATTCAGCATTCACAAAATGGTCAAAAGCTTCATCAGGCATCGTTTGAAGGATTGTCCAAAAGACTCATAAAAAATTGCATATTACAGGGTCAAGTTATAAAATTACAACAGTTAACCACGAACAAAGAACTCCAAATCTGGTTGATGAGGTAGTACCTTCCCAACAATGAAGAAAAAACAAACGGTAGTAGCTTTGTTTGAACTCTGAACAGTTCACATAAAAAATTTATCACGTGTCAAATCCAAATAAAATAAATGCATTGGATTAACTCTGAACCAGCTCACAAAACAAGCTGCGGTTATCTATCGGATCAAATTTTCGAAAATTCACTCATGATAAAACGGAAAATTTTAGAGCACTTCAAATTCTGTAATTCGGTCCTTCTGTCTCATACAATCGCATCGCCTTGTATAAAATGTTCCATTATGGCTCGACATTAAGTGCAACAAATAAAGATAATATTCTTTCAGTGTACCTAACCCTGAATTTAACATCCAGCATAACGGTTTTGTTCAGCTGTAATTAATAGATGTTTAACATGCGTCACGTTTCTTCAATTATAGGTACCGTACCATACATCCGAACCTATCCGTAGTCTTCACAAAATTCGGTATAAATTATTCTTCAGTATCAAAGCGAAAAAAAAAGGAGAAAAAATATAGAAAAGAAACCCAAATCGAAGGAAAAGCTTTCGAATAAGTACGAGATTTACGTTTAAATCTATATACGATGCTAAAGTGACTATGTAGTATAGTATAGCTGGGTACACCAACATTAAATCGTATATTACGATTTATAGACAGATGGCGTATATAAAGTGGTGCGTGAGAAACTTCAACTACAGACTAAAGACTGGTATAACCTATTATGGGAACACATATTGGACGCTTTGCAACGAAGCACGGAAGTTGAAAATAGTATTTCTTCTAAGGATTCGATAAATCTTTGAGACATTTTCAAGTGGAAAAATACGAAATGAAAAGGAACGAAAAAATACTGGACAGAATGAAACAAGACTACAATTAGGCTATAATATGTACCTACTACTGTTTGTTGGATGAACAAGCTGTATAAGAACCTAAGTCTGTATTGACAAACTAATGCTAAGAAAATAATTGGTTCATGGAACCTTTCACGATTATGTCGTGGAGTAAAGATAAACTTTCGAGAAAAGTCTTAAAGCCAATAGCTTGACACCGTAAGAAAAATCAAATAGCAGGTTTCTTCTACAAAATCGGCTAAAATCAAATAAAATGTCTCTTCGTCTCTAAATGTGGTTTATAGGCCGATATTGTGAATTCTTATGTTCACGGACTTTGGCATTTTACCAATTATTATTATTATTATAAGAGAAAATTCGATGGTGAATCCAAGATTTCGATCTAAAAGGATCATAAATATTCATTCAAAAATGTTCTTAATAAAATGATTTTAGTCAAAGTTTATTAACAGTGAAAATTTCCAAGAATCATAAAACGCTAAGGCTCTTTTTCTCCCTTTCAGCGAAAATTAAATCATATAATCATATTAGCCTATATATTTCTGATTGACCCTATTTCAATTACTTTTTATGTAGATTTTTTTCAAAAATCTACTTATTAGAACTGCCTGAATATTCGGACCCAGGAGTGAGAGTGGGTACGTTTTTTTTTCATGATCTTCTGAGTATTTAGGCACTATTTTTGAAAAAAAAAAATGTTTTATATGTATCCCATTCTTCGTTGAGTTCATTTCCTGGCATAATTTTGATCGGATTATTTCGAAATTTGAAACACATATTCGAATTCACCTATGAAGAAACTCTGTTGTTTTTGGTTCGGATTGGGCGCATAGTCCGTCCGGTGGGTCAATTTATATGAATTTTTTATTGAACTGCGTACAGATCACAATTTTCAATCGATAGGCCTGAAATTTGGTATACGAATGTTTTTTAGGTTAAAGACAATACCTGTTAATTTAGGTGTGGATGAACTTTAAGGTACCTCTGGTAAAAGCGATTTTGCAGCATCTTTAGCAAATTAATGGCTATAAAAGGAGTAATTTTCAAGTTATAGTAACAAAATTTGATACAGATTCTGATTTAAAGTATATCTAACTTGCTTCCAAATTTGGTTTCTATTGATATTACGGTTCATTCCCTGGGACTGTTGGAGGTGCTAATTTTTCATGTTATCTCAATAAAAGTTGCAATTCTCTTTCAATAGTCACGAAATTTGATACAGACAGTACCTCTCATACAAGAACCAGACTTACAAATTTTGATTTTGATTGGTCAATTTGTTCCCAACTTATTAGCTATTCAGTGTGACTTTCCCTCTTTTACCCTTCTGATAATGGTCCTGAAAAATTCATTTTCCAAGCTTCGTCAGAAAAAACACTCTTTTTAACCTAAAAACAACTCAATCTCAGCAAAAAGTCGATTTTCGCTCACATTCGACCCGCTTCCGTACACTAGATTTAAACACTAAAATCTCCGCTTATATTTTCGTAACCAGCACGTAGACAACTATACCTTACTTTGTTTTGCAATGAGGAATTTTTTTTCATATATAATATTTTTTTTTGTTTTTGTTTTTTTTTATTTTTTATTTTTTCTATTTTTTATATAATCCCCAATTCTCGTCACTACAAGAAAGAGAACCATCGAATTATTTCATAAACTTGTGCTGGTTAGATCTTGGAATAATTTTTCACTTAAAAAAAAAAAATAATGATTTTTGATACAAAAATTAAAAATTTATTCATAAAATATTTTGAAAACATGGTACTAAATCAATATATATTTTTTATCCCATGCATCGTATTTGGATGATATTGGTAATTTTTTGCAAAAAATATAAATATTTCATGAATATCACTTTATTAGAAGAGAGGTGATTTTTAAACAAAGAAAATCTACTTTTTCTTATGAAGCTTGTCTTTTAATCTTAATTTCTTATTTTCTTTCAGGTAATTAGTATTGAAACCAAAGTTTTGGCGGTATTTTTTATTAGAATGAGTTAAAAAAAGAATTGGACATTGGGAAGGGAAATTTACATTAAATAAAATACTTTAATTAAGTTGACGATGAAATGAAAAGTACCTAATTAAGTAAAACAAATTAATAGAAAACGTTAAAATATCGCACCAATAAAGAGATTTATTAAAGAAATAAATACATGTATCATTTTGCCACACCATGTCATTATACCATCGCAGTGTGTACTCGTACTGTATCAAAAAATAATATAGTGATATGGTACGATCTTTTCCCATTTAATGTTAGTATTCTGCCATCACATCAAAAGGCACTACCTGGATTTGCAAAATTTTCAAAAGAATTTGAAGATACGGTAGGAATCCAGACAATGCCTCAATGTCTCAAAAAATGAGCGTATCATCCGTGCATATTGTATCCAAAGTATATTAAATATAATAGAGGACGCATGTGAGACAAAAAACAGCACCGCTTTTGAGACAAAGTATTCCCTACTCCTAAGGATCGTTACAATTTTCATCTCATTTTAACCTACTGAAATTCGGTTAGATGTGATTTCTGAATTGTCAGTTATATTTACTTGTTCATTTAATTCAATTATTTGAGAAAAAAAATTCTTATCATTTTTATGGGCCAGAATATGGCGAACAAATTTGAATTTGTACCGAAAGGATGGGGACGGCTCTTCAAAAGTGGTGCCATTTTTTGTAACATCATTTAGATGGGCATGAGTCCTCTATTATATTTAATACTCTGTTATCGTATTATGATATTCGTTGATAATACGGTATAGTAGAATAATACTAATGTATACCTTCCTTAACAGAGACAGTGTTTATTCTAAGATAAATAAAGAGAATACAAGATAGAATGAATAAAGATGAAATGAATCGAGAGAATAACAGGCTGGAGAAAGATTAATATTACCAAGTACTCAAACAATCAGTGCAGTTCCATCAAAAAGATGGAAGAAAATTTGGTCAACGGTGATAAAACATAAAAACTTATTTCTAAATTGTACCCACACTACTTTTTCTTTCAAGTTTAATCGTATCAACAACCTGGAAATTTTTTTTGTGAATAAAATAATAATTTAAATAATTACCAAGAATTATGGCTTTATTTTTCTCTTCTAGGCCCAGACTATATTATAAATTAGCACCCGTTACTCTCTTTAATCTAAATCTAACCAAATCCTAATAAATAATTGTTCCTACTAACTTATCATTAAAAATTAATCAAACATTATGCTGACTAAAATTTTTTATAATATTATGTACAGTTTACCTAGAATATTAGTCAAGTTCATGCTTTTTTATTATTAAGTCTTCTTGAATAACTTTTGATGGATATTTTCAATTGTAAATCATCATTTCTATCCTAAACTTACTCCCAGTTGAGTTTTAAATACTTCTCCAACTTCCTGAATTGGTGTTTCCTACTGACAGTCCACAAAGAGATCCCTGGTGGTTCGCAAGCTTGGTCGGACAAAGACCAAAACTTAATGTAGACTACTTCAATTTTTAATGCATTAAACATGAAATCGGGGTGATAAAGTAGTAGTCCACAGTGGTTAAAAATTTGCCGAAGTGGTTCTCAGCTTCATTCGAGTCTGACCTAAATCAATTGCAAAATTTGTCTTACTAATACATTCGAGGGTATTCCAATAGTTTGTAACACCAATAATAGATAATAAATTTAATTAAGATTAATCCGAATTTTTTCCATGCATTGAATTCAGTTTATGACCTAAATGAAAATTCAAACCTTTCAACGATTTCGAATGAATGTAATCAAGAATATTAACGTTAATATCCTTTAGATTCAGGTACTCTACTTTTGAGTTCAAAAATTGAAAAACTGTGTCTTAAAATTTAAACCTCTCACATTTTCTGGTCTTTAGGTTGTTAAAATATATACTTTTAAAAATATTCAGATATATACATGTTTTTTAATTATTACAAAAAATAAAAGAATGAATTATTAAAAATTACAGTGGTGTTGTGGGAGATATTACTTTGCGATTGGTTATTAGAATATACGTCATTAATAATGAGCTAATAAAATAACATATATATATATATGACATGAAGTGGGTGTGGTTATAATTTTAAAGAGAATTGGGAATAGTGCAAAATAATGTAAGAGATTCACAGAATATGTGACATCATATTATAATAGAGTACAGAAACAAAGTAATAGTGAGAAAATGTGATATCATAGGACAAGTCTTGACTTGCACTGATGACGTGGTATTACAGGCGATTGGTATATGGAATATATTCGAAATAGTTTATGCAAAGTGAAAATACACTGTAAGAGAATTATTTGGAAATTATATGAAATTATCATTAAATAATATTACGACGTATTAAAATAGGCGATGAAATTAGCACCAACCAACCTACATTTTTGTTTTTAGTTTTTTGAAATTCACTTGTCAAAAGTTTTTCCCCTTCAAGAAAATTGTTGGCTCTTCCTGGAACGATTTTCCTTCAAGCAGTTCTTCGGTTACACTAAGGTTAAAAATATTAGAAAGTCTTTTTAATTCTGGGTATTGTTCTAGACACTTCAGAGAAACGAAATTGCCAATAATAATGTTTCTGACGTACTTTTATGCGAAACCAAAAATGATAATCTTACACAATTCGAAAAGGCATTCGACTTTTATAGACAAAGATAAATTTCATCATGCACGTATTTTCAATGATTTTATTTACCAACAAATTAGATTAACGATTTTGTAGAGAAGAAATTCCAAAAAGTGAAATTTAATTAAACTATTTCCTCACTCATAATCTCGACACTTTACAACCTTATTTGTCAATTAAACTGAACAAATTTCATGAAATGTCAATAATAGTCGTCGACGCCAGGAAAATCACTTCACAATAAATTTAATACCTACGTTAACTTCCTTTTTTTCTCCATTTCTTTCCAAAATAAACGTGTAAATTGATGTGAATGAACTTCACACAAAAATATCGCTATGCACGTTCTCTTAATAGCTCCTATAGTTAATGGTTCAGAAAGAATTGTTATCTAAAGCCACGAACATAAGGGATGAAAAAACAAATTTATGAAAATTAAGTGAATAATGCTGGAGAGAGTAAATTTACTTTTTCACAATCCCTTCGCTTAAATTTTTTTCTTTTTCTTTTTATACTTTATCTCCGTTGAAAGTCAACGACTGAAATATGTGGTCAATATTTAAAATACCAACGAGAATAAAAATGTACATAAATTTTTTTTTCGTTTTTCAAGCTCGAGAAAATTAATATATTCGAGAAACTTCTCCAAATTTTGGTGAATGTCAAAATCAGTGAAAGACCAAGAAGTAGGCTACCTACCGACTTTTTTTCTATGACCTAGTAAGTTGGATATGTGGTTTTATGGACGTTATGCTCAACTCTGATTTTACACAAACGTTGTACAAGAAACCTTATAATGCCAAGGTAAGTAAAGCAAGTATATTACAGAGATTTTTGGATCAGCTCCAAAAAAGATTTTTGCTAAACCGATTTGTGCGTTCATAATTTTGCATTCTTATATAACTATAGATACTATGTATGAACGGATGACAGAAAATTTATTGAGAATATATTAATGTAGTCTACACTTTTACGAAAATATAGATTCATGAAAAACTTTTTGAAGCTTATAAATTATTTATGCGTTAATAAATTTGAAAGAATAAGTAAAGTGAAAATCAAAAAGTTCGGTAGTGAAAGTGAAGTTCTTTTTCTGTCTAATAAAAACCATTAAAGTAAAACCATTATAAACCAATTAAATAAAAAGTAACTTCTACATGGAGGCCACTAATGAATGAATAGTTTAGCTTAAAACCCTGAAGACGTTTATGATTTCTGTTGAAATGTTCGATATTTATCATACCAAAAATACACACTTTTCATAGTACTTTACGGTATTCTGTTCAGAACAAATTATTTTTAACTTTCGCTCGATAAATTAGCGTTTGTTTTGATTCACTTGGCACTATCCCACTTGTAAAAATCAAAATACACTTGTAATCACATATTGTTGGGGAGATTGAATTTAGAACTGGAAATGCTAAACAATAAAACTGACTCAATGCAACTCGGGAAGCTATTCCACTAATACTTTACGTCGTTCAGCCACTCTATAGCCGTTAAGTAAACTTTAACTTGGCGGATGGTTTTGTGAGATTCTTACGCGAATTTACGCCACGTAAAAAGAGGCGTGAAGGACATAAGTGGCTGAAACGACGTAAAATTTAATGTTAGTGGGATAGCTCCCTTGAAGGCAACCGTGGCACCCAGGCGCGAATATAAGGGGTTTTGGCGTTTGAACCCCCTCCTAAATAAAATTTTTAAAAAAGTAGAAAGAAAACAAAAACAAAAGAAGACGATAAAAAATCGATAATTTTTTCAAACCCTTTCTTTCAAAAATTTGTTTCTTTATCCGCAACCGGCGTCATATTATGTCAAACAGTTCACCACAATGAGTATAGATTACAAAATTATTGATTAAAAATTCCTAATTTTTCTACCTGAAATTCAGAGGGGTAGAAATTTTAAAACTTGCTGAAATTTATTTTACGTAAGCAAAAAATAATAATAGATATGTTTTTTCTTGCTACCCTCATAAAATTTTGACATAGGCTGTCCCTTTGAAGTTCAAAATAAAATATTGGAATAACAAGGTGGGAATTGAGTTACTAGATGATAATGATTTGAGGAAATTTCAATCAAATATAATAATACTTTCTATTGCCACTGTTGTCCAGAATTTTTCCATTTTTTTTTTTTTTTAAATGTTAGAAATAAGTTATTAATGGAAATAGATAATATTATCCTATTATGTGCTAAAATGAGACAGTCAGATACATAAAATTGTCGATTTTAACCCCCTTACCTTCTTTAAGAAAAATTATCATTCTTCCCCCTTATATACATTTATTTTCCTTAATGATATTATTAAAACCCCAAAATTTCGTACTTTATGTCACACTATTTTTGAAATAATAGGGGTCTAAATAGTTACAAAATTTAAAAGTAGGTAGGTTGGTACAGTACTATACTGCACTGTGTACTTCGTACACCACAGTTTGTTGCTTCAGTCTTAGCCTCTGCTTTATGTAAATATATTTTTATAAAATATAACGTAATTCCATTCTGCAACTCTGTCACCAAAAAGTACCTAAATGATGAAAATAGTGTACAAACCTTCATTATTCATTTACCGATTGAAAGAACGCTTATGGAAACACATTTGTGACAAGTCAGCAGTAAGAAAAACGACATTTTCATCGACAGTTCACAGCCACCAGCACCCTCTCAAAGGGACATATATCTAAAACACGGCGACAGAGACAGACTAGGCATACCTACATTGTTGTAATTATAATTCTAACAAAACAAAAACGAAGAAAATACCGTTTGAAAACGAAACGCCAACTTTCTCGTCCATTAATTCGGTGCAAATCATTAATTTAGGGAATTATTATTCTCGTCGATTTCAGAGACGACTTAGATACCCCTATTCTCCAACTCCCACGTACCGTCACCCTCCATTTTCCCGAGCGCAGAATATAGAGTATAAGCAATGAGAAGAACGAGAAAAAAAAAAACCTTCATCTCTCAACGACTACGATGGTGCACAAAAAATTGGTCCTTATCGTTTTCGCTTCCGCAGAAACCATAAAGTCGAGTTTATGGAAGTGCGCCTAAACCTCCCCACGGGATCTTTACGAGTGGTTGCCGGTTTTTAGACTTACGGTCATTGAGTCGGCGAAGACAAAAACAGTGACAATGACGACCACCATTCAAACGTCACCATCACCAAAAACTATACTATATATATATATATGTGTGTGTGTGTGTGTGTGTGTGTGTATGTATATATATCTAAGAGGACGATGAGCTTAAAAAGGCGTCCTTTGTACTCGCACATATATACTCCGTTTGTGTTTGTCCCAATTATTTCTTATCCCCGTTTTACTGAAAGAGAACACGAAAAGAGAAACAGTAAGTATAAGAAGGAGGAAAAAAAAAGAAAAAGAAAACGACAACAACGACAATAACAACAACAACAAAACGTAACAAGCCAACACAAACTCGACGCTAAAAATGAAAATATTATCAGTCATTGCAGTCACGTGCGTATGAGCTTACATACATAAGCGTATAGCGATTCGGCAAAAAATGACAGAGAACTGACAAAACTGAGAAAAATTTTGGCTGGCGAAGAAGCTGAGGCTGGAAAATAAAATAAATGAAATAAGAATAACGCAAAAATATTAAGAGAATGATGAACCCGACTGGGACGAATGGCATTCAGCCGAATGTCCTCAATCCCACAACCGCCATGAAGTAACTTATGGCTGACGTACGCGGTAGTACTACCCTTGGAATTATAACTTATGGAATCTTTAAAAAATAAGTTCCTTCCTCGACTCACAAGTGACGCATCATCCTATCTATCTAGTACACATTATTGTCTTTTATTTAAAAAAAAAAAAAAAAAAAAAAAAAATTGAAGAAATAAAGTATAGTATACTTACTGGATTGAATTGTACCGTACCAAAAAGTATTGTTCGACACAATAATGTATTTTGCCCGTTTTCGATGATTCGTGAATAGAATTTTTAAACATATTTTCAATAGTTTTATTTGTTCAGCTCCAGAAATAAAGGACGAAAAAAATTGCTGTTTCACTGCGTTCGCATACTTCGATGGCGTCACCAGCGCATAAAAATATCCACGAATGCGAATAATAATTGCAGTCACGCACAGGATTTGAAAGAAAAGCTGAGTTTTCGGGTGAAAACCTGTTAAAAAGCTTCAGTCGTCGCAAAGTACCTTAAATTTTAAACTGCGACCCAGTCGATCAGAAGATTCTTTAAAAGAAAATTAACCGCGAGTTTTAAATGAATTAATGCGATTCTCAGGCATTCAGCTGTGCCATAAAATACATCCAAGAGCCGTCCCCCAAACAATTTTACCTTACAAAACGTAGTCAATAATGAAATTTTGATTTTTTCAATTGAAAATGTATTATATTTGGAGGGAAAAACGAGACCGATTAAAGAAGCTTCATTTTTTTAAATTAACTGCAGGTAATATACTATGTCGTAATAATTAAAAAAAAAAAAAATTTAATTTATTGTGTGGAATGGATGACGCATTTGGCCTAGCATAAACATAATGAATTCATTTTAAAATTTTAAGCTCTCATCCTTGTTCCTTTTCCATTAATCCGCCGAAGTATGCAATTTGCAACGCGTATGTTTTTTTCTGTAACCAAGATGAGTGATTTTTCCTATGTTGCCAGGTGTGTTTGTGAATGGATATTATGAAAATCGTATATGTTGAATGTTAATTCTTTGTTGTTGGCTTTTTTTTTATTCAATAGAACCAATTACGGCTACATGATAGACTGAAAAAAAAACACAAAAAAAAACAAAATGAAATTAGTAAAAAAAAAAAGCAAAAAAATTGTACAAAAATCAACGACGCTTGAGAAATTCGAATCTCCCACTTTCGACATGTAAAGAAAGTATTTAGCGGTAGTACTACAACTGCAGTTGAAATATTTTGAATACATTTAACATTCATGTATGTTAGCCTGTGATTATAGTCAAAGAAAAGAGATGTGGCAACAGGGTTTTGCTCATCTTAATTACAAAAAGGAATTACGTCCTTGCAAATGTCACGCACACATTTTTTCTGGCTCTGCTCTTCATACATGACAAAAATTTTTCTTTATAAAAATATTCACATTCGTTTTATACGATGTCAATATTCTCATTTTTTTGTGAACTTTAAAAGAGATACACTTGTAATATATTTTATTTTATATGTTTTCTTCATATGAATTTTATTTTTCTATAATCCAAGTGTTCTTTTTAACATGAAGTGTTGATTTTTCATAATGAGGCAAATTCGGAAATGATGGCAAAGAACTTGAACTTGGAAAATATACTTCTGTATACCTTTACTTGAGCATGAGACTAAACTCAACCGCATGTCTGGAGATGAGTTTAAAACGATACCTGGCCTGACTATCCATGATTATTCCAAATTTATTAAATTTATCTGGCAATGGAAAAAACAAATGTTGACCATGAAAATTATCTACATTCTTTATCCTTCAATATGTTCCTGTCCCTGCTTACTTTTATTTGTGGTTTCGTCCACACTGGTTCAAATACCATATAGAGAAAAACCAGAATAAATATCAAAGTATGGAACAAAAGAATGTCAATGGTAAAAAAAACAATAACTTTAATATTAAGAAAATTGTAAGGATTCAGTAATAATCAAAGACATGTAATTATACTATACTGTATAACCCACAGAGTATTGAACAGTTTTTATCTGAATACTATGTTATACTGCCATTTCTTCCCTTTCATTTTCTTCTTTTATTTTGTTGGCATGGGGTTCCCCATTTCCCTCGGATCTGCCTGTGGATAGAAAAGAGATAGAAAACATGCGGAAAGTGAAACAGTGTTAGAGAAAATAATTGAAGAAACTAAAGAGATGTGATAAAAGGAATGAAAACCTCAACTGAGATGAGAGTGGTCATTCTTCACATACTAAATATGACTTGAAAGTGAGGAATTTCATTCGAATGTTACAAAAAAAATGTTGTTTCGTGCACCTTTACTGAAGGAAAAGTAAGGAATTTCAATACAACATGAAAAAATAAAATTTTGCGCATGTGCACTTCTAAGTTAACTTTTTGGAATGGATCGATTATGTACTTTTCTACATGGCTCAATCACTTTTTTTCACTGGTCAATTTTTTGTCAAGTAATATTGGTCTTTTTTTTCTTTTTTTGTAAAAAAAATTAACAGAAACAATATCTGTAGGACGCAATGAGTAGCGCATGCACACGTCTACGTTTAGACCTCATATGTGTGAGCCTAGTTCAGTAATAAAATTAGACTAGTAGTAGTGAACTGCTAGCCTGTGTGAACCAAAAAGTGTGTTCTCCCTACATATTGTAGGGACTGGTCACACAACCTGCCAGCGAGTGCAGTAGTACACTTGTCACCACTGGTAGGAAATTGCCACAATATCTAAATATTATTAATTTATGATCTCATTCCAGTAAAATTTTTTTTTCTTTTATATAACTTTTTATTTCCGTGGTTAGATGGGAGATTACAATATTTTATTTTTTTAAAATAAAATTATCACTTATTTCAAGAAAAATTAATTTTTTTTCATCTTCATTTTTGTAGAGGAGTGGGTGTGTGGAGAAGGGGGGTTGGGAATGAGTGTCGTTATTTTTTGGTTGAAAAAAACAAAATTATTACTCAGTTCTGACAAAAAACCTTTTTCTCATAAATTTTTCAGGCAGGCTGAGGGTGATGTTTCAAAAATAGTGTGTAACACACTTCTGAAATATGTAGGTGATTGCTATTTGTGTTGAAAAATTCATACTCATTCGAAAATCACTTAGTTTTTGCACCTATATCACAAATAACTATTTTCTATTGTATAGTGGATGGCAATAATCATCGGGTTCTACTGTTTGATTTGTTAATCCTATGACTGTGGCAAACTCTGCCAAACATATCTTTCCAAATATATATCTAAATTTGACTTTTCATTAATCTCATTGCTCTTTTTATGAAGTGTACATCATGAACACACATCTGTGCTTCTAATATCATATTTCGTCTTACTCATAAATGAAATGTTTTTCATGATTAATAGTATGATGTTTTTATCTACTAAATATTCTCTGTTTTCTTTTTTTCGACCACAATTTCAAGAATATCCAACGGTACCTAAACAATGGTGTATTATAATTTCAGTTCAACATTTTAAATTATTTCGTTTATCCTTTTTCTTTCATAAAATACTTACCTACGAGTATATCGAATAAGATCCAATTTCTCCGTCGTCTAATTCAGTTTTTGTCAAAATTCTCACTAATAAAATGTTGAGTTGACCATCGTTAATTGAGCATTTTTGTATCGTTTTTTTTAACGAGTGCCTTTTTTTTTAAATAAAACATTAAATTATTACCACAAACTTATGATATACGTCCGACATCTCAAATCGAACTCTGCAATGATGGATTTCAAAAGGAAGAGGGACTAAGGGAATTCGGAACTCCATTAACTAGAATATTTTTTTTATTTAGAAGTTTTTTTTTCCGTATCATTTAATCCGAATTGCAGCATGAAGTTATGAACACAGATTTGCTTAAACGATAAAAATGAAATTTCATTTTTTTAAAGAGAAAATTTAATTTTTTTTTTGCTTTCCATCCCCACCCGCTCATTACATTGTTAGTCCATTGTGCATGATTACAATAGAAAATATTTAACTTAGAACGTCCATTTTTCCCTATTTTTTTTTCTGCCTTGTGACATTATGAAAATATTGAGGAAAAAATTATGGAAAAATTCATTATCTAAATACCCATAGGCTACTTGTTGCAACACTCCCTTTCATCTCTATGAAGCAGAATTTGTATTTTAAACCATTTTATATTGTATTTTTTTCTTCATTTATTCGCCGTGAAAATAATTTTCATTTTGAGGTGTAATCACGATGCCTCCCACGCCCACCTTCCCATAAAAAGGCATAGCTTTTGAGAGACGTGCCTTTTGTTTTAATTAATTTAATATAATTTTCACCCGGAAACCAAAAAACTTATTTTCTCAACAACCATCAACTTTCACAATTTGCATCGGTATTCAAAAGGTCTTTTATTAGATCATTATTTCAAAAACCAAAAAGTTAGGGCAGCCCTCCGCAACCACATCCGAAAAACACATACCTAAAGAAGTGAAAGCTGAGGAATAAAAGAAAGCATCCAGGAAAAAACAACAACAACAACCGCAAAATGAAGTAGTTGCAGATCGTCCATAAAAGGGCAAAATAAAGTTTCGGAAGTATTTGGGGGGGGGGGACAAAAAGACAAAAGATAAAAAAAATAAAAATAAGATAAAATATAAAGAAAAGAAATTGGAAATTGGTCGTGTAATCTGGGTCACACGCGCTTTTTTTTTTTTTTTTCATCACTTTTATCACACAGCAATCTTTTCTTTTTTTTTTCAAACTCGATTGCATTTGTGGTAGACCAGTGTTATACGACAATAAGATTTTTTGGAACGTATATCGCAAGATACATTTATATCCTGGAACAAACGAACGATCACTTCATTGCAACGCCGTTCATCCCCGAAAAGCACAAGGTGATTCTTTGTAAATTAAAATCACTCTAAAAATGTAGTGGTTGGGAAAACAAAGGGAAATATTCAACTTTTCGTAACGTCTCTCTACTTTTAAAAAGTACGCTTTTTCCAGACTATTTCACAAATCGCCTCTTTTATTTTCCATCTTTTTCGTTTTTGATTTTGTCTCACTTTTTTTGGCCTTTTTTTTTTTTTTTTTTTCTCCAAGTAGGTAATAAATAAATTCATCCCTTTCTTCCGAAAGGTTTCACACGCGAAGACGGAAAGAAAAAAATCGCGAAGATGAGAGTCGTGAAAAATATATTCAAATAAAAAAAAAAGCAAAAAGAAAAATTCTACAAAGAATATTGTATTTTAGTCGGTACGGCAGGGATGGAAAGAATGACAGTGAAAAAAATACGAAATTGAAAATAGCGTTTTTGTCAGTAATTGATTCACCACCCATTTATAATGACGGGTTTGAAATATACAATTTATAAGAAATAGCGAAATAACAGAATAGTCGGCAGACAAAGTGTATTGACATTTTTAGCTGGAGATAAAAAAAGTAAATACTCAGTTTGGGATGAATTTAAACGTTTCTTCTAGGTATTCACACATCACGACTTCCAAAACGTATTTTCATAGACTATGCATTAAAAACCTTTTGGGTACTATTAGCTGAGAAATGCTGCTAATACTATAAAGTGGAACAATGAAAATAAAGAAAACGTGACCTGCCCTGAAAGCCGAAGACTTTTTAGCAGTTTGTTTTGTGATTTTTCTAACCTACTATTGCATCAGCCTTCATTTGAAAATAAGGTCATAAAATAATTACGAATCAATTCCATTTTGAAAAACCTGTTATTTGTTTGAATACAAAAGTGATATTTGTGAGCGTCAAACATGTTGGATGATGTGATTTCCTAATTTTTGTATGCAAAAGTGGGTCTTTTTCTTATGTCAGTATTTTTTTCAGACCTCGCCCCTTCTTGGTAAGTAGATAAAACATTTCGCTAAAAATGAATCTGAAAATATGGATAGCTTCTCCAGCTTAATGATCCAGAAGACAAACAGCTGTAAAATAACGTATTCGAGCACGAAGAGCAAATTATTAATATGGCCTGCTAACCTATGACATAGGCAGCATTTGTTCGAAGTAGAAGAACTTCGAAGATTTGCAGACACAAACTAGAAATCCTTCCTTAATCTGACTTAACTAGGATGCCTGCCAGAAATGTTCATTTCGTATACATTGGAACACACATTTTTAAAACAATATGAGGAAAATGCTATCCACTGAACTCTATGTGAGAATAAAATTAATTCGACATACTAACTGATATCTCATTTTACTCAGTTAACTCCTTTCTAAACAATGGAAGAAATTAGATCTGGTCACCCCTCAATTTTCTTAACGATTTTCACCAGAAATTCGTAATATTTTTTTTCAGTCTTTTTCACTCTCAGTACGTTTACACTGATTTTACAGCGGTCTGTTTATTGAACACTACGACTGCCATATTTCATAATTATGGCATCGGTTCAAACTTTTTATCGTCCCTTCCAATTCTGCAAAACCAGGAATTCTCCTCTTTATACCCATTAGCCAGAAAACGAGCCTGCGAATTGCAAATGATATTTTTCGCAACAAATGCGTATGGTCGATGTCTGAACGTGTGTGACTGGTTCGATAAGAGAAGCCAAACACTTTCATAGGAAGGACAAATACGTGTTTTTCTCCTACTGTCTTAATTTGCTCTTTCTAAAAATGCTTACTCTTGGGCCGGTAATTCCTTACTTTGAGCATCGAAAACAATAGCGTATTGGTGTATTTTATAACATGTGACCATATGTTGCCAGGGCCAGAGAAAAAATATCCGGGACTAGATGTCATATAAACAAACGTATTCTAAAAAAGTTTCCAAGGGATAACTTTAATTTCTTTAAAAGTACATAATAATTGAAGTTGCTTTTTTTTTGACATAGCATCACACCTCTCCCACTGGACAGATTTTTACAAAATTTTTCCTCCGAATAGTTGTTTATCTTTAAATGGTATATAAAAAGTTTCGATTCGAAAGTTCTATTCTCTGTAATTTAACATTCGAATGTTTCAGTTCTAAACCAGTTTTTTTCAAAGTTAGTTATCAGTTCTACTTGATGGTTTTTACGTCAGTATCAGTTCTGAAAAGTGAAAACTCAAACAACGATGAGCTCTAATTAAGTTAGAAAACTGGAAGAGTCTTAGTTCTGCACCGGTTTTATTTGAAAGTTAGTTTTCAGTTCTACTTAATAATTCCAGCATCAATTCTGAGAAGTAAAAACTTAAAAACTTAACGTTCAAGTGTCACACTTTATCAAAGCGACCCACTGGATGCGAAATGGAATAAGTACGCGAGTTCGTTTGAATTTTTCATTTTGTCTAGCAATATTTAATTAAACTTTGGTAAGCATAACGTTTATTTGAGGCTACCTATTTGCCCATTCAAGAATTTTTGTATTTTTCTTTTGGAACATAATATAAACACTTTTAATTTGAATCAACGTTTTATTTAATTTTTAATTTTTAAATTTTATTTTACATACTTACAAAGTTCTACGGTACTTTTTTTTTTTTTATCTGTACCTACAGTCATACTCTTCGAGCGAACAGGAATCAAATCTCTGCTCAGATACTATTGTTTACGATTTCACGAAAATATAATAGGTAGTATATTACACGTCTAGGTTCAAAAGTGAGTATTTACATATAAGAGAAAGTTTGCAAAACGAGCACAGCAAGTGAGAAATTCCCAATTCATGTACACTCACTTTTGAACCTTGTTAAGGAAGATATTTTTCATAATTAACGATTAGAAAGTGACAGAACGTTAATTAAATTCCTCATGAATAATCTTAATGATGGGGAAGGACTTTCAAAATGTTAAAATACGATGAGCACATCACTTTTAGCATCAGCAACTGTGACGCTGTGTATAAAGAGGTGGACTAACATATGCTGGAGGTTGCGAGTTTGAGTCAGATTCCGAGAATTATTTTTTTAAATATTATTTCCATTTATGATTTCTATACAGTAGGAGGATAGGTGACTTTTTTAAATATTATTAAAATAAAAAAGAAGTTAACCTTTTCGCCTCGTAAACTCCTTGTAAAAATTTTTACATAGAGGCAGCATTACTCTTTACACCGAAGTTATATTCAATCAATGAAAAGCGCTACTTTCGGCTTGCAAAATATCTGTTTAAATATAGCCTTTCAGACCATGTATTATAAAAAAAAAAAATTACTTCTTACTTTAAGGTGACGTTATTCTTTTACCGTCGATAAAAATATGTTCTTTCCCGAAAAAGAATTACCATTTATTCTCATATTTTGCATCTGCTCACAAAAACTTTGCCAAAATTTCCGTAACAAAAAACGTAATCTTTTGAAAACAAATCTAATATTTATGTTTAAAAATATTCGGCATCTTGCTCTACCTTGTGTTTCTACAAATATTGATCTGACAGAGGTGAAGTACAAAAAATTTTCGCACTCTTAACACGGATTTTGTCACATTACTTACTCTTTTAGAGAAAGGATATTGGAGAAACGTAGGTTTTTAATTAACCAACAACAGACGAATAAAACTAAACGACATGAAAACCGATAGGTACCTAGTTACCTATCTGCAATATAAAAAAATAAAAAAAATGACAAAAAAATAAAAAAGAAACGGAGTAGACAGAAGTGGAATTAATAACACTATCATATTTTACCCTCGATGACAGAAATTTACGACTTGTTTATTTATTTGATGACAGTCAGTGTGCAAGCTATGCACATAAATTAGAAACAACTCCCAAATCCTTTATTATTTGGACAAGTTTCAGCCTCATTATGTATAAGAGACATTTGAAGCTGCTAAGCTGGATTGGTAAACCTAGACCTAGGTACTGAAATTTGATTGATTTACGTTCCGCATTGACAGTGGCGGTTTTAGCATTAGTGGCACCTTGAGAAAACCAAAATTTTCTCTTTTTTTTATTCATAAACTGAAAATCAAGCACAATAAGACCATTTGAATTTTAATGCAGAATAATGTAAAGAAAAATACGTTTTTTTCACCTCACTAGTCACTAAGTAAACAAAATATGTTTGTAGGGCTTAATAAATCAAAGCTAACTGGTAATAAATCAACGATTTTTTCTCCTATCTCACATTTCGAGAAACAAAAAACAGAAAAATGTGGATGTGGAATACCTTGTCATGAGAGATATTCACACTAGAAGGTCTTCAACAGTATTTGCGTGTTCTGCCACTTCATACGATTAAGTATGGGAGAGCCAAATCTTCGGCGAACACTGGCGATTTTTGAGCCGGTTCTGAGAGTTTATATACAGGATTTGGTACACGCACACAGACACACATGCATACGTATATGTACGTAATTATGTCATGCGTTACGTCGTTTCTTGTCTCCATTGAGGTGATAAGAAACGACGCAGTGCGTTTGGTACCGGGTTGTGACATTACCGAGATCGTTATCAGGTAATTGATCTCGGCCCGTACAATGTATCTTACCTGTACGTACGTACAGGTACGAACATACAAACGCACCAGTGTAAATTTGTTTAACGTCATAAAGACAATTATTGCCAGCCTTTGGGCGGCGACTGTCGTCGAGGGGTGCGAGCCCCTATTACCTCATACGAGTAATGTCCCCACAGTGGAAGTAACAAATAATTTTGAAAAAGAACCTCATCAGACTAGCAGTACCTACCTTTAATTCGAAACATTTTCTATGAGAATTATAAAAGTTATATGTGAGTGTTTTTCAAAATTTGACCACAGCTTTTGTCCCCAGTCAATATCTCCTTAATTATTAAAGTTACCTGCAATTTTTTTGAATGGTTATTTAGAGGACAACTTTTTCTATCTGGACAACTCATAAAAAGTAACCAACTTATGATTTGACATTAAAAAAATGGTTGTCAAGGGCAAAAATATCCATTTCCATGGCTATCTCTGCCCTTGACTTCAAAGATATTATAATTGTTTTAAATTTTAACACCATATTTTGAAGAAAATTATGAGGATATGTATGTTGAGGATGAATTTATTATCAGATTAACAGTGTCAGTTCATGCCTAATGTGTTTGGGAAGAATCTTACCTTGGTTTAAATTTGTATCTCCAGAAATTTTGTCCATCACCGTGGTACATTTTGAAATAACTGCCTCAGCTCCCTGTTTCACATATTTTGCTGGCTTAAGTGGTCAT
Organism: Ericerus pela; assembly: GCA_011428145.1. Lineage (NCBI taxonomy): Eukaryota > Metazoa > Arthropoda > Insecta > Hemiptera > Coccidae > Ericerus > Ericerus pela. The sequence continues at coordinate 402,141 of WOFM01000027.1, forward strand.
ACCGATTCATGTTTGAAACAGTTACAAGATCCACCATTGAAATTTAAAAACTTATTCAAAGTAGCCATTCTATTAAATTATTTCTATGATAAAAGTAAATTCTACTTTTTTATGTGTTCGACGTGGATGTAATATCTATGAAAAGGAAGATAACAGTATGAAATTTATGGCAACCATATATTTTTCTGGTATTTTTAAGTAAATGAAGTTTTTTTTTTTTTATCAAAAATTATGAACAGAGGGACAATTTTTGAGATATTTGTGATTGTGTACAATGACGTGGATGATCAATTTTTGTCTTCATCGTGTCAGTAATGAAAATATAGGAGCTAGGGCAAAGAACAGGTTTCCACAACCTCAGACATGATAAAAATTCGGAAACAATTTTTATTGAATATAACGGTATCAAAAAAAATTGATAGTATCGGTAATTTTTTTAGGCATTAGAAGTATGGTATCTGTTCTAGAAAACAAAAATAAAATCTCCATTTCATGGAATACAACAAAAAAATGGAAAATAAAATTGAAGAATCTGTTTTGTTAGTTTATTTGCTTCATTCTGCAACTCAAGAATTGCTGATCCCAGATGGGTCAATATATTAGCTGGATTCGATATGATGAAAAATTACAAGTATACTAAAATGTTCAAGACTCTAGTTCTCCAAACATAATTTGTTTCACACTACAAATTATGCTCATAAAATAGTCATGTGACAGCTATACAAACAGGATTATATCTTCAAAAAAAATATTTTTTTCACACCTATTCTACTTAAATCAGTTTATTCTTCGCCAAACTTTTTGAAAAAACAAAATCGTTTTCAGTTCAACTCAGTAAAATGGAGCAGCCTCTTCAAAGTTTTTTTACCAAAATGGCCAGTTTAAAAAAAATTAGGAAGGTATATTGAATTGCCATACTTTTTTTACAATATTAAACAGACATGACCATAATGATGAAACTTGCAAAACTGAAAGATCACAATACTGATATCAAAATCTAGTAAGGCTGGTATTAGGATTTTCTCAAAAGAGAGAATCTGATCCGGACTCTTTTTTTTAATATTTGGTCTAGCCTTCTCTCAGAATAGTGCATAGGTTCTTATTTATAAAAATTTCAATTCCATCTCCATCAAAACTGTCACCACCAACCAGAATTTAAAAATTTGTCAAACCGTAGAAGTCTAAGAAAACAAATGTGGAAGGGTTTTTTGACTTCAATCCTCACCTAAACCCCATAAATATACTAATGGTTGAAGAATATATCATGCTCACTGTGATTGAAATTGGGTATTTCATAAATTTAGTGCCTAGGTTCCATAATATCAGCAATATCCATAATTGTGGATGGTGTGTCCTTCGTCATGGACAAGTGGATTTTAAAAATGTTGTGTACCCCGCCACATCGAGTTTTGTTTACATCCATCCATACTAATACCCTCTATTATATGTCTACAATTGAATATATTTGAGAAATTTAGGAGAATGAGACTTTCAAAATTGATAAAAACAGAGGGCAAAATTATGGTCAAATTTTGAAAATCACCCAAGTATGCAACATTGCTGGAAATTAAAAATGTAACGCATCATTGCTGTATAATAACTGTGTGAATCTCACTATTATCTATTCGCTTGCTCAAAACTGGAGCATATGGCTCTTTTTTATTAGAACACGAACAAGGAGAGCGAATTGGGGCTTTTGGAGGTAAAATTTATGTAGCTGACACTTTTGGTATGCAGCCATCTATATTTATTGAGAAAATTATCTCTAGAAAGTAATTTAAAATCAACTCTACAAATTTCTGACCAGATGATTTTTTTGAATCAACATGCTATTCCCCAGTTCCTATTTTGTTGATAAGGTTGACAAGGGGTTTGTCTTATTTTTCGTTACAATGATAAAAATAATCGTTTTGAACTCTGTTCGTCGGTATTTTAAAACTGAGAATTTTGGGTATGAAGGCTAGTGAATAAAAATTAATATGGCTGCCTAAGGTTTCCATTTTGTTGGAGTGAAAATTGCCTTGCAAGGAAGCTATCGTACCAATTTCTCATAAATGAACCCATTTCACCCGCAAAACTGAAAGATCATAATACTGATATCAAAATCTAGTAAGGCTGGTATTAGGATTTTCTCAAAAGAGAAGATCTGATCCGAACTCTTTTTTTTAACATTTGGTCCAGTCTTCTCTCAGAATAGTGCATAGGTTCTTTCAGCTATAGTCCTATAAATCTACTAAAAGTAGTTAAGTGTTATCGATTTAGGCCTACATGAAATTTAATTTATTAATAAAATAGGGACTTATAGGGTTTCGTTCTTTCAGTAACATCAGTTTCTGCTTATACAGCTTCTGTAAATCAACGTCATTTGTCTCCATACCTAATTCGAAAATCGAATTATTTTGACATTCTAGAAGTATTCGAGTTGTTGCATTTCAATTTGACAGAATCTTCTGGTCAAGTCTAAGTTGAAATCTAACAAAATTTTAAGGCAAGCTTTTGCAGAAATAGGTATGCGAAAGTTTTCAATAAATGTTGTACCTACTCACATATTTATAAATAAGTTGTCTGAAAAATGTAATTTTGTCTGACTAATCTATAAGTACTTGTATTTTCTACAAGACCAAAACCAAACTAATTATAAAACTAGGCCAAAGTTAAATGCGAAACTTGAGAAAAATAGAGCTAAACAGACTGTAAAAATATTCTTAATATATATAATTTTCCACTGCTTGGTAGTAGAGTAGCAATTTTGCAGTTGTAAACACCGTTTAAGTACGTGGTAGGTCGGTTGGTATAATGTAACTATAATATTATAAACATGAATTGTGAATCAGAATCGTTGGTTTCTTTCACTGCCTGCGGAAAGTCGAATTTAAAAAGACTGTTGGCTTAGAAAATCGAATTTCTGACCTGTAAAAATTTCTACTTTTACACAATTTCGATTCTAAAATGTGGAACACCCGATGACTTAATGTGAATTTTTATAAAATATAAATGATCAATATATTTATGGAACATTGTTTTTGTTCCGAATCCGTGCAGGTAATTGGAAACTCCATTATAGCAGACTAGTATTGACTAGAAAATTTTCAACTCACTACACCAAAACTGAAACTGATTTAAAAGAATTCATTCAACTTCTTTTTGTTTCTTTTTTTTTTTTCAAACTATTAATTCACGTGCCCAGATGAATACCACTTTCTCTGTATTATTTTCAAATTAAGTACCTATTAGTTTCAGAAATCCCAACTATTTTCTGAGAATCAAAAATTAAATTCGACATTTTTTCATTGTAGTCCATAGAGCCATGAATTTTAATCCCGAAAACTGGATTCAGCTCCTTTAGATTAGTCAGTAAATAATTTTTCCCCGAGCTACCTTGACCGAATGACCATCATTCTGCTGCATCAAAAGAAAATTGCAACGTTCACAAACAAACACGTCCTTCGTAGGTATACACAAAAATTTGAAAACATAATTTTCGGACAAGGAATATTTTTTTCTAACTTGATACTTTTGTTTTTCCTTCTGGTTCACAATTTTCTTCTACCACTTTTTTTTTTTTTTTTTCATTATTTTATTTTATAACATATTTTTGCACCGACACACGATAATTTATTTTCGAAAAGAAAGCGTATAATTCGATTTCTTTTTCTTCCTTTGAGTCTGTTGTTGATTCGTTGAATTTTTATGAAAAACCTATATAGGTACTTACACTCCTGCTCGAAAACTTTAAATAAAATAATACTTCAACGGATTATAAAAACTTCACACTTTTACAACACGCAAACGTAATCCCCTAAAATTTTTTCAGTTTTTGGTGACTTAAATTTATTCGAAATGGAACGTGGAAGAAAAATAGGTAGATAGGTATGTCTTCTTCCTGTTTTCTGTTTATACCTTCAACGCTCTTTTTTTTCTTTTTTTTTTTTTTTTTTTCGTTTTGGTTTCCTAATTTTCTTCTCAATTCTTGCTACTTCGAATTTATGCTTATAGTAACCATTAATGGAAAAAGCTTCTGAGAGCAGTTTTCTTTCTTTTTTTTTTTTTTTTTTTTCATCAATGAGAAGAATATAGCCGCGAGTTCCGTTTTCTTCATTTTTTTTCGGATGGTTCTTTTCCAATGTTATTCAGTTTCTTTCAAAACTAATTTCAAAAATTTCACTAGTATGTTGTACATGGGTACCATTAAAATTTTTTCCAGGAGTTTGTAACCAATGGGGAAAAAAAATTCTAAAAAAAAAAAAACATAGGGTCAAAGCTACAATACGTTCCATGTTTTTGAAAAAGTGAAGAAAATAAAAAGCCTGAAGTTGCAAGCTCATTCTATTGACCTCCGCTCCAAATGGCGTCCACGGTGTTTTTGTAAATAAGGCTGTTTCGAAAGCACGTTCTTCAAAATATTCACAAAAGAGTATAGTATATTACACACTAAGGTTCTAAGGTGAGCATTTACATGTGAGAGAAAGTTTGTGAAACGAACGTAGCTAGAAAGCAATGAGAAAGATATTTCATCTTTGACTGTATAGTACTGGACCATTAAAGAACGATGATTTCTAGTCAGACATGCCGGCGCTAAATAGCCAACCATTGTGTACCGCTTTACGTAGGTATTAATTTAAACTACGTTTACGTATGTAATCCTTGTGAATTTAAAGGTTGATTTTATCAAATCTATTCTAAACTTGTGAACTCAAACAAAATGTCGAAAATACATAGAAAGTACACTCGGGTTACCTATACTTTCAGATCGGCATGTCTTAACATAAGGACGTATATTGGTCTTATGGAGCTTTACTGGTCCAGTACTACGTAGTGAAAATATTTTATAGACTTAATTAATGATCAGAAAGCGACGAAATGTTAAAATTCTGTTATAATGATGAGTCTTTTACAAAAATTATAAAAACAGAACTAAACATCAACCTCCTCATTGTGGCAGATTCAACGTTTCATTCAGAAAGTGTTACCTTTATCCTTCAATCATTCAATACTGGATACCCAATAGCCCTAGCTGACTAGTGTTAGCAAATCATATCATCATTCTAAAGCTCTAAAATGGACATTGGTTTTCTGAGCATGCGTCTTTAGCCTTTTTTCATCTGTTTTCAGTCTGTTGGCAATGTGAATCTAAAGCTATCTATTAACGTTGCTGTGAATTCTGTGAAAACGAATGAAACCTACGTCTATTTTGGGGCTTTAGATATTAATGCTAGCACTGATTTTCGTGTTTATTTGGGTATCCAGTGCGAAATAATCGAATCGTTTACCTCAATGTAAAGTAAACGTGCCTTCACGTAAAAAGATACTTCATGTTTTTACATGTAGGTGCGTTCACTTTACATCGAGATTACATTCGTCAATGAAAAGAGCTACTTTTTTTCACTCGCAAAATACCAGCGTAAAGATTGCCTTTCTGATCATGTACCTATAGTATAAAATAAGTTTTGACACACATGCAATTTGTTCTTTTCAATGACTCCGAATTAAAACATGATTGTTTAACTATATATAATTATTCCAAAAACTGTTAGTCAAAAACTCACCATAACCTTTATTTGTTCCCAATTCTTTTCCTCTCTGATATCTTTGTTTACTGTGAAGAAACTTTTACGAGCGAAAAGAGTTTTATGAATGAAAAAAACCACGAGAATGAAAAATAAAATTTTTCTTTGAAATTCAGATAAGATTACGAATAAGCTCGAATAAATTAACATTGATTTCTACTTCATTCTTATAGGTTTGTCTATATGATCTTCAGAACCTTCTTTTCAAATTATCATTTAATGGCCAATGTTTCCCAATGACTTCATATCAACGAACTTACGACTCGTAATATTGTACTATCTAATAGGGTATAATATAGCTAAGTTTAAAAATTTTCAAGACAATATTTATTTTCAAAAAATTATAAAAATTTCATAATTATATGGTACTTATCAATTCAGATTAAGATTGACTCGTACATGCCACTAATTATTGGTTTACAATCAGAGAATAATAACTTAGTATGTATTTGGTGTGAAACAGTATTTTTTACTTACCGCTTCAGGGAGTCTGGATGATTTTCTAAAAGACTTGACTAACAAAACTTGTAAGAAGAATGATAGTTTACATTCTCTACTGATACCAATAATTACTCTATAAAATTTTGATTTTTATTAGCGATCGTCAAGCTTGGATGTGAATTAGGTATTCCACTAGACTGTACACTGTTAACTTTTTTCGTTAATTACATAACACAATTTCTTACTTTATTTTTCAATATTTAACAACACAACCCGCAATGCCTTATTTTGACAACCGCTTGCTGATTCAATTTTCACCAGATTTAAATTTAATATTATAATACTCACTCACGCTAAAAAGTATCTCCCTTGATTCTTTTCAAAATTTGACTTGAAAGTTCATCCTATCATACTTTTAAAATCAAAATTATTCGGTTAAAAAAAAAACCAATTTTTTTCGATATATTACAGAATAAATCGTTAGTGATAGTTTTTAAACATATCTATCCTTTCTTTGGGAGATAATTTGTCTAGCTGTTAAAGTACTTTTTCTGAAAAACATCGATGAAATTATAAGTACCTACCTGAATCATGACAGTGGTTCATTTGAAAAAACATTTTTAATTGGTTAAAAACAAAAGAAGATAACGAACTCATGACTGTAATATGTTGGGAGTGAGTTCGTCGATAATTTATAAAAATGCTCCACCCCCCAAACCCTGCCTATTTTTTTAAAAGGGCTTCAACGTGTGACTATTTTTAGTTTTTTTTTCTTTTTTTCCACGATATGTATACCTACTGTAAGTAAGCGATACCTGAAAAATAAAATGTATTTCAGTACAATGTAGACTCATTGACATTTATAGGCGCTATACATATAATCGATGCAGCCAACTTCCCATATAACCAAAGCTCTTTACTAGCAAGTATACCATGAGGGTGATAAGAGATGAACCGCCATTTTGTGTTATATATATATAGTAATAATAAATAATGTAAAATTCTAAAAAGGAGAATAACACAAGATGGCGACTCATCTCTTATCAACCTCATGTGCATACCTGCCAATAAAGAACCTTGATATAACGTGTGTAATAAACATTGGTCCAAAATGGCTACCTACTTGCACCTGACTCTATTGGCATATTGTTACAAGAAATGCATCTGTACTCTTTTCACGTTAAGAAATGTGTGATATCATAAACCATATCCACACTTATCAGATCAAAACACGATGCTTATTTACTCTATAAAATAATACTCATCATCATATAACAATGTGCATCTATATCTTTTCCTCTCTCTTCAACCAACCATCACATCTATAGATGATTCTGACATCACGCACTTCTTAACGTAAACAGAGTATAGCTTTGACTATGTAGTACTAGACCAGCAAAGCTCCATAAGACCAATGTACTTTTCAATGACAAGACATGCCGGCAAAAATGTAAACAACCTTAGCATACTTCCCACGTATTTTCGACATTTTGCTTGAACTCACCAATTTAGAATACATCTAATAAAGACATTACTTAAATTCACAAGGATAGCGTACATAAACACGAAGCAAAATACATCAAAAGGTAGGCTCTCGTTGCCTATTTAGCACCGGCATGTCTAACCAGAAATCATATTTTTTTACTGTTCCAGTACTGTATAATCAAAGGAGTATACTTATTATAATAATGATGGACAAAAATTATTTAGGGATTTATTTTCTAAACTATCGATTGTATGGAAAATTTTATAGATGTTGAAAATATTTCCCTTTAAATTTTCTACCTGTATGATTTTATTCCAAATAAATCCAAAAAACCTAATTTAAGTCTACATAACTGCATGTATTTTTCTTAAAAAATGCCAATAGTGTCAGGCGTAAATAGGCAATGAACAAGGAAGCGTTTTTTGTTTTTTTTTTCAATTTTGGCCATTTAGGTATGTGGTATACATGTCTTCAAAGGCATAACCAAAGGGGGAAAAGGAGTGATTGCTCAAAGCCCTAATTTTATTTATTGTTTTACTTGTAACTTTCAAAATTTGGATTTTAGTAATAAATATGCGACGGCGGGTCCCTTAGCCGCAAAATTTCTCAAATTTTCTAAATTTCAGAAGATACAAGCTGAAAAAAAAAGGTCATTAAATAATTTTTTTGCTCTCCCTTGAAGAAATCCTGACTACGCCCCTTCAATTTTAAACCCTGTTTTGGAGGCACAAGAGGAACAACAAATGGTTTAGTCCAAAAAAAGACTATTGATTTGAACTCAGCATCTCAAGAAACTTATCTGACAATATACCAATCAATTATTTACGAACATTTCCTTCTATCTCCTTTTTTGGGACCTTGCAGGTTCCAACAAATGGTATGATCCAAAAATGAACCAGAAATTCCAGTTCGGGGTCTCAAAAAACGTAAGCATATTTGCTCAAAGCGCCCTCTGGAAAGATAGAAAGCAAGGGAATTCAACTGCAACTGTCACACATTTTACAATTTTTGTTACGTCTATACGTTAATTTACTGCTGAAGTTAAAAAATTCGTGCAGATGGCGTCACCTGATGAAAAACCGCATAAACTCATGGTCCTTCGTGGATTTCATTTTATATAAGAAGAATAGAGGATTACTATTTCACCAAAGTTTCTATACCCATCCCGTTAGACACGTGTCGTTTGAATTCGATTTTCTTAACTTTATTTCTCTTACAGCATAGTAGCCTGCCCAAGAAATCACGAACTATCGTTTTTTATCAACCGTATATACAGGCTACAAATTTATCAGCTAAATAATATTATCATTATCATTAAATGGTCTTTCTCGTTTGCACGTATCCTATCAAAAGATAAAATAAAGAAAAAAAGAAAAACACTGTAGATTTTACAGCATCACTTTTTTCTTTGAATTTCGCAATATACTCGCAAAAAGAATGAAGGAAGCGCTGGTACTAAAATAATTCGCGCTTTATATTTTTGGAACATTTCTACAGGCTTTGATAACTTCACATCAAATGTCGAACAATGCTACGCAAATGGTCGTGAAGTTAGTACTACAGTTACTTGCGTTTCGCACAGTGATTTTCGTATTGGTGTTGTTTATTTTCTTTCAGTACCTACCTGCAATTTTTATTTTTGTGTTTACAATTTTTTTTTTTTTCTCAAATTTACTTTCTTTCATATTTTACTATCGACATTTTACCATCTCGTAGCGAACAATTTTTGCTCCTTCTGTAGGACACGTAGTGCCATAATAAGCAGGTAAAGCGAATAAAAAAATTTATCGAACATTTTTGTCCTGAAGAAACCCGCTGGAAATTTTAGGTAGATTTCGTAGAATCTACCGATTGCGAAGTGTGACATTCCACGACTTCGGAATAATTTCATTTCTGTTTTTCCGGTCATAGTCCCCGGACCCCAAAAACGTCCTCCCCCAAAAGTTTATTTTTATATACTTACGTGTCGCAGTTAACATCAAAAATCAGGAAAATTAGCGAATTTTTCTTCAGAAGGGAAAACGCCGGCAAAAAGACTTGATATCCCTTTTCGTATAATTCGTCGGCTAATTTCAGTCAGAAATATAAATTTTTTTGGTTTCATGACATTCGTCAAATAAGAATTTTTCCGTGAAATTAACCCAGTTATAATCGATAATCGGTCAATACCCATCTGAAATGCCTAAATGTATATTAATTCTTAGAAAAATATGTAAAATCAGAAAAATGCAACAATTTCACCGAATTATCCTTACATTAAGGTAGAAGTTACATTTTCTAAATAAAACATTAAATCGGACACAATGAGGAGATTGATATTTTATTCTGTTTTTTATAGTTTTTAAGATAGACTCATCATTATGGTAGAATTTTAACATTTCGTGGCATTTTCATCGTTAAACATATAAAATATCTTCCAAAACAAGATTCAAAAGTGAGTTTACATGACTCAGGAATTGCTCCCTCCCATGTTATAGCTCACTTTTGAATCTTGGTGAGTAATATAGGTACTATTTTCAGCAAGTGTAACGAAGATTATATTTGAGCCAGGAGCAATAGAAAAGGGAAAATAAGTGAATAAATCAGAGAACTGAAGAAAACAAAAATTGAAAAAAAAATTGAAAAAAAAAAGATAGAAAAGGAATGGACAAAAATTAGAAATAAATATAAAAAAATATAATTCAAAACATCCCTTTACCCCGAGTATAAGAAAATAATTATTATTGGCAACTGACGTCTAAGCAAACTGTTAATGAAATTAAAAAAAAAAAAAAATTAATTGATACAAACCAATAAAGCTTCTCTTCATCAACTTACTCTCATAACCTAGGTGGTCGAGAATCCGCATCATGGCAAAAAGAATTTTTCAAGAGAAAAAAATTAATTAATTTAAAATGTATTTAAACGATAGAAAACAAGGAGACAATGATAAATGTTTGGGAAACTGAGGAATTAAGTACTCGTGAGAAAAACAATTGAGGTGTGAGACAAGAATTAATAAGTGGGAAAAAGTATTTAAAGAGTGAAAAAAAGGCAGTTGAGGAGTGAGAAAAAGAAATTGAGTAGTGAAAAAAAGAATTCTAAGAGAACGTAATTACCAGCTATTTCAGTGAGTATCGTATCACATTAATTTTTTTTGGGTCAATAAAGTATGATGATAATCAGAACATAGTCAGTCGCAGTGATGGTATTAATACTATTTTTTCTTTTTTGTTCATGGTAAGTCAATTTAAGTAAAATTTTGACAGTATTTTAACTTTTCCAAACTACGTCCGCATAAAATTGAGAAGTTTCTCTGTTTCAACAAAAACGGTGTTTCAATTCAAATACTTCGAAATACTTTTAACTTCCTTCGACGCAAAATTCAAACTGACAATAGCTTCTGTTTTGTCTCAATAAATTGAAAAATAAATACTTTTTTCACTTAACCCCGACAATAGGGTAGAAAAAAAAATTTATAATTAATCTTTTAGCATTTTTATTCTCTTTTTCTGTCAACACCCTTTTTGCCAATAAACAATGATTGTTTTGTTTCTCTTCAATATTAATCGATGGCGTCATTTTAATCAAGAATGAAAAACAAAGAAAACTCGAGGGTAGTAAAAAAAAGAATAACAATGGAAAAGTGGTCGAAAACTTATTAAATTTTCTACATTTTTGTTTCTTTTAATGGTACCTAAAGCCAATATTATTTATTTACTTTCATCGGGTCATAAGAATGCACGATAGGTTAAGCTCTATATCACCTTCATTTAATTTGAAATTTCAGTTATTGAAATTGTACTCATTCGCACCTCCTTCACTAGAAAAATCAGTTTTATTAAGCTGAGAAAATGGTGTCAAAATATTTACAAATCTGTTCAAATTCGCACTAGATTATTCCCATGCCAAAAATATTAAAAAAAATATTTTACAAGATTAATTTGCACCATCACTGCTAGAGAAGTTGTATTTCAAAAAAATTACTGAATAATTGTTTTTTTTTTTTTTTTTTTTTTTTCAACACCTACCTTAAAAACAGAAGTTTTCATGCCTTGTAACTGTTATGTGAAGAAGGAGATTTCAACAATATTTTTTAACAACATTTTTCAAGCATACGTATATTGATCTCTTTCGTATTATCAAAGACTGACTTTCATTTTTTCGTACACATGCGCGCTACGTCTCATCAAACATTTGAATATATTACTTTTTTTATTCACTAAATTTTTATTATTATTATTATTATTATTAATTAAAGTTTTTCTGCTTTGAGGAATCGTTCCTCTAACCTCCACGCTCGAAAGCTAGCACCTTGACCATAGCACCGCAACTTCTGATTAAAGGAGTGTGATACTTTGTCCTTATATGTTTGCCAGTTACCAAAATATTTATTTTTCTCAATTTTTTTTTTGTTTTTTTTGGAGAGGATGCATTGAAAAAATAGTATGTGATACTTGTGCGAAGTAGGTGATTGCTACTTGTGTGCTTTGAAGCACTCGCCTATGGCCCGTGCTGCAAGGATCACACTCGTATTGCAATCATCTACTTTACACACTTGTATCGCAAGTAACTATTTTTTTTTCTTTTGAAATACCTAACTTTCTTTAGTCCATCATTTAATATTGAGTGAATAAATTATTTTACAATCCCTACAATATTTGCAAGAAAAATTGATTATAGTCACCAATCTGTCTAAGACTCTAAGCAATTTAATGTTACAACGATGCCTGAGAATTTTTATTTTTTTATCATTCAAAACGAAGTTGTTGTCTACATGATGACATGCTGTGCATAGTGGTTTGGTACTCAGCCATGTAGTCCAAAAATTGAATGTTTGAAACTAGACGGAAGCCGCCTGCCTTATTCTTGACCCAAAATTAAGGTTTTTTCGATTTAGTACCATTTGGTGCTCCTTCATGTGATTGGAAATTTAGTTATAAGTTTATTTCCTGTTAATAATTAAAAATATCACTTTAAACTGAATAATCATAAAGGTACTTTTAACTTTTTTACCTACATCGACAGGCATGTAATTAAGCTAATGAGGAAAATTTATCCCTTAAGCCTCGTGTACACTATGATAGTACTAACAGGATAGTGTTGCTAGCTATCACATCAATGTGATAGCATGGAGTACTGTCATGGCAGTGACTGACTACACAGTGATAATTTACTAGCATGAGATGAACTATTGTGATAAACTGTCATAATGTAGTATACTAGGCTTTCAACCACTTTTCCTGAAAACTGAGTCAAAAATAAGTCAAAAAAAAAAAATCATCTCTATAATATAACTCTCTACATCCACTAAGAATTTCATTAAAATCTGTTTTGGGACAATTTTCTCGATTTTCACCTAGTTGATGAACTCGTAAAATGAGGGTTAAAATTAAATTTTACCTTCTTCGTTGATAATTTTATCACTTCTACTAGCAAATCGAATAAAATTAAATTTGAAGACAAAAAAAAAACTGTAAGATAATTCTTCTGTAAATTTATTTATTGTTCTTATTCACACTGCATGAATACGTTGTGAGTGCCTACCTAACAATTAAGGAGTCCTAATTAAAAGCAGTAACTACTCATATTTCTTGAGTGATGATTAATTAATAATTAATATTTTCTTCCCGAATGATGATTCATACTTATTAAGTGCTCTTAAGTGTCATGAATAGAAAATTAGTTATTTATTCGTGAATAATATCACTCATAATTGACACAAAATAGGTTTGTTTTATTTTCAACGTGGGGTTGACACCGAGAGGTGCTATTACGCTCTTGCAAGATAAATGCACCAACTGAACAGTGGAACTGACTCGAAAGTAATAGAATAGCTTCTCACAGTGTCACCCCAGAGTCGTTATTTTTCGAAAATAAAACATAGTTCATCAGTATTTTACTAGTGACATCCAACCATGAGTGGACTATCCCATAATATGTTTTAATCTTTGACTATACATGGTAGTACTAGACCAGTAAAGAACAATGATTTCTGATTCGATATGCCAGCGCTAAATAGGCAAGCACCGTGAACCTTTTGACGTACTTTGCATTTATGTACACTATCCTTGTGAATATAAGGGATGTCTTTATCATATGTATTCAAAATTGGTGAACTCAAGCAAAACGTTAAAAATGCCCAGAAGGTACACTATGGTTGCCTAATTTTTGGCTCGCATGTCTTGACATTAAAAAATGTTGAGGTATTTCGAAGATGAAACACAAAGAAAAGAACGTTTTCAGTTATCATGTATTTTATTTCACGAAAGTGTACAAGTGACTGACGGTCAATGTAAAATGTTGAGATCATCAGAGTTGAATATTTCTACAACTGGAAATCATTGCTGCCAATTAAGTGGCACAAAAAAATAAACCTGTATTTTATTTATACAGGTTTGTCAAAGTATGTATATATAAATTAGTGAAGTGAGGTGGTGATGAATCGTATTCCAACAAAAATTACATTGGTCTTATGCAGCTTTACTGGTCCAGTATTATTTCTTTTTTAAGGATGGGTATTGAGCATAAACATAAATAGGAACACTAAGAAGACGACACCCTTTAAATGAAATTAGTAGCTACGTTTTCTAAAGTCAAATGGAATACGAAATATTACTCCCTCCATTTTTCAGACACTCGTTGCATCTGTAATCTTAGACAGACAGAAAGGCCAGAAAAAAGAGCTTGAAGTCTTCCAAAGTACAAAATTCACCATGCATGCGCCTCCTACTTCGCGAGGACCCTTCTTTCTCTCAACTTTGTTTGAAGACCCTTATAAGAGTTGCAAATTTAGATTTTCCTAAAAACTTGATGTAAAATAACGTTCATTTAATGATTGTGGGGACAAAATTTTTTGAGAACGTCGATAACCAGGCAAACTACTATACCAAAACACAACTACAAAAGTGAAAATGAATGATTCGGCAGAAAACAGCTTTTTATTAAATTATTACATGAGCGTTAATATGTCAGAATAAATGGATGGTAGTTCCTACGTGAAATAGTGACAGAAAATAATGTGGGTGAATAACTGGACCCAATATTCGCATTTATCCGGCGAAGGATGGCGGGAAGGTAACCTCATCGCTTAAAGTGGCTTCCAATTTTCTCTTTTTCTACTCGTATCAACGATTACGTGTCCAAATGTCAATAATTCAAGTGACAACGTTAGATGCAATTTTCGTAATTCGATGGAACAGGAATTTCTCACGTCTGAAATGGTCTGAGACTATTAAACTATGAACTCTGCGCTAAATCCACGAAGTTAAGACCGAACTTTAATTTAAACGAAATGTTTGTCCTATGAGAGTAAGCAAGTAATTATTATTTTGGGGCTGTTATTTTCTTCCCATAATTTCACTGTTTACTGGGTACGCAGCAAGTTTAAACCATCAACCCCCTAACCCAGCAGACCCCCATTAAAAAATTGAAAATGAGAAAACCCGGGAAAAAATGGAATAAAAGAAAAAATAAAAACGCTATGTTTTACATATATGAATATTCTAAAACAAAAACATGGCCTAAAATTTTTTTCGCTTGCTCCGCTGGAGAAATTGTTTTGTATAAAACATCCTACTAAGATGAATCTCGAAGTCTTTAAAATTACAGGTTGATCTCACTTCGATGGTGATAAATAACGTCAGTGGTTCTATTGCCGTTTGCCGCTATCTTATTCTCTGTGGATTGTTGATATTACAAATCTAGATCCGAATACCTACATTTAGACCAATTTACGTTCTGTCATTATTTGTCCGACGTTGCACTATGATTGGTTAATTCCAGTTCATAAAACTGTTGGCGTAATCAAAAACTGATTGTGCCTAAAATGTACCAACCTGTTGTAATTTTAAAGAGTTTGAATAAATCCTGCGTACAGCCCTGCTCTTTACTGCACAAACTACCATAAATAAAATGAAAAAAAAAATTTTCCAAATACTTTCTGGAAAATTGGAATGAACATACAAGGGAATTCGAGCACGGAGTTTTGTTCCAGACGTAACGAAGGTTTCGTTATGAAATTAATTCTTAAAATAATTTCTGAATTTTTTCTCTCCAACAATTTCAGTGGCGTATTCGGGTCTTCGGAAAAGTGTGGGTTTAAACCAAAATCTCAAGTTAAGGCATTAACACTTTTAATCCTCGAAGATTTGCATGTTGTCTTTTGAGGCTGTTTTTTCGGGAAGAGTGGGGGCGATGAGCTATTTGGCTTAAGAAGATGTTACCATTCCCTTGAATTGGAAGAAGAAAAATTTTTGTTAAAAAATTTTAAATTTCTAACGATAAATACGTCATATAAATATACATGTATATCTATTAAACGGGTAGTATCCTCTTCTTAACTATAATTATCATTCATAAATGCTAAATGGGTAGCTATAAACGGAGTTGGTGAATTTCCTCCCAAGCTCGGGTTTTGTATGAGTTACTCTCTTACGATTTTAAGTGATGTCAGAATTCCCGGTCGAGATATATTAATTGAGTTCCTCTGTTCAACCTATTAATATTACAGGGAGGACATCATGGCGAGATGGGCTGAGTCGTCCCCAAAAATGTTGCAGTCAATTTTGAGGATAGGCGCATAATATTATCGTACGTATCTGACAACTTGGCTTGTGGTGGCACAAATTTGAATAGTTTAAAAAAATTGAAACCTTGATATTTCATGCTCATCGTGCAGCAGAATTCAGTCGCTAAGAAATGTTTCATTATAATCCAACTTTTTTTATTTCCATTAACAGGAGCTATGAGAACTAAACAGTAACTAAACAACTCTCACTATGAAAATCAATTAAGGGCCAGCATACAAGAACATGTTCAATACAGATAAGGCGAACAATAGGGAAGGCAATTAATACATTTCTCTTGATACGTCATGTGGATGCAATTCACCTCTCTCTGAATGGAAGCAATCCATACACAGCTGCTATGAATACTCGTTATTCAACTCTTGTAATGACGTGAGTAGGTAGCTACGTTATGACGTGAAAAAAAAATTATAAACAAATAATCTTTGTACAATGATCATTTCAACAATCATTCAAAATAATGTTAAACTTGGCTTCATCAATTTTTTGACTTTTTACTCTTCAACGATTTTTTCCAACTATACTTCAATAAAAAGTACCGACAGTTAATGAATCATTTGTCAGTAATTTGAAATAAAATTAGTACATATCCTATTTTATTTCGATAGTTTATATTTAAACTTTTTTGAACTAGGAAGGATGCCTAATCACAATAAAAACTGATAAAAACGTCCAAATAAAGCCATGAATGTTTGATGTTATTTACGAACATGATTATCCACCGATTAAATTATATTATTTCTGTTATAATTTTATGAACAACACGGAATTTCTTATGAAACATCGAAAACTTTAAACAAGTTGACAGCGAATCTTTCTTTACTGTTTTCACCATTCAATTTCTCGTTAAATTTTGATTTTAAAGAGCTAATGATATGGCTTTGAAACAAAAAAGAGAACTTGTTCAGTAATAATAACCAATTTTGAATGGGTTTTCTTATTGTGTATTTATAAAGTGAACATCATGTACAGGATAAGCGTCAACCACTAATGTAATCTATAGCACTTTGTGAAAGGTCCAGTCATCTTACAAAAAGGCTAGCAAATTGTGTAACAGATTACCCTCTGCATCAAATGTCTAAATCTTTTAGCCTCTTTATGAAGTGCTAATACTTCTCTTAGATTTATAATTTGTAGTCGAACTGATTGTCTTATTTGTTTAAGATTTAAGTTGTTCGTTTCATGTAACGAGATCTATGCTGAAAATTCTGAAAATAATATAAATAAGTTTAGGTTAAAAAAGAGTTTCTAAAAGATAAACTTTTATTCATTTTTGGCTTTAGCATCATGTGAAATAAACATCATTTTGCTGCTGAAGGTTGACTACAGTATTCGTATAAATTTAAAATCGCAGTAGTGAGTAGAATAAAAGCTTATAATAACTTAAATGCAATAAAAAATGTTACAGGACTGTCCAATCCTTTCCCCCTTAGATCAACAAAGATGGGTAATGGATTATTTCCAGGTCCCATACTTTTAGTACATTATACGTTAAACAAAATACGTCTTCTGTATGATGGGTAAACTACAAAAGGGAAGATGAGTACATATGTACTATTTACATACTTGCTGATGAAGTGTATATCGCTGTCAATATAACCCCGCCACAATATATCTGTCAATTGCTAGAGGTACGGACAGTGTTGCCAGATAGGCGGATTTTTATGCTAAATTATATTTTTGTGTGGATTTTGGCCCAAAATTCTGTCACTCAACTTCAAATAGCTGAAGGTCATGCTGTTTTCTACATATTATGCCATTAGCCCTTCACTTATTAATAAAAACCTAAAAACGAGATTACCATAACAGTCATGATATTCATAAACCTCTAAAAGCGATGAAAAAAATAAAGTTCACCCAAAACAATGATGGATGAATTTTGTCACTGTTTAACTGCATGCTGCACCATAAGACGATATGAACTACGTTTTTGAATTCTTCTTGAAAAAATCTTACATTTCATACCATATTAAGGATGTGCGAATTTGTGCTGATTTTTTATTTTAAAGATTTTGATCTGGCAACACTGAGTATGGTTGATATAAGCGCTGAAGAAGTTAGGTAATTGCACCAAGACATGGTTTAGTCCTTCAACTCATGAAAAAATTTACCCCAGTAGCCTTCTATAGATGGAAGTGCATAAAATGTTAATATTTCGCCTATCGATACAAAACAATATAATAAAAAAGGCCGTGAGTTTGAAGGATTGATGTGTAAATGTAATAGTGTGGTTGTGAGTGTGCGTGTTGCACACGCAATCAACCACACACCAACATGCCAAAAGTTATTGTAAGACCAGAGATGAATCACAATAGAAATTTCATGAAACTGCTCCAACTGTTACAATTCCAAGAGTGTACCTGTTACTTTTAGCAGTTACATTTTGCAACTGCTACGCCTATAACCAACAAACGAAAGAACCCTAAGAACCTGTTTTTCTATCAATTTATTTTCATGGTTACAGTTTAGGATCCAGTAGAGGGTTTTGAATTCTTCCTCGATAATTTTTTTGCTGCATAATGAATGAAAATTTGGAGACAATTACTCATAAAACTTGAAAATATATTGAACACTTAACTTGAAGGGTCCATAAGACAAACACTCGCAGTTCCATGTACCGCTGAAATATATCAGAAATCGAACATTTTTGCTGCCTCGAACTCGACTTAGACGACTATAGCCAAATAAACCCAATTAAATCTCGAATACAAAGGTCAATATTATTTTCATTGACTAATTGGTCACAGACCACTGAAAATCATAGCTTTTACATTATTCCAAATAAGTAACGTAGCTAATCTCGGTACATAGGAAAATTAGAGCCAAACGTCACAAAATGTCGAAACGATAATCAAAATTGATGGTTAGGTACATTAAGTTAAACGAATGCCGATAAAACGAACGAAACCCGAACCATTAATACTATTTTCAATTAGATGTTGTCCATTTGCGTATGACAGAATTATCAGCTATTTATTAAGCATAGGTACCTAAATAATACTAATACATATGGCCCTAACACCATACGAGCTACATTGTGACAATATTGGAATCGGTTTAAAACACCATGCAGTGAAGTAGGTATGTAAATAATTTATTCCTAATAAAATAAATGCCTCAATAGGTACGTTTGCTTTTTTTACATCTATTGATCCATGTTTAAAAAATAAATGAATTTAAATACTCGTAGTCACAGATTAACACAAAAAACAACTCTAGCGCAGCAATGCTTCGCTAGAAAACCCAGTTTGCCAGTATTCACTCATAATTTAAAACGAATAAAAACTGAATTCCAAGAAGGTATTTGAAAAAATTTCAAAAAAACTATCGATTGTTATCAGTATCTGTATTAATTACTTACCGACCTCTGACAAGCACATCGATTTATCAGTATTTCATTGCAAGTTTTAACTAAAGCAATTACGAAAAACTATCGATAGCTATCGATATTTTTAACAAAAATATAGATCCATCGAAGTTTCATTGCTGAAAACCGATTTTTCTGGATTTCACGGAAATTTCAGTCCTACTTCTTAAATATTTATCTCAAAACCGTTGACATAAAATTTTTTCCTGTAATTTTTCTTCTCAAATTTCCTCAGTAACTACTGAATCAATAAGTCCCGAACTTCTACCAGACTTGTACCTATATAATCTATCTCGAAAACTTTAACTCGATCCCTCTCTTCGTTTTTTCAAAGTCCTAGAAAAACGACTTTTTTAGGAATTTTATGTTTTCCAGTTTTCATGGAAACTGCAAAGCGATATACACCAAACGTCTCTTAGACTTACCTACTCCTATATTATAACAACTATCTCTCGTAAAAATTTCAGCCTCATTCGTTCGGTATAGTTTTCTCAAAACCGTTAACAGAAAAAAGCTCACTCCCAGAGGGTAAAGAGACATTTCATCAATGTTTTCTTTTTTTGAATTTTTCAACGGTATAAAATTTAAAACTAAAATTCAGGACTGGAAGAAAAAAGAAATTATAAATTTTTGTTCATTGGAAAAAAAAAATTTTACTTTATTCCAAATGATAATCAGTAAATTTGGAGATAAGTAATCCATAATTTGAATCAAATTTCAATCATCGGTGATCTGTGATTTAAATCAAATATTTAGTTGTGATTTTCCCATCCCTACATATTCAGAAATAATGATAATATTAGAAAAATCCATCGTATAGCATTGAAATTTAAGATCAAAGTGGCTGACATCTAGTGGAAATTTGAAATTTGTTGAAACAATGATGGATATAATCATTTAGGAAAATGTATTTAATCGAATGCAAATTCAAAGCTGAAACTAAGGTATTTCGAGTACAATGACAACAATAATATTTTATCAGATTTATGTAGACATATTTTACCTAAAAAGTTTTAAGAAAAAAATTTTTTATCATCTACATTATTAATCAGTTAAAGCCAAAATCAAATTGAGGTACCTATTATCACCTTTTCATCTAAAAGGAAATGTGACTTTTATCTCCATGATCACCCTTTCAGAACACGTTTGAAGCGCCGCCATCCAGTTCCGTCACAAATCCTAATTATGTCAACAATCAACTGTAACAATGCAGAGAGAGAGTAAAGATAAAAGGTAGTGAAAGGGGAGACAGAAATAGAAATATTTCTTTGATTTCTCTTTTGTTCTATCCTTCGTTTAAAACCTCAACTAATGACCACTAAAACCATGTATTTAATTTTATGAACAAATATATATGCATTTTACAATAATTCTCAGGATATTGAAGGTTGACCATAATAATAAGTAGCGTATATTCACAGTAAGAGGATGAGCTTGCTAATGGTGAAAGAATCATTAAAATCTATTCATTAGTTTTGAAGATCACCCATTATACACACACACACACACAGAACACTATTATAATTACATTAGTATAGATATATACATATATAGCTACGTATCTTTAAAAATATCATAATTTTTAAAAGCCACTTCTGTTTCTGTAATGCTATCATCTGACCAGTTTTACCTATAAATTTGGCTAAGCATATATTTGAGTCTAACTTGAATTCATTCTTATATTCATAATGATCTGTTTCCCGCAGCTCTAGTTGTGTAGTGTTTATTTATTATGTGATTGCCTTCTTCTCTTATTTTAACCATCTTTTTGTGGCCCTAAATGTTTCAACAATTGTTTCGATTATAAAAATTGGACACGATTGAAAAATATATCATATGATGTATCACTCAATAATGCACAAAAAAATTACCTTAGCCCCTTTCTTATATTCCAAATGGGTGCAAGAATTGATTTAATCCAAAATTTGGACCAGAAATTTGAATGCAGTGACTTAAAAAACATATCATAATATGATGTATCACTGAATAATATGAGAAAAAAATTATCTAAACACCTTTTTTATAGACACAAATGAAACAGCTGACAGAAAAAAAACGAAACAGAGACACACCAACCAGTAGACCACAAAAAAAGAGAAGCAAAGAAGTTTTTCAATTCTCTTTTACTTATTTCCATTCGTTTCAAGAAATGTTTGGTCCGTTTTCTGTTTTCACAAATAGTAAAAATTTGTAACTCTACCCCAGAGGGACTACGGACTTCCACAATAGCTATAAATCTAAACTGGAATAAAACAATTTTTTTTTTTAAATTTTATGCAAATCCATCTAGCGGTTCTAGAGTGATAGTGTTTCCAACTGTTTTTGGCCTTAGTATTTTGTTATATGTAGAGATATCATATCAATGCACCTGGTCAATTGATAATTTTGACACATTTGTAAGTTTGTGTGAATTATTGCTACTTAGTAGAATTGGGTATTTTATAGTATGCACATACAGGGTGTCCCAGTTTTTCCTCCCATTCGTTAAGGGTATGACAGAACTCACTCAGACCAAAAACAAAAATTCGCTTCACATTCTCTCATTAAAATTAACTCAGTTATAAGCAGAGAAAAAAGATGAAAAGGCAAATTTAAAAAAAGAAAAAAATAATTAAAAAAAAAGAAAACTCAAAAAGTCTTGCTTATACCTAGATCGAGTCAAAATTACACTCTCGACTAAAATAAAACAACGCAAGTGTGTAAAACAAGTTGCATAGCGCTAATTGAAAGGAAATTTTGTAAAAAATGTTTTGTGAAACTGCCTTTCAACCTGGACTATGCAATCTGTTTTACCCACATTTATTTTCTTTTTCTGACGATTCAGAGAAATTTTGACTCGATCAAGGTGAATCAGCAGGACTTATAAAAAATTCTTTTTAATTTTTCTGAAATTTTCCTTTCATCTTTTTTCACTGGCCTATAACTCGATACCAATAAAATAATGTACCTAACAATAAAAGTCAAGTTTTCATTTTTTTAAACATATCTTCACGACATAGTTTCTTTCAGTTACAAATTTGACAAAATCCAAAAAACAAAAAATTTATCAACGAGTATAGATGAAAACGAAAGTTCAAACCATAAAAACGACTGGCTGCACGTAATACAGTATATGCTTGTTCAGTAAAATACACTCGTAGGTACTTAGTATTGAAAAAACGGATAGAAACATTATTTTTCTTCTGAATTTGTGGGGAGACATTTGTTAACAAGGTGACGAAATGAAGTTTTCGAGAGAAGGGGGACCCACATATACGAAAATATATGTATAAGTTACTTTTGAAAAGCGTTCAACGAACCTTTTGGTTTTCTTTACGACAGATACATGACTCTTTTTCTGGTTTTTTAATATGCGATCGAGAACGATTTTTCCTTCTACATCCTCCATCACGTTCACCGCTGCCAACTGCACCTCAAAATTACAATTCGATTGTGAAATTGGGAGTGCAAAATGTTACTCTTCATTTCCGGTTGTAAAATTTACTGTACTTAATCGAAAAATTTGAATCTACGAGTCTGTAAAGTTATATTCAAAGACGAATCCCTTGGTTCACTGAAATATATAAATTTGAAACGAAGTTGATAAAAAATAGCTTTCTTCGTCGCGAATCAGTAATGACCTAAATTGTTTGCTATCACAGACATTTATGACTTTTTTTCTCTCTTTTTTGTGTTCGTAAATTCGAAATCCAGGTACCTACCAAGTGAGAATTTTTTTTTTTTTCATGCCCGGTTACGAATTAGGAAAGGTACTTACGTTATATCTTTTCAAGTAGGCCTTCCATGAAAATCTACTTATTAATTTTGTGTTCATGGAAGGACCGATGGGTGAGAGTAAATATATTTTTCGTTTCATAACCCAAGGTAAATTTTTCCACAATTTTTATACGCATGTACGTGTGTATGTGTGTACGTACGCATGTACAATTTTGGTTAACACGATACAAAACGTAATTTTTGTTCCATAGTGACAAAATTTGGGCCAAATATCAGTACTAAGTCAAGGACACGACCACTTGAATTTGATGCTAATTGGTTTCATGGTACATTTGGAAAATGTCATTATGTTGCATTTTTGGCTGTTCAATGGCTCTAAAATGAATAATTTTCAACCATACCTACAAAATTTGAAACAACCATTTATTCAGAACTTTTCTAACATGCTTTCAAATTTGGTTTTGATTGATTTTATAGCTCATTCCCTGGGGCTGTTGGAGAGGCCGAACTCAATAAATGATCAAATTCTCGTCTAATAGTCACGAAATTTGGTAAAAATATTACCTATAACATAAGGACCAGACCTACAAATTTTGGTGTCTGTAAGTAAACTTTTTCCTGAATTATTAGCAATTTAGTGTGATTGTTCCTTTTTTTACCTTCAGATAATAGCCCTGAAAAATCTGTATTTCAAGCCTAATTGAGAAAAATTTATTTTAGAAATTTTTCATCTATTTCCTACACTTTTGTTTGGATTAGCAAACGAGCCATCAGCCATCGTATTCATAGCTTCATGCTTAACCAACTGAACTGTGTTCTTTTGGGAATATGTGTAATTTTTTATATTACTTGTTACCCCTAGTATTTACTAATTTTATTTGTAAACAGTAAGTCTTATTATTATGCTCAACTATCTGTAACTGGAACATTGTTTCTTTCGAAGATGGCGGTAATTTTCAACATTATCATGATTAATTATGTCATGTGATTCCTGATTTGAATTATTTCACTATAAATAGCTCTGATTTTTTTTGTGAAAATTTTGATAACTTAACAACAGTTGTGAAATTTCGGCGTTCTCTTACAACTTTTTACAACTGTTGTAAAGTTGTCACAACTTTTCACAACAAACCCTTAAAAAGAACAGAGCTAGTGATTCGTAATTTATGATTGGATCAAATCTTCTTTTTTTTTACTAATTTTTGAATTGTGTTTTGAAATTATTTTTCTCGCGGTTTTTCCCATTCCTGAATAATATTGTTTATGAACTCCAGGTCCTCATTTCCATTCCTCAACTATCATAAAGCTACACTACATTTTCATTTGAGGAAAGCACTACTAGGGAGATTTTCGGTATCTAGTACTATCACTTATACTTTTTACTGATTTTATTTTCTAGTCTTCTGAATTCAGGATGTTTTTCTGATTATCTATTAAGATTGAGGGTGAAGCTACCCTTTAAGGTTTGAACAGAAGCTAAGTTTAAAATAATTTTGAATAATCAGTACCAAATTATGATTTGCTTATTTTAATACATATCTTTGAAAACCTACATTTTAAAGCGGAGTATAGCTACGTTAGTTTTTTTCTCACTTTTTTTTATACCTACTTGTTACGACTGGATGGGTGTGTTTAATTTTATGGTCATAGTCATGATTTTATTTTTCATCAATTGAACGTTGTGTACTTAGAGAAAGTATAAGAGAAAAGAATGAAAGAAAACACAGGAGCAAAAAAATATTTTTCACAAAATACGAGACAATTTTTTGTCGTTTTTCTTCTCTTTTATCGGTCCGATCTAAACTCAGCTCAATGTTTCAATTTATTCTCCAAACTCCCACCCATATTTTTTCTATTTTTATGACCAGTTTTCGATTAGAAAAGTTTCGCACATCGTTAAATGACCATATCGAAATATTTTCAGAGTTTTAAAATCCAAAGTAGGGCCAGAATTTGACGACTTATTTCAACAAAAAAATAAATAATAAAAACTTTATCTGAAGCCTCGAGTAAAATAGGAAAAAATATATTCAGTAACCGACCGAGTGGGGAAAGGTGTATGCAACATATTATAGGTGGAATAGAAATGAAATTTTTTATTCAAAATATCATTTAGGAGTGTCCTGTGCTCATTCAACATGCTGCTTGAGGCATAGGTAAACAATAAAATAGAACATGTGCGATAGGGTCGAAATTGGCCTGGAAATATTTAGGCTATAAGAAAGTAAATAAGAATAGTATTGTGGCTTGTTTGCTGTAGGTAGATGCTACCTACACGAGGTTCATGGAACCAAGTAAGAGAGGTTTGCGTGAAGGGCAACCTAATCTTATCTTGATACAGGTAGCCAGCCGGTTTAATGCCTAACTGTACACAAAGCCTACTGAATGCTTAGGGCAATGGTCCAAAGGCACTGCGGTACCATATACCGACTGCAACACACAATGTATCAGCGAGTACATACTAATTTACATACTCCCCTTTTCTGTTTGCCAATTGCAGGCAAATGTAGAAACACATCGTCTATATAAGTGCATATAGACAACATATTTGTTTAAAGTGCAATGCACTAGACCTGTCTGTTGATGCAGGGCCGGGCACTGTAGAGAGGATGTAAGGGAAACATCCCCACAAGTATCACCAAAAATAAATAATTAAAACGACTCAAGTTAGAATTACAATTATTTATTAATCACAACGTAATAGTATATTATACACCAAGGATCAAGAGTGAGCAATTACATTTGAGGGAGTTTGCAAAACAAGTGCAGTGAGTGAGCAATTCCCAAGTCATGTAAACTCACTTTTAAATTTTGTTGAGGAAGATATTTTGTATAATTACTGATCAGAAGGCAACAAAACATTAAAATTTTATCATATTGATGAGTCTTTCTTAAAAATTATAAAAAATTAAATAAAATATCAACCTTCCCACTGTGGAAGATTTAACATTTCATTTGGAAAACTTAACCTTTACCTTGATGTATACTGAATATACCTCAATGTACAGTGAACATGCCTCCATGTAAAAAGATGCTTCATGTTTTCATATGAAGAGGCGATCACTTTATATCGAGATGATATTCATCAATGATATAAGCTACTTTTGACTCAAAAAATTCCTGCATAAACATTGCCTTTCTAATTATGTATTATACAAAATATTTATGATACCTTAACAAATTGAAATTCACAATGCTTTGGTGAAAGGTCTGACAGACTTGAAATTTGGATGTAACCAGGTACCACTAAGAAAAAATTCCTCTTATAACAACAAGTTTCTCTACTTTTTAGGTTTTGGAAATTTGAAAATTTGTATTGAAATGATAATAAATTTAATAAAAAATTGGAGGGAAGAGCCCTGAAACTTTGGATCAAGTATATTATGACCTGATAAAGAAAAAAGTTTATCTTAGCCTGTGTCTTATTTTTCAAACTGATGGAGTTATTGAGTTTGCTAGTTTGAAAATTTGAATTCATAAATTGAAATATCTGAGAAAAAAATTAAATAAGAGATGCTGTGGACTTAGATACAAGTACAATTAGGCATTATCATACCAAAACTCTAAAAAAAAATTGTTCACACCTAAATATCTATGGTTAGTCAACTTTCCATACATGGATGCATGACAGGTAGTCTATCTTTTTCCAATTTGTAATCTCATAACTCAGTCATTTTTAAAAATAGAGAAACGTGTAAGAGGAATTTTTTCTTAGTGGTACCTGGTTATATCCAAATTTCAAGTCTGGCAGATCTCTCATCAAAGACCGTATACATGTGCCTACAATATTTTTTTCTCAACTCATACACCAAAAAGAAGTTATTATTAAATCAATCTTGATTAGCAAAATACGAGATTTCCAAAGCAGTTTCAGACATCGAAAATGGTTTTCATTTCTTCACCAAGTGTGGAAACAGTGTAGAAATGAGTTTTTTCTCAACTTTACTGTTTGTTATTTCTTCACAGCACCATTTACACGTATGTAAGTTGCAAAATATCACAATGAAAAAGTCCCATTTTACATGGTGATGCTTATATCAACAACCAAGTTCGCTTTTAAATAATAATTAATTATATCTAAATTTCTATTCATGAATGAAGTTTACCAGTTTAATTGAATAAATACTCTTTTTGGTGGATTCGTTGAAAAAATGTGGTACTCAACTAGTGAGCCACTTGTGATAATCACTCATTTTGCTAACTAGTTAAGTAAAATACTATTTCTTCGTATTCCTCATATTACTCACTTGGTGAAATTCACTATCATCCACCTTGTCAAGTTCGAACACGACTACAAATAGGTAATACAAAATTATTCTCATTAGACTTACACTACGACTGAAAAGGTTTCACTTTATTATGACTGAAGAGATTTTACTTCAAAAATAAAACATTTAAAACGGATTGCAAGATGAACAATTCAAATTTTGTTGGCCCTGAAAATAGACTATCTACAAAAAAAAAAAAAAAAAAAAAGAAAGAACATATGCACTTGATTACCGCTAAATTATAAATTTAAGTGTCAGTGTCAAGAGGTCAGTGTTAAGAGGTTAATGAAATTTTTACTTCATACAAAATAAAATGTAAAAGCTTAGTAAAGCTTTTAAAAATAATAAAATTTTGTGAAAGTGGTTATTAAGCAGCTGTTCACTACGTGAGAATCAGCTAAGTAAGTATTGTTTTATGTGTTGGGTGCTAATACTAAGGCTCGGAGACATAAGTGGATCAGGCCGTACCATTGGTTATTACATGAAGTTTACTGTGCGGTTTGTCAATGATGGTGAGAGGGAAATCAGTCATCATCGCTGTAGTCGAATGAAAATTATGGAAATGATGGAATACACCAGCTAACTAGGTTATAGACCTGGTTGTCTAATGTGTTAGATGGAATATGAGTAGACTACATATAAAAGAACCTCAAAGTTACTATTACGAGTTACATGTTATGTGCTAAGTATAATTATCAGTCGTAGGAAGGAAGAACCTTACTTTACAGTAAATTATCAGGAATACCCTAAACTTTAATTGAAATTATACATTTCCAGCTCAGTTTTTGAATTTTTCAAAATTCACTTTATTGTTTATAACAGTTTTTACCTATTATGAAAATTTTTCATGTTTTTGTTTGATAAAAATTAGAACAAAATCAAAATTATGATTATCTTATTTTGAATTTTTTGTTGGATTATCTGTCACTAGCGATTTGAATTATGCCAATGCCTGTATTCTCGATTCATTATTTCTGCAAAAATAAAGGATAGTAGGGGAAGATGTCTGCCTTTTTGGTCGAATGATCCCAGTCTATTATGTAGTCTATTATAACCAAAGGGGAAATCAGTCGTCTTCGTCGTAATTGGACAAAATATTGGAAGATTCTCTACTGTAAACAAACATAATTTCAGCAGACCAAATTTTTAGACTGGAAATGTGGAGGTAGATTCAAACGTCCTACTATAATTTTTTCATTTTAATGAGCTTTGGGTACTTAGTCGTTTTATTCATCATTTGGAGGATATACTTGAGGTCGAGTTCGGGAGGAGGATAATCGGAATCTAGTGGACAGTGCTCTACCAGCATAAATTATACAATTATGCATACTGGAGCACCAATAGGGACGAACCAAATATGACCTCATTTTAAGTCACGTCTCGTAGACTCAAGCTTACACCCTTCCAATCATCAATCCAAGTACTTAACCTCTTGGCAATGGAGACCGCACATGCGGATTCGGGTTTAGATTCAAATCTCTAACCATTAGATAGATATATGTAGACCATTTTGAGTTAAATGCTTTTCTAAAAATCAAAAGAAAATAATTTTGTATGTAGATGAACTGACAAACGAATGTGTCAAATATGTTTTCTTTAAAGAGAAAAATGTTGTTAGTTCTGCCAGTTTTTCATTATTATTTTCGGCCCTACATATAATTCGAACAGATAAACTACATTAGTGAGCAGCCTACGTTCGTATTAGGTACTACCTACGGTTCCATATCAGAAAACAATTTGTGGTATGCCCGGTGGGATCATTTTGACATCCCACCCTTCAGTAACGACAACCTTTTTTATTAGTTCCGCTCTTCATGGCAAGTGGCCCAAGTTAAACTTTTTGTTTAGGGAGGCAATTTAAAAATATCACTCCATAACCCGCTCAATCTGCCAGGTATCTGCGGACCCAACACAGCATGCTTTTTAAATAGCAAAATTAATAACATCAAATATACCACAGCTGTATGAAGAAAATTTACTTGTATCACCTTCAAATTAACCCACTAGGCTCTTGTGACCCGTATCGCCGGATTCAGCCCATTGCTATTTAAGAAATCAACAGATCATGTATAAAGTTGCCATGTATTCAAAAAAAATATACTAAAGCAGAAAACATAAGAGAAAATAAAAACAAGTGTTCTATAAAATCCGAAGACGAATTGAACTGGTGTCGAGAGAAGAAGAAAAACATTAGAGAAATCTATAATAATAACTGTTAAAATTACGAATAAGTAGAGGGGAAGACAATATTTATACCAAGATAGGAAAGGTCATAGAATTAACAGAAAGAGATTTGTAAACCAAATAACCCTGTGAGAAACCGAGAATGATAACGAGATGAAGATCTCAAAAGATTATGCAGGAAAAGAAGAATAGTACGAATTGTAATAATTTGCAGGAATATTTAAGACAGGCTAACTTTGTGTGAGATTTCTATAACTAAACAACTAAACAATTTCAATAAACGAAATACTTACGGCGAGTATAATATAAAATGAGAAAACAATGAAAAATAAATGTCTCGAAACTCTTCAAGGTATCTACCATAGGCGACAAATTACGGAAAAATTTTATATAAAGCTTTTCAGTAATACTAGCTATTGGGGGAGGGGGTACTGGTCGTATACATCAAATTGACCCGTGCAAATGGAGTAAATTCCAATCCTTCGTCCATATTGACTAGAATATATTTTTCTAAATTTCAAACGAACCAAAATTTCGCATTTTCATACCTCGTGAAAACTGTATAAATTCCAAAAACTACCTTCAAATACCTTCATAAATCAGATATTCTCTAGTCTAGGTACTTGATTATGAGATGACGAGTTTCTTAACTTGAACAAATAAAGCTGACGTTTATCGCTGCCCCTTTACCAACAACTTTGTATCTAATGAGTTTCTGCGGGAAGATGACTAAATTTATTTCGGTTAACGATAAGACTGTTGTCCAGCTGCGGTTAAAATAGAGGCTGGTCATTTTCTTTAGATGAAATTTGTTGACAAAATTTGACGATTTCAACTTTCAAAAGTTATATTTAGCACGATGAGCAGAATAAAAGATAATAAGTTATAGCGTATTTTAGTGTCTATACATCTTCAATCGCTTACGAAATGAAGAAGCGTACGTATGGATACGTCTGTACCCCTCCACAGTAATATATCAAAATTTGAATAAACGTCAATGGAAAACAACAGAAGTACCTATAACCGGCAGCCTATAAATTGAAGTAAAATGGGCGAAGAGAAACTAAGCCAGAGCTTGAGAATGTCGAAAACCTGAACTGAAACACCAACTCCAAATGCAAAATCTATTCGTAACCAGCAGCCTCAAATAAAATGGAATTGAAGATAAGGAAAATATATTTTCAACATTTTCGGAAAACGTATCAATGGGCAAACAATTGAACCTCTTTTTAGTTTGCTTCAAAATTTGATTTAAAATTCGCATTCACATTGTGGTGAGGAATCCGGTACTTGTATCACACTGAAAATTTTCACTAATTTACTTTTTTTCTTTTATTCTGTTATTTACCACATCCACGAGTACTAATTTCTTTCCCAGATAAACAAGTTTGGAACCTGATGAGTATAGAGTATCAAATGAAGAATTTTAAAGTGACTTATTTTATTTTTCAGTCAAAAACTTAGTAGAGTGGAAATATAAAGTCCAAATCGATCTAGAATGTCCTTTTTAGTCAAGTAAAGAAGAACATTGCTATTCTCTTTTATTTATCACAGTTATTATTATCATTTCTTACCTTAAAAGCTATCTCCTCTCATTCCTCTCGATCAATCTTTTTTTTTATTCTATTTTTCTACCCATTCCACTCTTCATTTACTTCTCTTTTCTATCGACACATCTTATTCAGTACTAAATTCCTATACTCACACTAACTTTTTTTCTTTTTTTTTTTTAACATCCATCATTTTATCTATCAATAGTACTACCGATTTTTGAATTTTCATATAATTACAATTTTCTTTTGTTATTACCATTTGGGAAAGATCCACACGCAATTCCAGAAGCTTTTCCTTTGTTCCTCGGTTGATAGAGAATTTTATCTGTTCTTACCTTTAGTTTTTTATTTTTTTTTACACTTTTATCTTTTCCTGTCCTATTTATGTTTTTTTAGCAATACATTTTTGAAAGTATTTAAAATGAAAAAATTCGGGAATAAATAATTGTTTCAACGTTTATAAAAAATTTAATTTATTTATTTTTGTTGAAAATTTTGCCTTTACGTAGACAAGAAATGTTTATAAATCATTAAAAACTTTTTTTTCTGGTTTTCTTGATTTTGTAAAATTACTAAATTGTGTTCCTGTTCAAATTTTTTCTTGAATAAAAATAAATAATAATACTCCTGAAAAGCTGAAGTTCTTATTGCTGCCAATTGTCAGTGCAATATTTTTATACTGAATTTGTAATAGCTAATTCAAAAACCATGTTTAGTGCCTAAAATATCAGGATAGGTGTGATGAAGGAAGTCAAATTGGGAAGTTTCTTATTTCAGTGATGTAGAGCCCCTGTTATTTTCCTTTTTTTTTTTTTTCAGTGTAGTGTAATTGTGGTTCTTAATCTCCCAAAGAGGATGTTGCTGTCTTTTTCTTATTTTTGGCTTCACTCCAGAACCAGTTTCCTCATGAACAACCTATGATTACATCTCTCATTTCTTTATCTTAATTAACAGAAATTTAATACTTTACCTTTGAAAACTGTGGGGACTCACTGGTATGAGGTATAGGGGATCAGACCCCTAGATGACAGTTGCCGCCCCAAAGGGATGGCAAATAATTGTCCTTGCGACGTTAAACCAAACACAAATTATGTTCGATTGTAATTACCTGCATGTACTTGCAGGTAATGTACAAGTACCAAATTGTGACATATCTCAATAATCCGATGATGTCACAATCCATACACAAACCAGCCCATCATCTCTTATCACCACAAGAGATGATGCAACCCGGCCGCTTTCACTTACGTATGTATTCTTTACATACGTGGGTATGTGTTCGTGTAATTAAGCCAGTATATAAACCATCCAAACCGGCTCTAAAATTTCCAGTGTTCGCCTTGGTTTTGGCTTACCCATATGTTAAATATAAAGTGGCTGAACATGCTTAAACTCTGTTCAATTTACCTTCTGGTGAGAATACTTTCTCACAACAAGGTATTCCACAAAAACTAAATGATAATTTTATATTACAAGCTGGACAAAACTGGATGGTATCTTGACAATTTTTTTGACCAAAAGTTTTAACTTCTCATTAAAATTATTTTGGACGAAAGTACTGAACAAAAAGCTTTTATTAGATTGTCGAATTTCAATTCACAAAAACATTAATTTAAAACTTTACAAGAAATTACCAGTTTTAAAAAATTATAATATGAATGTATATACAGGGTTGTTAATTTCATAATGCACCATAGGGAAAATACATTATGGTGGGTAATTGAATGAATAGGCTATGTTATAACTAAATAAACGGGACCAAAATGTGCATCAACTTACAAAGTATACCTACCTATGTAGTAACTGGATGCTGCATATAAGATAAGGGCCATCAAGGTCCCTAGATTTGAATACTTTTTTTTGTGAAGTCACATGTCATCTGCAGTATACAAGTATGGACCATATTCCACTGTTGAAGGACTCCGCACTGCCATAAACAACTAATGGTCCAATGTTACCTTTGCAAAATTAGAGCAGGTGCAACTGAATTTGTCAATTGCGTAGCTTATTGTGTCTTAGCAGAAGGTAGTCATTTTGAACAATTTCTGTAATTTTGTATCTTATAAATGACAATTACACTCTTCTGCTTAAGTATGTTTGTTTTGTTTTTGTATCTAATATGGTGAATGATTTGGTCCCATTTATATGGCTAAAACACAGCATATTCATTTTATCACGCATCAAAATGTATTTTCCCTATGGTGCGTGATGCGTGATAAAATGATTATAATAACCCTGTATATGAATTTGAGGAAAGAAGTGCCAGGAGAAAGCTTAAAAATTCGTACGGAGATAACACGGCAATTTAAATTTTTATTCGAACATAATTATACAATACCGAGAGAAATGTTCACTTTTTTGTTTTGTTGACATTTTAAAAGGTAAAACAAAATTAAGTCAGCAGAATACAAACATTTTCATCTTCATCGCAGCTAACTCACATTTCAAAAATTGGTCGTTACATGATGCCCTCTTCAACCCCCATCCTCTTTAACCATAAACAAGCTGTACCTATACTGACATCAAGTATTAAGAATTCTGAGAGTTAATTTTTCTTTTACGAACCTAAGCCTCCTACATCATCCTACTGTATTACATATTGAACGTCATGTAGGCTCCTCTGCAATGACCCCACCCTTTTCTATCGTGGATAAAAAGTGTCAAACAAGAGTTTACCGAGGAGTGAAGTGACCTATGGAATAAAAAAGCAACCGTGAAAAAGGCAGTACCTAGTGGTTAAAGTAAGCAATCCTCATAACGTTTTAAAATATAATTTTGTTATTTTTTAAATATTCCGCCGTCGAGCGTCGTTAATTCATTCTACAGCCAGCTTCGAATGCTAGAAACCATTTTTGCATACCACAAACCCATTTTACGTTCCACCAATAGTACATAGCTTCAAGTAGAGCGAAAAAAGAGAAGGGAACGAAAACAAAAAAAAAAAAAATCGTTTATTTGGCAAACGTGCCGACGTTGAATTGTCGAAATAGCATTCTCTATTCTTATATTTATATATCTCAAATAAATACTTAATTTAAAAAGGCTAGAAGTGCACCATTTAGGACGCTTTAACGAGTCTGTCTGATTCGTGAATTGAATTTGTTTAGAATAAATTAATTTTTTTTTCCTCCTCAAAGTTTTTCTTTTAAAATATAAAAATTAACGAGAAGCTAGCTACCTCTAGCGTGCAAAAATCCATGGGCTGTAATAAAATGGTGGCTACACGTGGTGTAAGTTATGTTCAAACCAGGTTAAAACATTTTACCTCTGGGATCCACAGATTTCGAGTTATGTCTGGTATGGGAGAACGGGTGGGTACAGGTTTAAGTGCACAAAAAGACAAAATGTTGCCCAAAAACAATCTTAGCATCAAACTTTAATTTTAAATCCTATTTTTCTATAAACTATTGAGTTTTCACCACAAGGTAAAGTTTTTACTTTTTTGTGTAACTTTTCCCTCCAAATAAAATGGTGCGACTCAGTTTTCGATACAAATGCTGGGTTAATAAATTCTGTGATCACGCACTAAAAAGCATAAAATAAAATGAAAACTGAATTAATAAAATTTCTTCATTAAGATATCAATACCTATCAAATTTAATTTAAAAATTTATGAGTAGAGTTCTCAAAGTAAAATTCGTTTAACACGCACCAACAAGCCTAGAACTAGGAACAACACTTATTCATACAGGTGTATGATAACATATGCATTGTAACTAAATTTTCCTAAAATATTAGAATAGAAGGTGTGCGGTGGATCATCAGATTATTTTATTTCTTCATCAATGAATAATGTATATTTCATTTCGAAACGCAAATTATTGAAACTGATTATCATTTATTGGGTATTCTGCCCACTTCGAAACTCTTCTGTAACTACACCGGTATGGCTACACTCAACCTCATAAATAACATATAGTTCTAGTTAAACACAATATCATAGTTGAGGTGATTTGCCCATGTAAAAAAAAAACTATGATAAAGAATTTGTGGCCATGATGGTTCTTTTTCAAATAACAAAATTTTTAAATTTGTATTATTCAAATGAGATAGAGCTTTCTCATTATTTTTTATTTTATTATTATTAGAAATTTTTCTGTCCATTTGGCGGACGTTTGGTTTGTGTGTATGTCCCGACAATATCTCAGGAATGGATACTTACATTCATCGCTACACAATGGTGTTAAATCACTGTTTTATATTAACATAAAAATAAATAAATTGTGCATGTTCAACAAAGGTTTCAACTATTATCTACCTGTCTTCGCGATATATCAGGAATCGTTCAACAAATCGATGTGAAGGTATACATTTGTTGACTCACTAGTGATTATTACAAACATGTAAATATGTATTTTATATATATATACATATATATCGATTATTTTTCTTAAAAGTGAGTGTGTGGAAGAACTTTTTAATTAGAATTTATTTGTAGCAACGTTTGAAATGTAAATGAAGAAAAAAGAATGGAAGGAAGAAAATCTTCGTTTGCATTTCTAAGCAAAAACAAAAAGTTTTCTTTTCCCTACAACCAATACTTAGAATTTTTATAGCCTTACTTAATTTTTATTTTAAAAATTATCCAGACAATAAGAAAAATTTTTTCAAACATAAAAACGATCAAAATAAATAAATGATCAAACAGTTTTGTAAAACATAAATTTTTGTGCATTCTAAAACAATAAAATAATACCTACCTAGGTATTCTTAAAAACGATCAAAATAATTTTTTTTTTTAAATCGTTTAAAAAAATACTTATCGTTATAAAAATGAGAAAAATAAGAAAATATGAAACACGGGAACTCAATAAATACATAAATGTCATGATAGGTCTAAATGAAATTGAGAAAAAATTAGATGATTGTGGGTTCACCTCTAAAACCCACAGACGAATGGATGCGGACTTGCATGTTCGGATATTACCAATTTGGTAAGGCAGCCAACCTTTTATATTATCCTGAACCGGCGACTAGCGAAAGACATCGCCGGTGTATAAGCTAGGCTAAACACGTACGTCATCCGCGAGTATCGAGAGATAGGCGCGCGTTTTGTGTTTAGCCTAGACTGCGGCACGTGCGTATTCGTATGCACGTCCGCGCTAGGCTACGTTTGTAACACGTCGGCTAAACAGAGAACGAATTTCGTCTGTTTAGCCTAAGTGCTACGAGCGTCTAAATTGTTTTAACGTCCGTAGACTTTATTATGCGGACTTGGTGATGGACCAAGTCCGCGGTCTGTCGACTGGGGCCGAGCCCCGAAAGAAGGGAGGACATGGTCCCCACAGCTACTCCCCCCAGTTTCACTGTCGGTGGAACGACTTATGTTCCAAAGTCTGGGGGAACCCGTGGACGACTCATTTGTGTCCAGTGGGTGGCCTCGCATTGTTGCGAGGATTGGCATTTCCTCCGAAGATTAAGTCTCGGAGGGCCACGCCGAGGGTATGTCCCGCAATAGTCCCGTCGTAGTAGGATAGTCTACGGCGTTGCTGATAGTTAGCTCTGGATTGGATACCACGTTTTCTATTTCTACGAGGATGGTGTCCATGTTCATCCGCCTGAGTATTTTTACGGAAAGGAGTGTAACCTTGGAGAAGTGGCGATTTGGAAATGCCAGTGTTCTGAAAGTTGTTACGGAGGACAGAGTTAGAAAATTTGAAATTTGAAAATTTCGGCTCTGGTTTTGGAATTATCGAAAGAGCCTGATTTTCGGAGGTGAGGAAAATGCTCGCCTTCCTAGCATCAGGTGGCTCTGTGGTGTTAGCCACAGAGGAACAAGCCGCCGATTGGTCCGCAGGGAACGGAATAATTTTCGGGGTTTGTTGCGTCATCTCATTGAGAATTGACTCAATGTTAGCAACGTTCTCTGAGGATTGAGATTTTTTGGCAGGTGGAGGAGGTTGAGTTGCGTTGGAAAGCAACATCTCCTCCTCGTAATCGAGAAGTTGGTCAACTTCCATGGTGGTAGTTGAGGACATAATGAAAAAATAAAAATGTACAAGGAAATTCAAAAGTGGAATCAAAGCGAACAGTTCTAATTGAACTAAAAGAGTGGTGCTTTGAGCAACAGTCAACAGGTGAGTGAAATGTGTTTGTCAGTTGTTGCGACGATTTGGTTCGATTTTCCTTTTGCAATCAGCTGTTTGTGACGTCAGTCTATAGTGTTTTATGTGTTTTTATCTAACCTTCGATTTTGAGGTCGACGTGCTAGTGTGTTAGAAAAAGCACGTGCGATAAGAGTATGAGATTTTTATTATATCTATATATGAGATTTCTATGTATTGGATTTTTATTATATCTATATATTTTTACTCTCTGCAAAATCGAGGTGATGTTCTTGTTGGTTTCTGATTGCGTTTTTTATATGTTCCTTTTGGCCTGCCTCTTTGTTTAGGCTTAATTGGGCTTTTAGGATTATATGTGTGAGTGACTATTTCCTCATTAAATCTGACTTTTTTCTTATTTTTGGTGTTTGATTTTACCACTTCACTAAATGTTTTTCGTGTTTTATTTGTTTGTGAGTCAGATTTTATATTTGTTTTTTCGTCTTTATTCTCTGAATTTTGTGAATTTTTATTTTTATTTTCATTTATCATTTTGTCCAATTCAGCATTTTCACTAATTAGGAATGCTGGTTTGACCCGATCTATCGACACCTTCTTTTCCTGTCCTGATACAAGTATTGTGAACGTTTTTTCTGTTCGATCAATTACTTTGTATGGTCCAGAATAGGGTTTTTGTAAAGCTCGTTTCATTCCTTCCTCTCGTAAGAACACATGCGATGTTGTAGCTAAGTGTCTTGAGACATAAGGTTTTTGCTTACCGTGAGTAGGTGCTTGCTTAAGGAATTGGTTTGCATCATCTTTTATGTTTTGCACTAAGGTTTCGGGGTTTATTTCTTTTGATTCGATAAAGAAATCCCCTGGCAAGCGTAGTTCTTCGCCTAATGCTAGTTGAGCGGTGGAGTGGCCAGTGTCGGTTTGTAAGGCTGATCTTAGGCCTAACAAGATGGTAGGTAAGATCTCTACCCATCTTTTTGTGTCGGCAGCCATTATAGAAGCTTTAAGAGCTCTATGCCACCTTTCTACCTTTCCATTTGATTGGGGGTGATAGGTTGTAGTAGCCCAATGTTTAGCACCCAAGGTTTTTGTTAGTTCACTAAATAATTGGCTTTCGAATTGCCTACCTTGGTCCGTTGTAATGCTTTGGGGTACTCCAAATCTAGCAATCCAGGTTGTATATAATTGAGTAGCTACTGTTTGTGCTGACATCTCAATTAATGGAATTGCTTCTGGCCATCTAGTTGCACGGTCAATCATCGTAAGGAGGTATTTATGTCCTTGTGATGGGGGTAATGGACCCACTAAATCTATGTGAAGGTGTTTAAACCGATCGGTTGGTCTAAACCTTTTGAATGCAGATCTCGTATGTCTGCCAATTTTGGCTGTCTGACAATTCAGACAGGCACGGGCCCAGTTGTTACAATCTGAATTTATTTTGGGCCATACAAATCTCAAGGTCATGAGTTTTGTAGTACTACGAGGTCCAGTGTGTGATAGGTTATGCACACTGTCAAACGCCATTTTTCTGTATTTTAATGGAATAAATGGACGTTCTTTACCAGTTGACACATCACATATTAGTAGTAATTTTGTGTCAGGGAGTTTTCTCAGTTTTAGTTTAAGACCTGTGGTGTTGGAAGATAGCAATTTTTGCAATTCTTCGTCTTCTAGTTGGTCTTTTGCTATTTCGGCATATGGTAACTGAGATGGAGTTGTGATAGCTTCAATTCGACTTAAGGCGTCAGCTGGTTCATTCAGCTCTCCTTTGATGTACCTTATGTCAGTCGTGAATTGACTAATGAATTCAAGCTGTCTTATTTGGCGAGGTGAGGCATGCTCACTTCTTTGCTCAAAGGCATGTGTTATGGGTTTATGGTCCGTATACACGGCGAAACATCTACCCTCTACATGGTGTCTAAAATGCCTTATTGCTATATTTATTGCCAATAACTCCCGATTGTAAGTACTATAATTTTTCTCAGTTTTGGAAAGTTTCCTCGAGAAAAAGGCAAGTGGTTGATTGGTGTTATCCTTTATTTGGTATAAGGTTGCACCTATTGCAAAATCGGATGCGTCTGTTGAGATACAGAGTGGAAGACTGTCATCCGGGTGAGCCAGTAACGTTGCGTTGGCTAGCATGTTTTTTGTATTTTCAAATGCTAGTTCTGCCTCTTCAGTCCATTCAATGGGCATTTTGTCGCGCTTTTTATTGGTTTTAATAAGGGCGAACAGTTTGCCTTGTTCTGAAGCAGCGTTTTTTATGCAACATCTGTAAAAATTGATCATTCCTAGGAACCTTCGAAGTTCTGCAACGTTCTTGGGTTTAGGAAATTTCAATATAGGCTCTACCTTTGTTTTCAGGGGGGCTATACCTTCGGGTGTTATTTGGTACCCGAGAAAGTCAATACTGTTTCTAGCAAATTCGCTTTTAGGTAAATTGACCGTAAGGCCGGCAGTGTATATACGCTGTAATACGGCTCTTACGTTTTTCTCGTGTTCATTAATTCCACCTTCTGAGCATATGCATATGTCGTCTAGATAAGCATATGCGAATGGTAAGTCCCTCAATAGCTGATTCATGAAACATTGGAAAGTTTGAGCAGCATTTCTAAGCCCAAATGGCATTCGCAAGTATTCGAATAAGCCAAATGGAGTGATGAGTGCTGTCTTGCAGATATCTTTTTCGGCCATTGGTATGTGGTGGAAGCCCCAATTAATGTCTATTTTAGTAAACATTGTTTTACCTTTCATATTGTTATTGAAATCCATTATATTGGGTACGGGGTATTTGTCTGGAATGGTTTTAGCGTTCAGGGCTCTATAGTCCCCGACGATTCTCCATGTTCCATTAGCCTTTTTGGTCATATGTATTGGTGTAGACCATGAGCTGTTAGAAGGTCGACAAATACCTTCTTCTATCATTTTAGAAAATTGCTTCTTGGCTTCAGCAAGTTTGTCGGGTGGCAATCTACGTGCCCTTGCTGAGCAAGGCTGACCCCTTGTTTCTATTACGTGGACTGTATCATGTTTGTATGTCGGATGTTTCCTTATTGATGGTAATAAAATACCTGGATATTCATTCAGTATGTTTAGGAAATTTTTATCTACAGTTGCACAACTTCCAATGGAAGTATCTAGTAATTTGTAATTTTTTGTTATACCTTCCACGTATTTGCCAGTGGTTAAGTCGATTAAACGTTTATTTTTTAAATCGACTACCAACTCGTAGTGAGCAAGAAAATCTGCTCCAAGTATTGGTTGTGATATATCAGCTATTGTGAAATCCCAAGACATGTCCCTATGGAGACCAATGTCTATTTTGCAATGTTTTTTGCCATATGCAGCGAATGTATGTTCGTCAACTGCATTTAGTTTGGATTTCGGAGAAAATTTCTTATGTTTATTTTTAGCTGGTAAAATGCTGAGATCAGCACCAGAATCTATGAGGAATTTTCTCCTTTTTGTCCTGTCCGTGATGAACAGGCGGCGAGAGAATTTGGGCGAGGGATCGGTAGCCACCGATATGACCCCTTGGTCTAGTTTGACTTACTAGTCTGTTCTCTCTTTTCGATCTCTGCGAGGAGAGTTTTCTTCTCCTGCGCGTCTTGGACCATTCTCTCCGCCCATCGTTTACAGCGGGTGTTGCAAGCCTTCGCTTTTTCTCCATATCGATTTTGGTAGAAGCAAAGAGCTGCTGACCAGTTTGGATCTAGTTTCTTGGGAGATTTGGATCTCCTCGGAGGTGTTGGACTCCTATTTTTATCATCTCTCCGTCCTCGAGAGCGTGACTGCCTGTTGTTATAGCTTTTATTTCTATTGGGGTTACATCCCCGGCTCTTGGATCTGTTGTTGAAGTTACTCCTAGCAGATGTATAGTCTCTAGCCTTGCGAGTTTCCATTTTTAACTCAGCTATTTCGGCTCGGAGCTTACTCAGTTTGTCTGCTGGAGCTGCTGTTGCTTGGATGGCAGGTTTCCCTGTATACTCCATTGCAGTTTCTGCAGCTTTGGCTAGTGCTAGAAGGTTGTCATCGGTCCTTGCATTTGTCAGATTTAAAGCACCCAGCGATTGTACCACTGAAGCTGGTAGCTGCTCACAGAATCTATCTGCAATTACCATTGGAGAGACATGGTTATCACCTTTTTTAACCAGTTTCGTCATAAAAACGGTTGGTTTGTCGTCTCCAATTGACATCCCACTCAATAATTGCCTTATTTCCTGGCGTTGAGTGGTACCAAAGGTTCTTCTTATTTTCTGAATGAACCATTCATACGGGTCTTCCTCATCTTCCAGACAGTCCATTATGTCTGGGCAGGCCCGAATTATTTCGGCTGGCATACTACCACAAAGTTGCTGGTAGCGCTCATCACGGGGAATTTGCTCAACCCTGAAGCAGCCTGTCAGTTGCATGAGCCATGTTTCTACGTCTTTGGGTAAGAACGTAGGAAGTTCAACTCTCCTTTTCTTATTTTGGAGGTTGCCAAACAATTTCTGTTGTTTGTTCAAGGCTTCTTCTACACTAGCTTTAATGAGATCTTGAATTAGTTTTTCTTGATTTTCAGCTTCTTTGGAAGCGATGGTTCGAACAGCTGCTTGCCTAGCTATATTTTGAGCTGGCTGATCAGCAGTTTCAGCAAAATTTTCATCTACCATTGTGAATAGATTCAACTTGTTAGAGGATCCTAGATGTACGAATCGTGGGTTACCACGATTGGTGAGACGTTTCCTTATTTTTAGGCGTGTTCCGTTACCCTTCCAAGTGGACAATGTTTATTTTGGAAAGGGGGGTCGATTTCCCACAGTCAGTCTCCAAGTGAAGAGTCCAGAGAAGAATTCCGCTAGACAAGCGCGATTGCTCGCACTAGCAGGCCAGCGGTATTCCGCCAGCTAGCGTTTTCACGCCTGCTTCCTAAAAAAATTCCCAACGTAAGAAATCATGTCGGGGTCACCAGGCTGTGGGTTCACCTCTAAAACCCACAGACAAATGGATGCGGACTTGCGTGTTCGGATATTACCAATTTGGTAAGGCAGCCAACCTTTTATATTATCCTGAACCGGCGACTAGCGAAAGACATCGCCGGTGTATAAGCTAGGCTAAACACGTACGTCATCCGCAAGTATCGAGAGATAGGCACGCGTTTTGTGTTTAGCCTAGACCGCGGCACGTGCGTATTCGTATGCACGTCCGCGCTAGGCTACGTTCGTAACACGTTGGCTAAACAGAGAACGAATTTCGTCTGTTTAGCCTAAGTGCTACGAGCGTCTAAATTGTTTTAACGTCCGTAGACTTTATTATGCGGACTTGGTGATGGACCAAGTCCGCGGTCTGTCGACTGGGGCCGAGCCCCGAAAGAAGGGAGGACATGGTCCCCACAATGATTTTGTCAACCGATCTGGTATACCTAGGGCCCACAATTAAATTGCTGTGAGCTCCCAATTCTCGAAATTTCCCAATTTTTTTCTAAATTTTAGTTAGTCTTGTAATTATGTCGCTTACATATTTATAGACTTCAGGCATTACATCTTTTCTTATTTTTCTCATTTGTAAGTATAACGATAACTAACTTTTTCAACAAATTTTCGAACAAATTAATGATTACAAAATAAAACGAAATTTCACCAAATTGATTCGGAACTTTTTGCCGGAAAAATATTGTGTACTTCTTCTCCGAACTAGAAGAGTCGAACCAGAA
This sequence comes from Ericerus pela, assembly GCA_011428145.1. Lineage (NCBI taxonomy): Eukaryota > Metazoa > Arthropoda > Insecta > Hemiptera > Coccidae > Ericerus > Ericerus pela. The sequence continues at coordinate 445,045 of WOFM01000027.1, forward strand.
GGAAAAATTCTGAATTACGAAATTTTGCAGAGTTATAAAGTGCATAATGAAATGCTTTTGAAACTTGTTTGGTTTATGAGTCGTAAAATAAAATTTTTGAAATATTTTGAGTCTTAACGGTTAATGTTACTTCTTTTTTATTTAACTTTTTTCTTTTTTTTTACTCCACTTTTTCGTTTTTATTCGCTTTTATATCATTCAGGGCGCCCAACTTTTCAAAACGGATAAATTTGAGATACTTTTTTAAAAAATCTGGTAATTTCCTGTTAAAGCTAATTTATTATAACGAAATAGTAAAAAGTATACAAAACATAATTTTTGAATTAAACGAAGGAATACAGTAGGTTCCTACAGAGGTAAGAGAAGTTTATTTAAATGATATCTACTTCAAAAAATTAACAGGAATCTTTCGCGATCCATAACATATTTTGTAATTAAAAATAATTGAGAATATTCATTTTTAATCCGTCGAAAATTTTATATTATACCCTAATTAATGAAAGTTTAGTTCTGAACGTAAGAAATTATAAAGAAATTTCGGAATATATAACACCATTATATTATATTAGGTATATTATTATTTCATACAATTATGGTCAATTGGTGGTATCATTTATGTCTGGAGGAAGAGAGATCGATTATAATGAAATCTTCTTTCAAATTTAGTCAATAGATACGTACTTATAATGGTTTTCGCCTAAAATTTCACGTTATAGATTAGGTAATAAGTACGAAATAAAAATGAAAAGAGGAATATCAGACAAATAGGTAGGTAGGTGTAAGTACTTACAGGTAGAATTTAAAATTTGTTTGTTTTTCTCTATGCTCCAATTACATGAGTGATAGGAAAGATAAAATTAATTTGTTCATCGTTTAATAATTCTATTATCCTAATAGAGAATCAGTTTTCAGGAAAATAAAAATAAAATATAGTTAATGAAATGAAAGAGCTTCACTGAATCAAACTGATACATACCTTCAATCTTTGTCCTTTGGACGTTTGAGACTCAATTATGCCATAACCGCTACACCAATTTATCTGAAATTCGGCACAAAGAAAATTCACTTGTTATATTGAAAAGTATGATTTTACATGTTTATGTGTCATTGCATATATGTATGTGCAATGTTCACACAACATTTCATCTTTTCACACAATGTTTTGCATGATTATGTCGATGTTCTTACTTTATTCAAGAGTGAGTGTTTTTGTGTTTTTGTGTTTGTGTGTTTGTGTGTCTTTGAGTCTATGTGTCTCTGCAATTGTTGAACCCTTTGAAATACAAAAAATGGGAATTAAGAAAATTTTTTCAAATAATATCCAGTAAGTAATACAACGTAGGTTATGTATTTGGGGCCCTGAATTCGAATATTGGGTCAAATTTTAGATTGAATTAATAATTTTTCGTCATTTTGGGACCACAAAAAATGGGTTGACAAAATTTTTTCACATATTATCGAATGATACATCGTTGGATATTCGAATTTTGAATCCAATTTTTAACTGAATAAATTTTTGGCATCTTTGGACCACAAAATGGGAGATCAAGAAAATTTGTTTCACACATTAGATAATAAGTGATACATCAAAGGATTCGTTTTCTGAGGAGTTTCATTCAAATTTTGGATGCATATTTTAATTGAATGAGTTGTTGGCCTCTTTGGATCATAAAAAGTGGTCAAGAAAATTTTTTTCATTTGTTATTGAATGATATTGCAGAATACATTTGTTTCAGATGGAAAGATTAAATTTTGGGTCCAATTTTGGATTAAATCAATTACTGGTTTTGTTGGGATCACAAAAAGAGGCTCAAGATTACTTTTTCTCACATTAGAGAGGGATAAATTATAGTAAGTATAAATGTTTTTTAAGGGGTTCAATTCAATTTTCGCCTCCATTTTGGATCTAAGAATTAGGTTAAGATAAGTATTTAGTAGATTATCCCATGATAAATACGTTAGTAGGATGTGCTTTTTGAGGTGCTAAATTTAAATTTTCTCACTCATTTGAATTGAACCAACTTTTGACATTAATTTACGACCAAATAAATGGGGATAATATTTAGAAAATGAGGTAAACACAAACAAAAAAGTCATCTTGTCGGCCAAGCTGCGGGTGAGAGCCAGTAATGCATAATAACCAGCAAGCTCCCCTAATAATTTTTCTGCCCCTACCTCAATAATTTCACCAAGTCAGCCCTACTACACATAATTTTTTTTGGCCCACAAAATTTCAAAAGTTGACACGTTTTTAATGACAGCAAAAATTATTGGAAAATTTTTAAGTTGCAACACCGTTCTTTCATTTGTCTATGCAACATTTTCAATAGCCTACGATAATTGGACTGAAAATATACTCGTATTTTAAAGAGCAAGTCGGCAAATTACAAACCAGCGTATATAGTTATAACCACTTCTCTGCGCATTCCATAGAGCCAAAATTTCTTAGTACGACGTAGAAGTTGAGGAAGGCACGAATCTTAATAACGATAAATCGAATGAAACAAGACGTTTTCTGGAGAAGTTCGAGCAACTTTCACGCTTTTGTTGGCTGAAAATATAGGTATAGGCCGCATAGAAGCATATAGGTATACGTACACCACAATACAGCGACGATAAATAAAATATAGGTACCTATCCGTTATAATGCTCTGATACTAATTTCTAACACTTATTGAGGGATGTACGCAGCAAGAGGAGAGAATGGAAAAAAAACTGAATTTATATTTTGCACACCTGATGATTACCTATTTCCAACGTCGATTAAATTTTAACGCCACATCTGGAATACGAAAATATGTAAGTATTATTGTATAGACATTTATGTGCAAGATGTAAACGTCGCCGAAAAAATTAATGATTTGCACTATGCCGCCACATTTTTCCGTCTTCTCATTTTTAAATTTCATCAACGAGCGAAGCGTGAAAAAATTTCAAATTATCTTTCTACGTCAGTAGATTTCAATGAAAATAAAACGCTTTTTTCATTTAATGGTATCTTCTTCTTCCTCTTTTTCTTTCTTTGTTCTTTTTCCGACAAATCGTTCCAGCTACGTTTAAAATTTGTTTCGGCCACTTTACAAGCAAGCTCCAATACAAACAAAAAATATATAAAATAAATATTATTACTAAACATCGCCGAAAAGAATAAAATATTCGAAAAACCTGTACTCGCATCTACGACTTACATTTTGGGTTCGGTAATGCAGAAAAAAATTAAAATTTATAAAAGTTACACATTGTGTTTTCTGAGAAGCTCCCCCCCCCTAGGAAATTCAACCTTTTATAGTTAACCTTAAGACAAAAAAAAAAATGTTTAATATACATCATGTGTCTTAATCTCGTCGGTCACGGAGTCAGGCACACTAAAAGCATGACAATAAAATAAATTTACTAAAAATTATTTATTTGATTACATCAGCCCATATTTCTGATGGTTATGGCTTGCCTTACGTAAATAATTAAATTTTCAAAATTATATTAAAATAAAAAATCGCTGTGAGTACCGACGTTAGCCACCTAGCATAGGTCCGTGTAGCACTGGGACCTAAATTTTGACTCTTTTTTCACTATTTTCTTTCGTTTCTTGCGCTCATATGACAAATGGAGTTACAGCTGGCTACCAAAAACTTGGACCACCGTCTTATTTCTGTTGCCTTAAGGTCATCTCATTTTAAATTCATCTTTTGTCACTTATATTTTGGACACTATGTCTCGAACAATGGCTTCTTTTCCATACGTCATTACTAAAATTCACCTTCCAAATTTAATTCTTTTTGAAATCTCTTGATTAAATCGTGGTCTTAGTTTGTTGTTCTTGCCTTTCAAGTATATCGGCATCTCCGTTCTTCATAAATAATTTCGTGCACGATTAGCATTTTGTACTTGAAATTTTTTCTTATTCCTTCAATTGGTTTCCTTCTACACCACAAACATGTAGTAACTCTCTATGTTGATGGTTTTAGCCTCATTTTTCTACAAAGTGGATCTTGGCGCAGTGTTTCTAAACTGGTTTTAACTTTGCCTTCCTTTTTTTTCTTGACAGAGTAGCAATATTAAAACAAAAAACACTCTGTAAACCTTTTTTTGCTCCATCAATCAAGTCAGACAGAGTTTGACCTCCGTATGAGTAGGTAGTTTATTTTTTTCTTCTATTTGAATTTTTTTTGATTACACCATATATTTCTTATTGATGGCTTGATTTTTCATTCTTAGGAAACTGGCCCAAGATAAATTTTATTCAGGTTGATTCAGTACTAATGAATGCCTACTCAGTTTCTCACACAGCTAAATTTGGTTCTTTTTCATTAAATTTAATGCTTGGTTTAAAGTGATCCAAATAGATTTTGGCTAGCTGTGCAAGTTGAGACTAGGTTTACACACATTCACCTAATTGTTGGTGAATGCACTTGGTTTTTTACTTAATTGAGTGATGTTGAAATTATGTAGGTTCATGTATGGGTAGATTATGCCACCGGGGGCCACATACCACATTACTCACCACAACAAATAAAAAAGTTCCTTTCACTCTTCCCTGTCTTGTACAGCAAAATTTCTTGGAACCCCAAAGATGTAGTATAAAATCTAAGATAATTGATAGGCCAAATTCCTTCAAAATTATCATTGCCCAAAGTTAATAAAGACAGAGAAAAGTGAAGAGGTTCTCCCTTGTTCTTTCAGGTGAGCAGGGCTTATTCACAAAGTATTAAATATAATAGAGGACGCTTGTGAAATAAAAAGTAGCATCACTTTTAAGACAAAATATCCTTACTCCTACAGAACTATACAATTTTAAATTTGATTTTTGCCTGCAAAATTCATGTTTTTTGTGGTTTCTGAATTAATAGTTACATTTATTCATTCATTAATTCAATTATTTGAAAACAAAATTTATGGTTATAGTCAATAGGCCCCAGTTTGGGTCAAACTAATTTGAATTTGGTACTGTTCAAGTGGGAACAGCTTCAAGAAAATTTTCTTTCCTCATAACAGTGTTTAGATGGGCATGCGTCTTCTATGATATTAATTAATACTCTGTAGGTCAATTATAAGTCTAAAACTCTACATAATTATTCAAATTATAATTTAATTTTAAAACAAATTTTTAAATGTCATTCTCTCAGTATATTTAGCTCCTTAAAATGGCTGAGACCACAACACAGTTTATTGAACATTTTTTATTTAATATAAAAGTTTACTAAATACTGTCAAAATGAAGGAGCGATTTCTTCAAGAAACACCTTATATAACTTTGACTTCTTTCTTTTAGTGTATTTTTCAAAGAAAATACTGCTTTTGTAAAAATCTATTATAATACATTTCTCAAGGAACATAGTAAAAAAACATATTATGCAGAAAAAAGTATGTAATATATCAGAAATGGAAAACTCAAAATTTAATTTTAAAAATTCATATACCATTTTTTTGATGTTTTACTCGAAAAATCGAAGGGGACAAAAATTATGTAGTAACAAGACTTGTTCAATATTTATAGCTAAAAGTGTTTAATTTTCAAGGTTTAATAAAAACTTAGTGTTGAAATTGGAATAGTGTGACATTAATTCTCTAAAAAGGTTATTTGATTTTCTAGGGCAGAACTCAAAAAAACTTTTTTACTTTAAAATTTCCAAATTTCCAAATTTCCAAAAGTATACCTAGCCAGACCTGCCTGAAAAACGTATTATACAAGAAAATGTTAAATCCAGCAACGTTTCATCCGGGAAATTTTACATAACTTTAATATGACAAATCAAGGAACCACAAAAAACCGAGTAATATGCGGGAAAACGTCTTATGCGAGAATATATTAACAGGGTTTTATTTTCAGTGTAGTGGCGGGACCTGTAGAAAAGCCCCGATCCTGAGTCATAGATTACAAATATATAGATCACTCAAATTCTTCTGATCTCGATATAACTAGGTACCTACATAATTTAGTAAGTATATAATTATTATATTCCACTTTTTACTCATTTTGACAATTTTGGAAAATCTGTGAAGCCTTCGATTTTTAACCTAAGATAATAGAACATTATTAGAAGCTTTTATAGGCTCAATATTTGTGTTAAAACTTTTGTAATATATTCAATAGTTTCGGAGGAAGGGGTTTTAAAAGTTTTGCAGCAATAACCGCTATAAATTGAAAGATCATTTCCTGAAATTTTACGGTAGTTAAAAAACTATAAAGGGCATATTTGGTATTGAATTTGAGCAAAATCCATCCTCAGGTTTTCGAGTGGCAGCCTTTATAAAAATTTTACGCTTTTGAAAAATACACACTTACCCGTAGACACACGGAAAACTTTAAGATTTGCTTCATGAACAAACGCTAAATATAGAAATATGCTAATGGAACTTGGAACCATAGCATTAATGATTTTACATTTTTCTCAAAAAATATTATCTCGAATAGGTATTTGGTTATAACAGCCACCCATCTTTGATTTATACGATGGTGTATTTTTCATCGACTACTTACTGCATCGTCTATTATTTTCTTCTCTTTTTTTTTTTTTTTTTTCTAAAATGGACTATTCGAGAAAAACTCTCCCATTATTTAAACTTTGCTTTAAACAAGTTTTTTTTTAATTATTTTCACAAGAAAATAAAAATATATTTATTACTCTTTCGGTAGAACCAAAATTTTAGGTACGAAGACAAAAGTATAGAAATCAATTTTGATGGAAAACTACTAAGAGATGACCAAACATAAACAAGTTTCGTTGAAATGCTTTATTATGTAAAAATATGGGAAAGAATACGAAATTTTCAGATAATGGAAATGTAGGCTTTCTATTTTTCAAAAAGTTGAATCCGTTGTTGTCGCTATACCACGTACTTAAAACAATACCACTTTCATCATTTGAATAAGGAATGGGAATTTTAAGGGAAATTCGAACCAGCTTCATAAATAGGCCTACACTTAAAAAATAACTTTTTTTTACTTTGAAAAATCAAGTTATAGTGTAGTTTTAATCTTAGAAATCAAATAATCACAAATACTTATTAATACTACTCAATTTTTTTCAACTACCTATTTTTTTTTCTCGTATATTCATACGCCTTGTCTAGGCTATTTTATTACATGACAGTTCTAAGAAGAGAGAACGAAAGGAAGGGGCAGTAATAAATTTTCTACGAGTTCTTATCATTTATAGCTTATTTTCATCCTACTGGCAGTACTTGCTCGTCTCCTACTCGTTGCTATTAAAAATATTTTTGTCACTTTTTTTGCGAAAATCCATTCAAATTCCCTCTTTTGTTTCAATAAGATCCAAAAAATACTGAAAATCTGAACAAAGATAACTTTTCAAGTAACTTTGCCATAACATTTTGAAAAATAACTTTTCTAGAATACCGAGTCCATGACCCAAATAAGAGAAGTTAATCCCCTTAAATAAAAAATTTCAACAGTAATAATTATTTAAATCTCCGTGAATATTTGATTTTAACAAACAGTGCCACCAGTGAATGTATCTGAAAGGGCATTGTCTATTTTTTTCATTCATCACAATGACATAATATAGATTATTTGATGGAATTCTAAATATCTGTCTAAAAATTTTTTTACTTAAAGCCATAAAGGATTAATTGATAAATACTATTAATCTTCTTTCACATCCCACAATAGGTTAATATCTGTTGCTAATCGCAGGAAAAGATAAGATTATCTAATAACATGATGGATCTATGTAGGGTGTGCCTTATTTTATTATTCTTAAGAAAATATTTTATTTTTTACTTTATCACTTATTTCGGCTCCTACAGTAGTCAGTTCATGGCAAGATGATCCCTACGCCTTGAGGCAACGTTTGAAAATATCAATTTAGGTATTTTTAATTTTGTATTTCAATTTTCACGTATTTTACTAATAATATTCAGATGTGTGGCAAAAATGCATACTTAACCAATGTAAAATTGTAAAGTTATTGCAGGTTGCGTTTCGTCCTAGGCCTCTACTTTTGACAGACGGATTAGCTTTATTCTTTATGGCAAAAAGTGCTGTTCTAAAATTTTTTTTGGTGCTATTCTGCCAATATTCAAGTCTTACGTTCTTTTCATTGTTATATGTTGTCACGTGAGATAGAAAAAGCCCACTAAAAGTTTTTAGATCAATAAAGAATACGCCTATTATAATGCTTTGAAAGAACTGAGGTGCCTGAATAATACCGGCTTTCAACTACCAGGACGACATTTTGCTTTTGGCCTGCTGAACTCTCCAAATTTTTTTTAATTTTTCTTACTATTTGTTTGGATGCACCCACACAAAGTGTCTTTGCTGAAATTAACTTATTTGTTTTTTTAACTGTCTCCAAAAACAGAAGAGGTTTATCAATTTGATCCTTTGAGTAATATAATAATTACCTATGTTCTCTTTTTTTTTTTGTTAGTATTTGTTCCAGCATAATATCTCAACGTAGGGACCTACTGTGATGAATTTTTTTATAAATAATAGAGGGTATAATCTCACGGTGGTTCCATTCAGTTGTTTTTAGAATCGATGAGATATTTTTAAATTATCTATAAATAAAATACTGTTAATTTTAAAGTAATATTGCCTCTAACACTGAAAAAAAATATCATTAAAATAAGATATAATTTAAAGATGAGGGAAATGTTTTGAAGTTTTTAATGGATAGTAGTTATTTTTGATAGAAGTGTACAAATTAGGTGATTTTGATCTGTGTGTGATTTTTGTAGCATGAACCAAAGGCAAATGATGCAAATCACTCAGACTCAATCACCTACAATATACAAGCGTGTCACATACTATTTTTTGCAAAACCCCCTCCCCCTAAAAAACACAAAATAATTTAGATAAATAAATATTTTTGCTATTGGGAAATATATAAGTGCAAACTATCCCTCTAATTTGAGCCAGACCTTGTGGCATAATGGTTAAGATCTTAGCTCTCCAATAGAGATGTCAGAGATTCAAATCACTGCAGAAAAGGTGAAACTTTTATGGAAAAAAAAAATATATATATATAATATAAGAAAACGACGACGTATGATATGTGCAGTAAGCAGGACCAGTGTATAAAATGACGCATGTGTCCAGGATAATGTATAAAGTGAAAACTGATGTATGACATAAGTACTTCATACATCGGTCCTAAATGATTCTAAAATCGCCTTCTTTATACATCCTCAATGTGCATATAAAAATTAAGTTTATGAACAAGTGTTGTGTCGTGAGAGATATTCACACAAGAAGGTCTTTAACAGAGTTTGCATGTTCTGCCACTTCCTACTGTAAAGTATGGGAGAGCCAAATCCTCAGCAAGCACTGGTGATTTTGTAGCCAGTTTCGAGAGTTTATATACCAATTTTGGCACACGCACACAGACACACATACGTACGTATATGTACATAATTATGTCATACGTTACGTTGTTTCTTGCCTCCGTTGAGGTGATAAGAAACAACGTAGCACATTTGGTACTGGGCTGTGACATCACCGAGATTGTTATCAGGTAATTGATCTCAGCCCATGCAATGTATCTTACCTGTACGTACGTACAGGTACAAACATACAAACGCACAAGTGTGTTTATGTTTTACATTATATAGACGATTATTGCCAGCCTTTGGGCAGCAACTGTTGTTGAGGGGTGCGAGCCACTAATACCTCATACGAGTGATGTCCCCACATGTTACAAAAATGTATATTACATACCAAGGTTCAAAAGTGAGCATTTAAGTATACGTGAGAAATTATATGTAAATGAGTGCAGCTGCAATAAACAATTCCCGAGTCATGTAAACCCACCTTTGAACTTTATTGAGAAATATCATTACAGTAAAACTCAATGAAAATTATTAAGACAAAATTCAACAAAAATTATTCAATTAAAATGCAAGGCGCATGCGCCAACTACAAATGTTTCGTTGTTTCCATCCTAATAACAAATTGATCAGTGTTGCCAGGCCAGTACAAGCCAAAGCACTACAAAGTGGCTCTTGAGGACTCATATTTTATATAATTAATGTTCAGAAAGCAATAAAACATTAAAACTCAATAAAAAAAAAAAGGCCTTACAAATTAATTCACCTGTTTTTTCAATTTCCTTCATACAGCAAACCAATTTTTCCTTCCAATCCCAATATTCTTCCAGTTGCTACTTTTGTGTTCCTAAAAATTACCAAGTGTTATTTAATCAATAGAAAATTACATTTTAATGGCCTGTGAAAATAAAAATTTATGTCTTCCTATGTATTGTTAATGATTGGTATTTATCAGTTTACAACCACCATTATTTTATAAGCTCACATATCCATTACAACTGGTTACAGCAATCTGTTCTACTGGCTACAACAAACTCCGGCCCCAACAAACAAATTATCAATCAACAACTTTGCACGCGTATCACACATTATTTTTTATTACACCCTTCACCTCCCTAAAAAAAAACAAAACGGTCAATAATGACAAAAATTCGTTTTTTTTAGAACATATAGAATAATTAGTAATAAAATATTTATTTTTTTTTAACCAAACAATAGCCGCACCCCTCTCAATCCCGCAGACCACAGAAAAAATTACTCAAAAAATATTTTTTAGAACCAAATAATTAACTTAATAATTTATTTTACTTTAGAAAAAACAAAAAACTGAGAAAGTAGTCGAGCCGTGCGAGCAAGTCAACTCGAAAGTGCGCATGCGCCCAGCAATATTATTTCAAGATACTGAAATTTTTTACTTTTTGTTCAGCCAAAGGCATTAATAAACCTATTTTTCTATTAAGTGATGCAACGAAGCAAATTAATCGTACATCTTCAATTAGTTAGGTAACATCATTTATTACCTACTTGAAGAAATATTGATCGCCACAACTATAGCTACTAGGTACGTTGATTTGCGCCATCTTTTTATGAGAACAACTACATCGCATTTCCATTATTTTTTTCCTAGCTCCGGAATACGTTAAAGCTGTGTCAATACAATCGTAAGTTTCTGCCTACAAGCTAATTAAATATACCTACACAATATTCCCAAATGTCGCCTTAAATATCTCCTAAATAGAACTATTTTAGATAGAATTTACTTTTTTATTAGGTATAAATGCGTTTAGCTCAGTGATGAGCTCTCTCTCACCTTTCCATACACTCATTCAGTTAGTTTAATTTGTTCACAAAATTTCGATTAAAACAACCGGGGCTATTGTACGCTGCTCACAATTAACAGTGACGAACAGATACACATTCTTGAGCTCATGATATTGAATTCCCAAACATCTTTGATTATTCTCCGAATTGTTTCAGCTTAATCAAAAGACATTTATGAAGATATTGGCATCCATTAAGAACGATAACACCGTACTTAGGTAATATAGATTCGATTGCTCATGTGGAATTGGTATTTTGGTAAAAGCGATTTCCCTCTGAAGTTTCGATGCAAAACATTGCCATTTATGAAGAACCTCAAAGTAGCTTATCTTCTCTTGTAACCTGGTATTATGAAACGAGCAAATCGAAATGTTTAATAACATCGGTACCTAGGTAGGTCTGTCATCAATACGATTCTTACAAGTAGAATGATAAATGTGTGAAATTGAGTCTCAATTATCGAAAGTTTATTTATTAAAATTTTGAAAATGCTATCAAAAGTTAAAAGCAGGTACCTACTTCGAAAATAAACTTAAAACAAAAATCAATTTTGACCTGTTACGATGGACGAAATACACCAAAGTTGATAAGTCTAAAATATATTCCAATACAAAGTAGATTATACATAAGTATACCAAATGATAAGATACTGAGAAAGCAATAGTCGTCTACGTTTAATGAAGCCTATTCTCAACCAGAGTACGATGAGGAGCATTAGTCGTAAGTTCATGTCGGGTGATGATAAGGAGTTACTCGAGGTACTGACAGACGAAATGGCGAAAGAAATGAATAGGCTCAATATAAGCATACATAATTTTTTATGCTACACCTGTTTATAAACTCTATTTTTATATGCACCTTGACAATGTATAAGGCAGTCAATTTTAGAACCAATTATGATAGATGTATAAAGTACTTACTTTAGTACATCGCCTTGGGCGCACGCGTCATTTTATACACTGGTCTTAGTACTGCACCTTGCCTACGTCATTTCCTTTCATTTTTTATTTTATTTTATTTTATTTTTTTCGTAAAAGTTTCTCCATTTCGGGGATTCCAACTTCTGAGTTCAGCATTGGTAGGCCAGCGCCATAGCCACTTTGCCACAAGGTTTCGTTGAAAGGATGGAGATTGTTTGCGATTGTGTTTTCTCATTTGCAAAAATATATTATTTTTTTTATTTTTTTTATTTTTTTATTTTTTTTTTTAGGGGAAGGTGTTGCAATAAATAGTGCGTGACTCACATGTATATATATATGATTGATTCTCGTGTGATTTGCATCACTTGCCTTCGGCTCGTGCTGAAAAAATAACACTCGGATCAAAATCATCTACTTTATACCCTTGTATCACAAATAACTATTTATAAATTTGCGTTCAGCTGATCATTTTTCGGTTTTCGCTGTACTTGACGAATGTGCTGCATTTTTTTTTGTCATTCATATCATTAGGTATGCTTTAGTGTCTTTTGTTTCTTTAACTGATTTTTCCAGCAGTTTTCATCTAATCTAAATTCTTATTCGACTCATAACTATATATAAGGCTATATTATAATCTTATTTTATGTATTGTTCATAATCATAACATTTCTTATTTTTTCACCTTTTGCGTCAATCCATAGAAATTAAATTATCTCGAAAATTTTCGAATACTATTACAGACATGAAATGAAGTGAGACGAGGCTTTTTATTCGAAGACTCGAATATTTGAGAAATTTCATGCAGTTAAGCAACAAAATACGTTCAAATCATTTATAGCGTTTTTTTTTTTTTCAAAAAAATTTTCTCCGCACTATAATAAAAACGAACACAATACCGAAAAATAACAATAAAAAGATGAAATTCTTCGTCACACTCACACCGAATGAAAAGAAACATGGGGAAAAAAACCAATCCACCTAACAAAAATAACTCACAAAAACTCTAGCGTAGCAGACCGCACTAAAAAATGTAGCTTTTCTTAAACAAAATAAATAAATAAACATATACAAAAAAAAAAATCATTTAATATCAAAAGTACTTATTTGGCAGCATATTGAGTAAGAATTAGGGGAATGCGTTCAAAATGAAGAGTCAAGAAAATTCAAAATTAATTGTATTATGAAGTTATAGAAAACGAACACGAGCTACTAAATTATTTCTGAGCAAATAAAACAAGTGAGCCTATTGCCATACAGCTTTTTTGTTTCATCTGGAACCATCCCTACTTTTCTTTGTAATATTATTGAATATTTTTAACATTGGAAATGTTTAACCTGAAGACCACAGCAAAAAGATGACGTCATAGGTAACGAAAAGTGAAAACAAAGTTTCCAACAAAAATTTATAAAAATGTCAGAAACCTAACAAAAAAATTCCCTAAGTATTCAAAATCAAATACATCCAATCCAAGAAGTTTTGAAATAGAAAACCAGATAATTAAGTTTCAATCCCCCCTCACATAGGATATTTCACGAAAAAATCATAATTACGAAATACTTTCACGTGGGAATAGTGTTTATTTAACAAAATAAAAATTGAATACAAAAATTATTTCTAATGCATCCTCGACTGTGCAAGAAACGCAAATCGTATAAATTTTTTAAATCACTTCTACAGCCCCTAAGCCGTTTAATTGAAACCAAATTTTGTAGAATGTTAGAATATAATATTAAATTCGATGTCTGCTATACTAAATTTCGCGACTATTGCTTAAAAATTAGGCCCTTTAGAACCATAAGTACCAAAAAAGCCGTATAATAGAATATACAAAACGCACTATCTGGCTAATCTCGACCAAAATTAATCATATTTGTTCTTTTTTAGATGTAAATGAGTCCAAAATTTCATAATTATCGGATAAAAATTGCAATTTGTAGGTACCATGTTCAACAGAAATGTGTGCATGTATACGTATGTAATAATGAATTTCAACTAATAGTTCCAAAAGTGTCCTGAAATCATGAAACGAAAAACGAACCAACCCTCGATCCCAGGTTTTAATAACAGATAAATTTTAGTATGAAGATTTTCTTCAAAAACCTTCATAAAAATAAATAAATGGCCCTGAACGACTGAACTGAATGGTAGATATTAAATTCAGGTGTAGAATACAGATTTGTTTCTCTTTCAATGACCATCGAAACGCGAGCTTTGAGAGTTAAAATGTTGTTGTTTTTGTTGTTGTTGTTTTTTCTATACTTACCGTATAATACAGAAAGACAAGAAGTTTCAAGTTTATAAAAGTTTTTTGATTGAAAAGAAAGTAAGTGTTCAAAAATAAATGTAAACATTTCATCTCATCATTTCAACTGGGAAAACAACATTTAACTAAACGCACTTGAGAGTTTTATTCGAGACTAGTTAGTAGTTTGGTACGATAGCACATGGACTACAAATGTTTGTAAATTGAAAATATCCACGAGAAAAACTGATTTATCAATTCCCTTCGAAGGACCCAATTACTGAGTTTGCTAACAGCAAATTACTTCATCGTTATTCCCCCAAACAAAGTTTAGTTATTCGTGAAACAAGTGTTAAAAGTAGGCGGTTTTTAGGAGAGGGATGATTAATACGGTACAAACCAAATTCACACGTGCATTGCGCGCAATTTTTTGCAACACCAATTCAAAAATGTTGCTTCAAAAGGGGACATTAACACGAACTTATCTCGCCGTGCGATTTATGAGAGGTTGGTATGTGAAAATTAGTGGGTAAAGAAGGAAAAATTAAAAGTGTGAGTGCGCACGAAAAATAGCGATGTGTAATGTAACTGAATTTGCAAGTCCGCATGTGCTAATTATTACTTTTTGCATCATGCTGAAATTTTTTTCTTTAAGCACATTTTAGACATACAAACACAGAGACCGCGCAAGGGAGGATTGGCGGGGATTAGAGATGTGCTCTTAGGCCCGAGTCGTAGTAAATATTGAAAGAAGTGATGACTTTTTTATCAAGTTATCTTTTTGATGTGTAAACATCTTAGCGCTTGGTCTAGTATTCTAGTAGGGGCTAAAACAAGAATTATGATCGTAACTCGTACATCTTACAATATTTTAACTGTTGGCATATAGGTGTGTGGTTGTGTGCGTGCGCAACGCACATGCTCGCAACCACACTATTATATTATTTACACATCAATTCTTCATGAGTTCCCCCTGGAACTCACCCCTTTTTTTCTTTTTTTTTGATTTTTTATGTCAATTTACAATTTTTTTTGAGTAAGCGTAAAAACTGATCTCTCACACACACACACACACACACACATATATATATATATATGCCAACAGTTACAATATTGTAAGGTGTACGAGTTACGATCACCTTTCCACCGAAAACATTTCTTCATATGGCTCATGTACAAACACGTCTACTTTTTGAGTGTTTGTTGTAAAAAAAAATTTTTAATTTTTGAAGACCTGTACGAACGAATGAATCAGAAAACCTCTGTAAAATTAATTTCACTAAATTTATATTCATAAATTTTACGTATGTATTTTAAATATTAAAAATTAATTACATATTCTGTTTAAATCAATTTTTGAATTTCTGTGGAAATGACACCTGTAACTATATTATCTCATTTTTAACATATACTGATGATGTCTGATGAGATAAATATTTGTGATAGTCCGTGCAATAAAATTGTTACGTTTTTGGCATATATGTGTCTTATACATATACCTCCATTATTACTCCATCAAGTATTGAAGCTTGTAATCCATATTAAATGAAGCATTAACGATATATTTAAGTAATTACTGGTGACATTCATTTGACCCTTATATAAGTCATTTCTATGATGTTTCCTTGGTGCATTGGTATTATTGCGCTTCCTATTGTATCTGTCTGTTTTCAATACAAGTGACACTTACACTTGTGCCCCAACTTGGTCGCGTATGATGTCTGTAGGACTTAGTGAGTCAACCGTTTTAGTCATATGATACTCTGTATCATAGTTGTGGCTCAGACAGAATATAATATGATGTGACACACAAGTAAAGCATACTTTTAACCAAAATTCTGTTCCATGTGACAAGTCAATAAAGGATAGTTGTCAGACAAATGTGTTCCAATATTGAATTAAACTTTTGTTTCTTATGACACACTTGTATCACATAGGTATATGATTCGTTTGAACCATATCTGTGTCACTGGGGCACATTTGTGGCTAAAAACTAAACACTATGGTACAACCTAGAATGAGTCACGATTGTCTTCAGAAAAATACAATCGTGTCAAATCTGTATCACTAATTTCCTAGTGGTCATGTCAGAAACAGAGACTGATGCCATGAAATTTACAAAACGACGTTTTTGCATACGTCACAAATGTAATATACCTGCGAATTCGGTTCCTTTTGACCTATCGCTTTTCCTCCAGATTCTACCAACACTTACTAATTTCAAAGCCAATTTTTTAAAATCGTATACAAATAAGTAAATCCGAAAAAAGTCAATTTCATCATTGTCATTTGTCACACACTTACTCATATCATCAAGAAAAGATTCAAAAAAAAAAAAAGAAAAGAAAAGAAAAACATTAAAAAGAATTTTTGTATCAACCTGTAATGATTGAAAAAAGTTTCCCGCACGAATTCCAAATGAGAAAAGTATTTTTAACTTACTTACTATGAATTCCAATTTTCAGCAAATTCTCCACAGTTTTTCGATACTGTGATTATCTGCACTATACTTAAGAATGGAAAAAATATAAATTTTAAGTTTTATTGTCCTCGAATTCAACGAATAATTTTTTCGCTTATATACTTTCCAATAAACGAGTACCTATTTAGCTCTTGTTTATTTTCATTTTCCAATTTGTACTGCTCCCATTTGAAAATGAGAAAATCCAGTTTCTGTATAATGAAATTAAAATAATACATTCTTTTGCACGTTTTCAAACAATGTTACAAAATTCCAATTTTTTCTTTATATGTACCTACTCTTTTAATTTCTATCGTGAACTTCGAATTCTGACCATATTTATCACTAAAAGTAAATATAGTATCTTCTTACAACGAAAGAAATCTCCGCTATCATCCGTTAACTTACGATCTTTTCTATCACGTGCTAATGATTCAGATGAAAATCGAAAAATAAAATGCAGCGTTGTTGTTTTTAAATGGGAAAGGAGAGTGGTAGAGAAAAAACTATTCGAGCGCTATGTAATTTACCATTCACAGTTAAATGGATACATACCTAATTTGAAGTTCGCCATATAAATAGCAGCAATACCATACAAAGTGATTAAAAAATAATTGGTAATGGCAGTTTTTTTTTTTTTTTTAAGCCGGTTAAAAAAATTTTTAAACAATCAATGACCTTGTAAAAAATTTCTATTTTGTTTTCTCCAGCTACTTGGAATGCTTTAAGTACTTATACGGAATGAAAAGAAAAAACTAAATTAAGTAGGTAGGTAGGTACTCATCAACTTATTTGTTATTGAATGCTTTGTCTTTTTAGTGTATTTTTCAAAAGAAGATACAACTATTGCATTCAGTTCAATGGCGATGACACATCCGGCCAACCTTAGAATCCAAAACATATAAAATTTTTAAAGTTGCGCCGTAAATGCGCTCGAGATACTACCCGCAATTCAATTCGCTAAATTTTTTCGTTTTTACTAGCCTAAAAACACACCCGCAACTTTCTACAGACTGTGTGTTTTTTCCTACATTATATTATTTTTCTTATCTTCCTTAGATAGTCCCCCCCACCAATAGAAAACGAAGTTTTACTCGTTTTCTGTCAATTTTTGTCTTTTTCCATCTTCTCACATATTTTTTATACTTACAGAATTGTATAATAAGACATCGGATGTATTTTTAAAAACTGGTTTTTGTTACAACCACTCTTTCTTTTTTTTTAACGAACAGTTTGACTTTTTTCATACTGAATCTTTATTATATTTTACTGTCCGTTCACTCTGTTTTGTATCGTCCGTGGAACAACTACATCTTATAATATTTTGTTTTCTAGATGTGTTTTTGATTCAATATTAAACATGATATTTTCCATAATCTTGTGTTGAGTGTTTTAATTGGGAAAATGAGTTGGATCTAATAGTGTTTTCCATGGTTTTAGATTAAAGAACTCATAGTGGTAAGTCAATTGCATGGAAAATAACTGACCTTATGATTTATGGGCATAAAAAACATATCTCATATATGGTTTAAAATTCGAGTTCCAAGGACAACTGGAAGTTTCATCCAGTCGGGCAGTGGTAATTCTGTGGCCACTGTCTTGTATAAATGTGTTTTCCAAAGTCCATGGTCTTGTAGAATTTTTGACTTAAAATACTGTCGGGATTGTAGGGATATTGCTGAAATGGCCCCCGCACTAGCATACCACAGTGGGATCTGGGAGCGGGACCAGTGGAAAAGCGCCAGTCATGGGTCGTAGATCACAAATATATAGGTCACTCAAATTCTTCTGTACACAATATTTGGAAGTCTGTGGATCCTCCGCTGTTTGACTAATGGCAATGAAACTTTTGGTAGTGTTAAAAAATTTTATGGGATATATATTCGTGTTAAAATTTTTGAAATTCATCCATTAGTTTCGGAGAAAGGGGCTCTCAAAGTGTTGCAAACCCATCATGTTGTCATCACGATAACTTCCGTAAATTAAAAGATTTTGGCTTTAAATCTTCATGGTGGTTGAAGACTATTAAGGACTGATTTTTTATTGAATTTAAGCGAAATCGGTCCACTGGTTTTTGAATGGCAGCCATTACAAAACTTGACACTTTTGGAAATACACACCGCATTTTTTCTTTTTTTTTTTCGCTTACCATATCAACAACAAAAATATTCACCCAAAATGGAAGAAAATTCAAAGAACGGGCAAATTTTGTCCCAGTATAATATACCTACGTATACAACATAATATATCTGTCACCATAATTTTAACGCTATTCTAGGGGCATTCGTCGATTGCCGCAGAATCGAATAAGTTTTTAGCTTTAATTGAATTTAAAGGCTAAAAAAAAGAAAAAAGTGAGAAAAAAAAGAAGGAAATATAATATAAAGCGTAGACGTGATATCGTAGTCGCAGATATAAACTTTTTATAAAAACTTTTTGCAGAAATGTATTTGATTTCGTCAATAATACACAGACACACAGCGAGGAGAAAATCCACAAATTCAATAATCCACTCTGATTTAATTTCGAAATTCTCGAATAAGTATGTCTTACTTTATCGTCTTATTATATTATTACTGTATAGGTACATATACAGTTATATAATATACGTATGCGTACACGTTTCGTAGAACTTGCTTACCCCATTCACCAAATACGTGCTTATTTTTAACAGGGGCGATAAAGTTCAACGGCAAAAATTATAATGGTAAAAGAATTTCGCTATTTGATAAAGTTCTCACGTTGAAATTTCGTATTTGTTTTCGGAAGAGGTAGAGCTCCGGAAAAATGAATGAAAAATCATGTTCTGAAAACCAACAAATCGAAAAAAATTCAACTGCCGCACCTATAAGTACGTTGTCTTTCACTTAGAGAGGAGCGAGAAAATTCTTCATTTTTTTTTCTTCCTTTTTTTTTCCTTCTTTCTTTCTGTATTATTGAGAAACTCGGTTGCTGCAAGAGCCAGAAATGAATCTGGATTTGTCTGTTTACGAGCCTATTGTTACTAAATCTGAAAAACAAATTTGGATTAAAGACTTAATTATACTTATCTACTTCCAGTTTGAGTTATTTTTGCCCAAAAATTATGAATGAATTTTTTGGTTCAATTATTAATCTGCACTGAATCAGCTGTGTGAATAAGTTATTTTCAATTTCTATTCTTAGCTTTTACTCCAGTCAAAACAACCGATAACCTCTTGATTATTGATCGTTTTGTCTAAATTATAAGTTTGATGTTCATTTTGTCTCGTATGTGAGAGTGAAGTTGAGGGCACAAAGTCAGTTTTTTTGAAAATTATGCAATAGATACCAACATCTGAACATTACATTATTAACGAAAAATTTTTCCATTGAATGGTTGGGAATATTTTGATTTTATTGATTTTGTGGAATACCTTGTCGTGAGAGATATTTGCACAAGAAGGTCTTCAACAGAGTTTGCATGTTCTGCCACTTTGTACTGTAAAGTACGGGAGAGCCAAATCCTCGGCAAACATTGGCAATTTTGTAGCCAGTTTCGAGAGTTTATATACCAATTTTGGCACACGCACACAGACACACATACGTACGTATATGTACATAATTATGTCATATGTTACGTCGTTTCTTGCCTCCGTTGAGGTGATAAGAAACAACGTAGCGCGTTTGGTACCGGACCATGACATCACCAAGATCGTTATCAGGTAATTGATCATTGTCCGTGCAATGTATCTTACCTGTACATACGTACGTACAAACATACAAACGCACAAGTGTGTTTATGTTTTACATCATGTAGACAATTATTGCCAGCCTTTGGGCGGCAACTGTCGTCGAGGGGTGTGAGCCCCTAATACCTCATATGAGTGATGTCCCCACAGATTTATTCATTTTATTGTGTAGGTAATTGTTTTTGGTTTTTTATTTTTTACTATTATTTCAAGAGTTTTATAGTAGTACAGCCTACCTAATTATACTTAATTAAACCTTCAAGCGTCAACTCGTTGCTATACCGAGTCTACAGTCGTAAATTCCAATGCCTTAAACTTGGTTATCGAATAATGAATCTTTTTTCAATGTCTGTCCAAATCTCACAAATGAACTTTATTGAGATGTAATTTTTCTTGTTCGGAAGTTTTAAGACGAAAAATTGAACGTAACCACGAACAGACGTTCGACTTCAAAATTCTCACAATAATTCGCATTAAAACTTACGCATAGGGTGTAGTTTTTCTTAGAATTATTGAGTATGCATGACGTAGTGGTTAGTTGCTTAGCTCAGCAATCGAAAAGTTGCGAGTTCGATATCGGACACCGTCACATTCACGATGGAAAATAGCAATGTATATGGTTCACTTCTATAGGTGCTCCAGTATGTGACTGAAATATTTATGGTTGGTAGGGTATTGGCCATCTGATCCTGACAATTCCCCACCCCCACTATCACATTAAATATATCATCCACCCAGTAAGTAAATAGCCACGTAACAGCCAATTGAAAACAAGATATAAATCAAAATAATTCCCTAAAAATAATCGTCTTATATAATTATGTTATTCACAAAGGTATACTGCAAAAACAACAAACTTGAACAAAAAAACTCTGACGCAGCAGCAGCTCCGTTAGAAAAAGTAGGTTCTCAAAAATTATAAAATTAGTCACTAAAAAATTATAAATCATTTTGTAATTGCTAACGTAAAATTAAGCGGTTGAAAACAATTATTATCTACTTCAAAATTTAAAGAAAAATAAATTTTTTGTAAATACCTTCTGGCCGATTCACACCAGAATTTCTAGCATGTTGCGATAAATTATAGTCAATATTTTTCGCAAATTTCTTAATTATTGGTATAAAATCAAGCATTTTATAGCCAAAAATAATATCCAAAAAATCTGCACCATAAGTATCGTCCTCCCGATCCGTGAAAAATTATTAACGTGTTAGAATAGGTTATAAATATATGTTATGAATTCCTATTGATCCAAAATTAGGCATTTTATAACCAAAATAAAAACAAAAGTTGTGTTACCGGAAATACATTAAGGCCAAACAGCACTAAAATTTAGAGCAAGTTACAACATATTATAATAAATATTTGTTTCAAATTTTGTAGAAATTGATCAAAATTAAAAATTTTATAGCCAAAATAAAAACGAAAATAGCTATAAAATCAATAAGTCAGGTCTGAGATTGAGTGCTAATGTTCTTTCTAAATTTCGTGAATATCGGATAAAAATTTTGACCTGTACCATGGCAACAAGAAATCTCATATATGAATTCGAGTTTTTCGTGACAAAATTTTCTCTGAGTAATGAAACCAAAAATGTACATAACCCCAACCCCAGATCATTTCAAGACATCAAGATTAATAAGTAGATTTTCAATAGAAAATCTAATTTAAAAATTTAGCAGAATAAACCAAATTGGAACCACATATGTTTGGAATTACAACATGCAAGTCACACAATTACTTGGAAATTATTTTAAAGTTAACTCAGAATCTATAGGATGGATTTTCAAATTGATTAATTTTAAACCAGCAGAGGATCAGGATGAACAATGTATTAAAAGATTCATTCAAATTAGTTCAGCATTTCCATAGTCAATTTGCACAATAAAAAACTTTTTGTAGGTTTTGTTGGTTCGAGGAATCGAACCTGGGATCTACATATTTACCAGCTAAAAGTGATGAACTTGACCACAGGGCCATCTTACAACAACTATAACTGGTGAATGTATTTTATGTAGGACAAGGTATGGCAGTTCTTACACCTTTCATTCTCGTATTTTATGTAGACAACCACAGATGTAGAATCAAAGAAAATTCTCAAAAAAAAATTACGCCTATAATAAATTTGAAATTAGTCCTTCGGTATCTCCATCTGCGATCAAGAAATTTATGTTGAACATAAGGATCCCAAACCCAATATATTTAAATCCGACAAAAATTTTCAATAATAATAATAATAATGAACAAATTAAAAATTATCCTGCCATGGGGCTATATTGCATGTGATTGGTGCTCCCCATCGACATATTCTACCTTTAAGACCATATTCATGAAAAACAATATTAGGTATATTATTATAACATTTATAACCACAAGATCTAAGTTCGAATTTTGATTAGGCTTGCATAAGAATTTTGTAAAAATTAAATATTATGATTTGTTTTAGTTGTTAGTTCAAAATATTCATGATTCAGTAATAAATACGTTCATTTACAATTTTTGAAAATTTAAATTATGTATAGGTTATTGAAGTATGTTTTACCACACCTCCCTCCATTAATAATTTTTGCCATAACAGAACACAGAATGGAACGATTATTTATACTTACCTATTAGGAACTTACCGTAAAAATTTCGATTAAATTCGAACTAAGCGGATTTCCTTCTTTGCTTTTTAATGAGATAAATTTCACCAAAATTTTACCATCGAGACAAATTGTTGATAAAATATAAATTAAATCATCCGTAAAAAAGAGAAAATACAAGTAAAATATGGTAAAAAAAATTTAAAATATCGGACTAACACTTTTTCAAAGTGGAAATTCCGAGGAAAAAATAAATAAAACGTTCATCCAACACCTTGAGAAAAAAATTAAACAATACATCAGGCATCCGCGGGAGATTTCGTGAGTAAAATATTTAAAACGTAGCTTTGTTACAATTATTGTTTTAATTTTCAAAACGAAAGCAGAAAAAAAAAACTGGTGCGCGTATATCATAAATTTAACGCTAAGTTGTAAAGAAAGAGCCAGAACTCTCAGTGCTAATAAATCCTCCACAAAATTTCTGGAAAAAAAATAAAGCCAGAGGTAACTTACAAAAGCTTACTTTCTATTGTTTTAAAAAGGCAATATGAAAGAAATCTTACATTCCAAAAGACATACATATTTTTCAAGAACGTTTCTTTAAATTCTGGAAACAGCCATCGATGTTTTTTGGGTGAAAGCAAGAAAATTTATTCGTTGTAATAAGGCAATGTCGCGTGACGTCACAACTGAAAATTTCATCTCACAGGGTGGCTGAAACACAAGAAAATCATAGTGAATATTCGAATTTGGGGTCATTATTATCTTAAAACAAGTAAGAGCTACTTACGCTAAATAAAGGAAATTTTAGAGGAGACTTCAACAAATAAAATAAGCTAAAGATCAAGAAATTTAAGCCCTTAGAAGCCGATAAAATCGAAAAAGAACATGAAATTGGGCCTCAAATTAGTTAAATCATTTTCTCAGTTTCTAAGGACACAAATTTTTAGTTCTTTAGCTTATTTTGTTCCTTGAAGCTTCCTCTATAATTTCATTTATTTCAAACAAATACCTATCTCTTGTTTTAAGACAATTAAGTTTGAAAATTTCTATATTTCCCTACTTTTCAATGCTTTTCATGAATATTTAGCCACCCAATGAGATTACTGATGAGAATTGTGACGTATACGACATTGCCTTATAGGCCGGATAAAATAAAAATGACGTAATTTACATTAATGCATAAAAATAATGGGTTAAAGCTCTAAAAAAAGAGTAACTACGAAACTAAATACTTAATTGATTTCTGTGTAATTTATTATACATGGGAGTATTTCACAATTTTCAAAAGATACCCTGCTATATTTTACTACAATTTAGGTACTCACATTATTTCAGTATTGGCCTACTTACCTATTTAGTTTATTTAGTATCTTCCGAAAGGTTTCACTTTTAAACAGTGGCGTAACGAGAATTTCCATCTGGAGGAGGTTTTGAATATTTAATTTTTCTGTTTTTCTTTCGAAGTTTTTCGCGCCATTCATTTTTTTCTTATCCCTCACTTTTTTCCTCTTTTTTCCAAATTTTTTTTTGAGCTGAGAGAGCGGTTTAACCCCCCTCCCGTGTCACTACTTCTGATGGAACTTGAACCCACAGAATTTGTACGCCTGAGATTGAGGCGCAATCAAACCTGGCCGATCAGGGCAAAATATTTTGAGGCCTAACACGAGCCAGAACGAAACCAGCTGGAAAGTAAGTAAGGTACTTAGGTATTTTATTCCCCAAATTAATAGAATATCGTCAAGAATTTGTGATGTCCAATTATTAAAAAAAAAAAAATTCTAATACAGCAATACTTCGCTAGAAAACCCAATTTAACTATTTTCATCGATAATTCAAAAAACAATCTAAATTTTGAATTTCCAAATAATTGAAAAAATTTCAAAAAACTGTAGATTATTATCGATATTTGACAAACATCGATATATCAATATTTTATTGCTAGTTTCAGGTAAAATAATTATGAAAAACTACTAATAGTAATCGATGTCTTCAAAAAAAGTATCAATCGACGGATGTTTTATTAATAAAAACCGATTTTCCAGGAATTTTTTTTTTCCATTTTTTTTTGGAAACTACTGAACCAATAAGCATCAAACTCCCACCAAACTTGGTCCCAAATAAGAAATAGATTTCTTGAAAATTTTAAATTCATCCTTGGTGTAGTTTCTTCAAAACCGCGAACACAAAATTTGGACGATCCATATATCTTTAGGTACATACATACATGTACATCCTATACTTATAATACGAGCAATAATGTATATGTATATGTGTATGTATATATTTATGTGTATGTATGTATGTATGTATGTGTGTATGTATGTATGTATGCATGTATGTAAACGCTTTCTGAAAAACTAGACCAAGAATATTGTTGAAATTTACCTACATATTAAAGATTTTTGGGTACGAAAAAACCAGGTCCCAAGTTTAAGAAAATTCATTGAACAGATATATAAGCATCTCAATCGATTCATTGGTGGTAGTAAGTGATTACAATTAACGATGAAAAAAAATTTGCCTAGAAAAAACTTTTTCTTTTTGGATCTGAAGTACCTCTGCTCTGGTAGGTATAATCAAATTTTACGATTAAAACACTAAACACAACGTATAGAAAATGTCCCGCATAGAATTTTGAATCTCAATAGTTGGTAATTTGATGTAGGCTTCTAACCTTCTACAGACTTGCTGTCAATCAGTAGAAATCCATTATTGACTTAATTAATTTTGATATCGATATATTGTGGTTTCTTAGTGTAACCTATGGTGGTTATCGGCTACTCTATTTCGAAATTTTTATTTTTTTTCATTTTTTAATGTAGTCAGAAATTATTTATTCACCAGCACCCGAGCAAAGCTCGGTGAACCAAGCGCTACTTAATTTATTATCTATATTAAGTATGAATGCGTCATTAAAAACAATTCAGTCAAAATGGAAAAATAGTACCAATCATTTACTTTTCTCATGAAACTGATAATTTTCAAAATCGCACCCCTAACCCATTTGTGAGGTCTATTTTAATACCCCGGTTATAATCAAACTAAGTAAAAATAGAAGGTCAGTGCAAGAAAATGTATAAATTTAGGCCCAAGTATTAGGCGTTTCAACAGGAAAATTCTGGAAAATACTTGGAGAGAAAAAAAAAACTCTATAGATTTCAATTCTCATCGGAAATGAAATTTTATAAAAAGTACCGCAGCTATTTGATGTTCAGACTAAGAACCAAATTGAAATGTTAATAAATTATGGACAAAATGTAAAATTATCCCTTGAAAATTCTGGAATCTGTAGTTTGTTTGCCAATTCTATCAAACCCTAAGCGAATTTCTTCAATCAGATTACTCCAAAGGTGATACTTTTGCATTAGAACCTTCTTTGTTTTCCTTTTTTAACCAACTTCGAGAAAAAATTTCTAATGCAGCCATTCTTCGCTAGAAAACACAGTTTGCTCGATATTTATATAGATATTTCATTGCTAGTTTCAGGTTAAGAAATTACAAAAAAATATCGACAGTTATCCATATTTTTAACAAAAATATCGATCTATCTATGTTTTATTGCTATAAACCGCTTTTCTGGAGATTTTTTATTTCCAGTTTTGTCAAGAAATACTAAACCAATGAGCACCAAACTTCTTTCAGACTTTTTCCCATACAATAGCTATCTTTCATAGAAATTTCGGCTCTATCCATTTGGTAATTTCCCCAAAACAGTGAACCCAAAATTTTTTTCAGCAATTTTGCTTCTCCATTTTTCTCAAAAACTACTGAAATAATAGGAACCAAACTTCTAAAAGACTTATACCATCATAAGGAAAATCTATCTTGAAAATTTCAACCCAATCCCTTTCGTCATTAATGCGTACGGCATGACATATAATAATAAAATTCCCTATCATATAAAATTACCCTTGGTAATTTTTGCGCGCCCTTGAACGCATCATTCACTAAAAAATAAACATTTAATAATAATAAAATAATAAAATTAAAGTAAAATCCCCATTAATAATAAGATTCGCCGTGAACGCCTGGATTAGGCTAATTGTATTAGCCTAGGTTTTCTCACGATAATCGAACTTTATCCCTCAATTTTAAAATGTGTTTTTATTCTCTCTGTGGGGACATTACTCGTATGAGGTTTTAGGGGCTCGCACCCCTCGACGACAGTCGCCGCCCAAAGGCTGGCAATAATCGTCTCTATGACGTTAAACCAATTTACACGAATGCGTTTGTATGTTCGTACCTGTACGTACGTACAGGTAAGATACATCGTACGAGTTGAGATCAATTACCTGATAACGATCTCGGTAATGTCACGACTCGGTACCAAAGCACTGCGTCGTTTCTTATCATCACAACGGAGACAAGAAACGACGCAACGCATGACATAATTACGTATACATACGTATGCATGTGTGTCCGTGTGCGTGTGCCAAATTCGGTATATAAACTCTCAGAACCGGCTCAAAAATCGCCAGTGTTCGCCGAGGATTTGGCTCTCCCATACTTAATCGTATGAAGTGGCAGAACACGCAAATACTGTTGAAGACCTTCTAGTGTGAATATCTCTCACGACAAGGTATTCCACACTCTCTTTCTACAAAACCACCTCTGTGGTCTATTATAATAAATAAAAGTGTTTGTACCTCGGTACATTTTCCCATTCTTCTTTTTTTGATTGACTGGCAAATTTTAAGACTGAAGTGTATATTTTTCTCTACCACAGTCGATCAACTAGCATTAATTTGTCACTCCTCAGATAAACATATATTTTTATTTTTGCTCTTTATTTTTTCCTTGTTTCAACTTTTCATTAATAACATGTGTTTTTATATAATGGATTGATTTTTTTTCCCTGGCATTGCCAGACCTCTGCAAAAAACTTCGGCAATGTGAGATTTAGTTTATGTTCGAACACCTCCTCGGGTGCATGGCTATTTTAGTAATTTTTTAAATTAATTTACATGGTATAAAACAGGTAAAATGCGATTGCCTGGCTAGCTGTGGGGGCTTATATATAGGGATTTTGGTGGCTGTCAAATATAGTTGGCAGTCTACCATCTCAACAATTTAGCAGAATAGGTTTGGGAGGTATGAGTGGGTATCGATGGGGATTTAGCCTACCAGAATCACAAACCACATCATTTTCTAAGAATCCTGGAAAAATGACTTTTCCAGAATTTCTTTGTTTTTCAGTTTTTTCAGAAACAAATCAACCGATAGGCAAAAAGCTTCTTTCAGACCTGCTCCAGTATAAAAACTATCTCTGGTGAAAATTTCAGCCATATCTATCTGGTAATTTTCTGAAAACCATGAACCCAAATTTTTGGATGATAAATACATACATACATACATACGTACATACATATATACATACATACATAATTATGTATATATATAATTATATACATATAAAATTAGGTCAAAATAAAAAAATGGTACCAATCGTTTTATCTTCTCATGAAATGGATAATTTTCATGACCCCCACCTCCGACTCTACAATAATTTCAATTTCAATACCTCGTTTGCAAGAAAACTGGGTAAAAAGAAAGAGGTTATCAATTCGATCCGCTTATGTTGTTTTTGTTTCCAAATTATATCACATATCTACGTCTTACAAGAACGAAAGATACTAAACTGAGAAATTTTGAAAATGAGAGGCTCGAAAGTACACTTTTCATGATTTCTGAGTCAAGGCTAGTTTGAGGTACCAAGTCGAAAATGTATGTTTTTCTAGACATTAATGAAATAAGTTAAAATTCACTTTTTCGCGATAGAATAAGCTTATTGTTTATTTTCATCGACTCAAAAAGGAAGAATAAACTTTAAAGTATTTTTCACGAAATAAAATTATATAATAAACTATATGCTCTTGATTCATTTTTGATCTAAAGTATGAACCCCGTTAAATATCTCTTCCTATTTAGCAAGTGAGAAAAAATAAAAGTGCTTTACGTGGTAGGTCACTGAGATATTTTCAAAATGTACCCGGTATAAAATATTTAATTATATCGAAAACATTTAGCAAACTCATCGAAATATTAATTCTTTTGTATTTTAACAGCGATCTCGTCGTATATTTTCCTTAATTTATGAATAATTTGAAAAGAGTGTTAAAAATCACTATTTGTTTTAGCGAATACTTAGTAGCCTACCTACACGATTGTAATTATTAATTCACTGAAAAAATTTCACATAAAATCGTCTGCTTCCTATGAAAAGTTGAAAAAGAAACGTACGTTATTATCTTACCCATAAATGATGTTTATTTTTTGTGTTGCTTTACAGTGTTTATCCGACAAAATAATTCAAATTAGTGCAGTTTTTTTTTCCAAATACTTGGTAGGTACGTCAATAATAGGCTTACCTATACAATTGTTTTGTTAATTTTTTCAATTATTCGTATAATCGCCATTTTACTCTCAAGTAAGTATACAAATTTTATGCGAAAATAACTTTCCAACATAAAACTCATTAAATTTTTATTCTTTCGAAATAATGGTCTTACTTTTAGCTTCGCAAAATCACAATTAAATTTTAATTGGAGAATGATGAGTTGAAAGTAATATTTGAAGTCAAATTCTTAACTTTCGGTCTACTCGTATCCTTTATTTAACGTTTCACAATTTTATTAGAAATAGTGTGGATGAATAATAAGTACGTACGTATCTCATAAAATTATTTTTTCTCTTTGAACCTAAGATTATAATTAAAATTGACTTACTGCAAAATCTTCAAATCATTCGCTATCATATCTCGCTGGCATATCCTTCTAAAATTTTTTCCCCGTTGAAAACAATTTCATTTCGTTGTTGAGTATTTTATTGTTTGTTTCCTTTTACACGAATCGTTAAGCGAATACCAGCGGGAAGTGTTCAATAAAAAATAAAACCAATGACAGATACGTAGTGAAAAAAAAAAAGTAGTTACTTCAATTTTTACATAAATTTTAGCACACATTTTCAGAAGAATCTGACGTTGAGCAGTTATTCGAAAATTTATTTCATTCAGTAGATTCCTCCATGCTGGCACAGTGAACTGATTTACATTTGGAGGTAAATAAAACAATAAAACAGGAATACTGATTGATAGAAATTTACGCTTTTATACTTTTATACTAGCAAACAAAGTAATGTTTACATTCAAATAAATGTTTAATTTTTACATTCTTGTTTTTTCACTAAATATTTTTCATTCGGGAAAACAAAAAAAAAAATCTCTTTGCAAGCTACTGTCCGAATTCATCTACTCTCAGGATAAGCTGTTTTCCAAATTTTTTGTATGTATTGAAACAGTAACCGAACTTACACAGCCTAATTATCAAAAAGTTATGACCTCGACTACTGAAAATATTTTATCCTAAGTACTTATCCTATTTTTTAATTATTGATATAATGCAAATTTGAAGTAATTATTCTATGTAGTGAGGCGTCCAAAAACAAATGGCTCATATGTTGGACCTTCATTTATGATGGTATTTAAATGCTAATGACGTCAAAATGTCTTGAAACTATGACATCGTGGAGCCGAAACACTGATTCGATTGGTCTTAAAAAATGACATCAGGATGTTTTATTTTTTTAACTTTGTGAAACCCTAAGGCTAAATTCTTTTTGACTTTGAAATTAAGTCTCTCTAACACAATGGAATACAGCTTACCTTGTCTTCATATGTCAGCAAGTTAATGTGATGAATGAATCAGCAATAAGCACAGAGTGTTGACAGAAGAACCTAACAAAGTTTTGATCCATAAAAGGTTTGGAACTTACAAAAACAAACAGCAAAATTATTTTGTCGAAGACATATAATTACATAAGAATTACAGTGTCGACAAAGTGGATGAAACAAAGTGTAAACCAAAAAATAACATAATAAAAAAAAGCTATTGCAGACAACAAGTAGGGGAAACCATCAGAAAGTTATTTTGTCTTCACCTAATTGTTTGTCTTCATAAGAGATGGTAATGTTGTTGTGTAAAAGACTCCTAATAGAAACCTTAAGGCTTTGGAGCTTTTGGTGTGAGAAGGATGAGTGAGGTGAGAAAAAACTAACATATATGAAAATCAAATATCACTGTGCGCAAAACGAAGGCTCTACACGGCCTTTGTTGACAAGGCAATGCAGTCATCTTGAACATAGCTTGTTAAAAAGTTTGTCGGCAACACACCAAATTTCTGTCCTAACAGATGCTAAGAACTCCATCTGATTGTATTGTCGACTATATATATCACCCACAGATGTTTCATAAAAGATCATTTTGAAATACGATATAAAATTGACATATTAGAGAAACTTTGATCGTCATTACTAATTTTTCATGATACAAAGAATAATCCCTAATTGTCTTTGTCTTCAACCTAACCTAGCCTAAGTTCAATTACCATCCTAATGTCTTCAAAGGTAGGTTTCCCCACTTATTGTCTGCATTAAGTCGTCATACATGCAAGCGTATAATGGATAACAGGCATAAGCGTCGACATACAATAAGCGAAGAGCAGAATAAAAAGCATTAAAGCAAAATGGACGTTGGCTGCATATGTATTATCTGTCAGGTTTTTACTCTCTATTCAATTCCACAATTTGCCATATTCATTTCATATCATCAATCGAACAAATTAAATCATGTCATCTTAGATTTGTCAAATCATGAAACTGTCGGCTCTGTAATAAAACATGACGAAATATTAGAAACTATCTGTAAAGAGAATTGAATTTGATTATTGTCGTCATATTTCTTCTTCATAATAAATTCGACTTTAGACACTATATCATCCGAATTTTTGTTTCATCTACATGATGTTATCATGTTTGGGTTGTCATTAAAAGTTTAAAACAATTTTTAATTTGTTGTCAAAAATCTCGGACTTCTCAGTAGGTTCTTACTTACCAATATTATGCATTCAGAATTTTTTTTTGTTTTGTTTTTAAGAATAAATAGCTATACTAATTTTCTTAATAACATATTTACGGATACAAAAATAAACTTCAGAGGATTTAATATAGGCCTAAATCGGTATTGTAGATTAGTTAGTATCTGAACATAGTAAAACACTGTATCGAAATAATGAAGATGTACCGTTTAAGCGGGTTCATCTTTTAGACTCTCACCAAATAATATAGTTAGTGCAGTAATAGATATCAAATTAAATAATCCATTTTCAGACGCCATCAGTATTATTCGAGGAGAATCCATTTGAAGCCAAAAATCAAGAAAAAATTTCACAATATAGGAAAAATTTTCTTACGAAACTGATTCTGGGATAAGAAAATTGCAAGACAATCTTCTTGAAGTAACGTCGGTGGTTGTAAATAGGTATTAACGTTTAGAGTTAAGGTCTGAAGTAGCGAAAGTGGACAATTTTGAATCTTCGCACACTGGTTGAGAAGAAACAAAATCTGACCAGAATTGAAAAACTCAGCTCTTTAATTGTAAAAATTCCTATAAAAACTTATCAACCTTTGATTTCTTTTCTTTCAGTTCGATACAAATCTGAGAGGCCGAGAAAGATGAAATGAAGTGAAGGGTCAATCATCCTGGAGAACCTCCTCAACTAAGTACGACATTAATTAAGGTGGACTTCGTTCACTGTATGAATTGATGAAGGCTTATCAAGTAACTTTACTTAAAACATTTTGCTGTGCCTTGAAATGCTAACAAAAATTCTTGAGCACGCCCTCTGTGCCTCTCTCACATGCATATATCAAGGGCATAGATAATTCAATCATAAGGGGGTATATATCTTCATGATCATCCCTTCAGACCCCCATTATAAAATCACTCCCACCAACAAACTTACTCTACTTATTTGTTAATGTCAAGCCATTTTTTTGGAGCTGAGGAGAAGTCCGAATCTCCAAGACTCCGAATTTTATCCACGTTCTTATCTACTTGCGAAAAGTATGCTGGGACTGAATAATAAATTACATTGAAAAATTTAAACGAAATGAAAACAAGAATAGGCTACATCATTTGGCAGTGCATTTAGAAAATGAAACCGTTTGGAAATATAACATGAAAATCAACACGGACAAGCAAAAAATTATTGACATACTTAATTTTGGTGAACTTATCCGTCGTTTGAAAAAATACCACAATTGACTGCATTCGTTAAATCATAACGAAATAAAAAGTAACTCTGAAAATAAAAATCCAAATCTGAACCATTCAAGGTCGAGTATTTGTGTCGCAGAATAAAATAAAAATAAATTTATTTCTCTAGAAGGAAAAAGTATTGCTGATTTATTGTATTTAGGTCACGAATAAGGCTATTGCAGAAATGTGCATAAACTTACGTCCGTAGATGTGTAATAAAGACGCACCAGACACGTAAGGGTTGCACCCAGTAAATCCGATTTATTTATCAAAAAATACAATTTATTTTTTCAAAAAAGAGTCATTATTTTAAAGTTACTTTCATGTTATGAATTAAAATTTTTTATGTTATATTAAAATTTAAAAAATTATAAAATATATTAGTTTAAAAATAAATAAAGTTAAATTATAAAAATAAAATATATACATAAACATAACAGTAGGTACATAATTAATAATTATATATTAAATTTAAATATTTAAAACATTTTTCTTCTTAATTTTCGACCAATAGCTACGAAATTTGAAACAAATTTATAATTTTCTATCAATTTTAGTGCGGATCGGCCTGACGGTGCTTCCGGTAATACTATTTTTGTTTTTATTTTGGCTATAAAATGTCTTATTTTAGACCAATAGAAACGTAATTCAGAGCAAATATTTATTATAACCTATTTTAACATGTTACTAATTTTGGCGCAGATCGTCTGGATAGTACTTACGGTGCTGCTATTTTGGATATTATTTTGGCTATAAAATGCTTGATTTTGAATCAATAGGTAACCAAGAAATTAAAAAAAAAAAAATTATAATTTATTGCAACGTGCCAGCAATTCTGATGCAGATCGGCCGGGAAGATTTTCTTGAAAACCTGCTTTTTTCAACAAAGCTGCTGCTGCTTTAGTCTTTTTTTTAGGTTTATTGATTTTTAAATTAGTCTCTGATCACATTTACATACGCCCGTTTCTAACAAAGATAAAGAAATGAATGTTGAAATACTTTGTGTGCTTTCCTGTCAGTGGGCAAGAAAATTTTTTGCGCTTTCTAGACACCTCCAATTGATGAAATTATTTGGAATTGGGCGCTTTTCTAGTATAGTCACGAATTTAGGCTATAGTTTATTTCCCCCTTCGATTAGGATGGTGCAGAACGAAGACATTGACCTCACCAATAGATTATTATTTGAATAAAATTATCCTAAAATGAATCAAGACACCAATGAATGAACAAATTAAATAAAGTCAGTATTGACGAAGAGAAAATCAAAATAGTTACTGGTAAACACACGTCACATCAAGTTAAAAGCTCGTTTAATATCCTTGAAAAAAAAATGAAAATGAAAATTCGTTCCTATTGCTTTGCACACATTTCACTTTCTGTCTCAATGTTTTACCCACTTTTCGCCTAATTTTATCCTTGAACTTTTTCGATCATATTGCTCCATCTTTCATCCTCTATTTTTAATCAACCTTAGTTTCGTCCATCCCTCCACCGTAAAAACAAAAAGCAGATAATATCCGTTTTACTTTTGTTTCATTAGATTGAACAATGATACTGCAGACCTTTTCTGAACAAACGTGACGAAACCACCAAAATTAACGTTCCAATGGCAATAGAAAATGTGAAAGAAAACGAAAAACAACCGCAATTTCAATGCCACCGCAATTCCCTAATTTTTCTCACATATCCGATTCACCATTGTCGGTATACGAATTACGTCAAACTTGAAAAAAGTACTTTGAGCATACTAAAAACCCTATCTTGAGTAAGAATCGCAAGTACTATTTCACCTCGACAAGACAAAAAAGGATGCGGATTGAGGACGAATTTAACACCAAAATGTGGTGCAGAGAAAAAAAAATTTTTTTACAACGCAAATTTATTTAACGTTACTGCGTAAATATGTAAATTGTGAATCTCTCAGGTTCGTGAGAGAGAAAAAACCGTGAAAAAATACTGACTACAAAAGTCTCGAGTTGGACAAAAAAAGTGTTATTTTAAACGCCAAAGATTACGAGAAAAAAAGGCGCCTAAACGAAGTTACGTCTGAAGACGTTTTGTTTTCTGACAAAAAAATTTTTTTATACTTTTTTCTTTTTTTCTTTTCCTTCCTCTTTCTTTCTCTGCGCCCTATTCGTTTTACCTCATTCAGAAAAGAGAATACGTGTGCAGAAATAAAAAATAACTGGTAAAATGATTTTCTATTCCCTTGTCTTAATTCGCGATAATTCTACTTCGATTTTTTTTTGGCCTGTACTGATTTTTGTGGAAATAAAATGAAAAAAAAAAGTTATATAATGTCAGTAAGTATGTTCTGAAAATTAATGTTGACTGCATTCACTAAATTTGCATAATATTTAAAAATATCTCTGCCGCACATCAACCGCGGTAAGTGCGTATTTTCCAAAGACTTCCATTCAAAAACCAGAGGACCGATTTTACTAAAATTCAGTACCAAAATCTTAAAATTTACGAGAGTTTCGTGATGACAACATAGTGGATTTGCAATAATTTGAGAACCCCTTCCTCCGAAACTAGCAAATAAAGTTCAAGAATTTTAACACGAATGTGTAGTTCATGAATGCTTCTAACACTACTTCAAGTTTCGTCTCCATAGGTCAAACAGCGGAGACTTCACAGACTCTCAAAAAGTGAAAAAATGAGCAAAAAGTGAAAGTATATATATATATATATATTGTGTACAGAAGAATTTGAGGGACTTATATATTCGTAATCTACAATTCAGGATCTGCACTTTTCCACAGGTCCCGCCCCCAAGTCCCGCCACCGCATTGAATACAATAGTCGTATTTTCCTTTAGAAAATACACTAAAACATATATGATCAACGAGGACGAATTGAAAATGTAAATTTCCATTAGTGGGAAAGAGTGTCAAAAAATCTAAAATATTTTTTGCAGTAAGGTTCAAATATTGAAGCATTCCTTTATAGCGTTAGTAAAATTTAGACTAATCCTACCACAAAAGATTTTAACTTACCTAAAAAAAAGTAAATAAACTCAGAATGAAACAAATTTCTCGATAATGCATTTGAAGAGTGATTTCGTAGCACAGTCTGCTACTCGACGTAGCAACTGAAAAGTTAATGGTCCGGGACACAAAGCTGCCAACATTCCTGACCCCCCACTATCTAACATAAGCAACCCAAACATAATTAACCCTTAGAGTAACACTAATTTAGGTGCTCATCCCTACACCTTAAAGATTCTTGGTTTAGGAAAAATCACCACAGTGCCAACATTCCCAACCCATATTACCCAACGTAAGTGATTCAAACACAAGTATACTCAACTTTAGTGACGGTTCGGTGTTCAGCTTTACATCCGTAGGGTTTCTGTATTGAAAAAAGATGCCATATTATTAACATTTCTGACCCCCACAAACCAACTTGAGCAACATAAATACAAGAAAATCCTGCCTGGCACAATGTTTAGGTGCCCATCTTTGTATTCGAAAGTTTCCAGAATCGAGACTAACCGCAACCAGTACTGTCAAACCATGTAAACTCTCCACGAGTAACCCCCACACCAACACCACAGCAATATAGTCCAAAGATTAACTGCAGACGCGGCTTATAAATTAAATTTAGAGGGGAAAAATTATGATTTTATATTTCTTAAACAAGCTTAAGTAATACATAGGTTTGTAATTATAAATTTATGGAAAATTCGCGCTCACTTCATTTTAATTTTAATTATTTTTTTAATATGGAGGTCGCCAATAATTATTTCTTTATCACAGAATTCTTCTTTTGTTATCGAATGTACAGTTTTATATCAAGCGCATCGAATGGGTGATTTTGGAGCTAGTTACAAAGTACATAAAATGGCCAATTCTAAAACAGTGTGCAGAAATAATTTTACTGTACACTGCACATGCGCACTTCTCTCAAATTGAGCATTTCCACACTTCTTACAAAATATACCAATCCTGCGGAGTGTATTATGTGTAGAAAAGCAGCTCCACTACTGCTGTTACTGTTGTGAAGCCTTTTTCTATTGCGCAGTTTTAAAATTAGTCGACTATATCGAGACAAACTATCTACCATAGTTATTTTCATAAATTTTAAACTGGAGTTTTAGATTTTCATAGGTAGGTAGTGTTAATCTTTTTTCAGTTTAAAAATTAAAAAAACAGAAAAAGGTTGAAACGTGTAATAAGTTATTTTCTTATGAGTTTTTTAACTAAAAAAATTAATCATTCTGAATGTAAATCAAAATTTATTGTATGATAGTTATAATTTTTACTTTTGTTTTTCAGAATCGATAACTCATCCTCTGTGAAGCAAATGAGATACTGGAAAACGTAAGTAAGTTTTACTTAGTTTTATAAACTCAATAAACAATAATTAAAACAAATTAGTTAAGCAAAAGTTAGCTAATATTGAAAACATATCATTTTCAATAAAAAAGCACGTAAACCTTCGTTTTTCTTTCACTGTTTAAATTTTTATCCACGCATGTCGTCATTACTTATCCACGCCAAAATTACTACTACACTTGTTGGACATGAGGGAATGTGTCCATTAATTGAATAGTATTTTGTGAATAACTAAAGATAACACTCAGTACCGCACCAATAAATATGTTTATTATTAAAGAGTAACAGGAGGAATGTTATCTCTATGAGAATACCAAATCGCAAGTAAGTGACCGAAATGTATCAAGAGAATTATATTAGCTGTAGTAACATCAGTGTTGCCTACAAGTGCTCAAACAATCAGTGTAGTTCTAATAACAATATGTGATCAAAATTTTACATTACCAATGTGACGAAAGGAAGTAACCCAAAATTTCAAAAACTCGTTATCAGAATTTGAAAACATAAACTTGCCGCTCTAATTAGCTTTATATATTCCATCTGAAATTGTAAAATATTTCAACTTAGTCACTCAATCGATTCAACGAATTTCTTAAAGTAGGTATCCGACAGAGTATAAAATTAATTTTAGTCATTTTGTGCTCGTTTTGTTAATATTTCTCCTCGAATTCGAGCAATGAATAAGAAAAACAAAAATCATCAATGGAATGGAATCGTATTTGAGATTAGAGAATTATTTTCAAAATCCCTATGGTTTTTAAACAAATCGCTTTCCAGAATGAAAACAATAAGAAAAACCTCATTCTTGTCAGCTAATGCACACTACACACACAGCTATCTTATTATGAAACGACGTCTTCTTCCACTGTATCTTTTATAAATTGCTGAAATTGGGAAAAGGAGAATTGTGTTTTGTGGTTTTAGTAAGTTTTTTTTTTTTTGTCTACTTAAAAACATTCTGCTGCATTACGAATGGAAATACGGCCAGGCTTTACCCCATTAAACGATAATGATTAGAAGCAAAAGAAAGCGTATCGTTTGGTGGTCATACTGAAATCGTGATTGAAGAACGAAGAAAAGGGTTGATATAAAAGCGTACCGAAAAAAAAATGAACGAGTTTGCAAAGTCAACACCATATTCATTTTTGTAGACATATCCCTCGAGCAGAACATATTTTCCTAGTCAACTTGAAACACCCCTGAATAAATAAACTCCGAGATAAAAAATATTTTCCGATCATTCACCAGTGCCTTTTATCTGAACAAACGACACAAAGTTTCAAATTTTTGTCAGATTCAAGTATTAGTCCACCAGCTAACTCAAAGTTTCTAAGTTTCAACATTTTTTCGCAACACAAAAAAATATCCAAATTTAATTAATGATCTCAATGAATAATTATTTATGACCTTTAGACTTTTAAAAGCTGAAAAAACAAAGTTCACCTGACCCTATAAATCAGCCCTTATTTAAGTCGAGATGACTTTAACATAAATTTAATTTTTTTTAAATATTGAGGGTGCAAAAACAGTGAAATAAAATGTAGGAAATTCAATCTATTTACTAATTAAGGTTCTTCATTTTGTTGTTTTCAACTCACTTCAAACCTAAACTGAACAAATTTTAATTTTTAACTAACTTGGAAAAAAACAGAGGAGATTATTAATTCGGTCCGTATTTTATTATGTTTGTTTTCGTTAACGTTTGTTCCAGCATAACGTTTCATCTTACCTATGCATTGATTTAGATGAACTTTTTTTTTTAAATAATAGAGGTTTATAACATTGTGATTCTATTTTATGTTTTAGAGATTCGAGGGATATAGTAGTTTTTGAATTATCGCAGCCCCAGCACACTCGTAGGATTCCCTACAGGCGTGTATCCGGGCCAGGTAATTTGCCCGGCTGTCCTCTCCCCTATGCTTCGGTGGTACATTTTTTGAGAAGGCGTAGGGATGATGATGGGAGTGAGGGGGCAGTGGACGTTTAAACAGTGGCTTCCTTAACATCAGGGAGTTTGAATTCCCCGATGTCCAGGTGGCCATCTTCACTTTTTTGTTTGCGGCCCTCTTGGCCGTGAACAAGAATCTCATCAGCTCCCTTTTTTCCTCTGGTTTTGGCTCCAGCTTTGGGGGTTCCAGAGTCGGAGTCAATTCTTTCGGCAACCAGGGAGGAGAGATTATTGGAGGCAGCGGAGTCGTCATTTCCACTAGGACATCGTCTACCGGAGGAGCTGTATCCATGAGCAGCTCCTCCTCGATCCGGTACAGCTCTGTCTTCTGCTCGGTTTTCTGCTGAGTTTGTGAGAACTCAGCAGTTTTCTGGGAAGTTTGTATGCAAGTTTTCCGGTTAAGTTCTGATTGGTTTAAGCAAAGTTATGCCTGAAATAAACTCATAGAATATATTTTTCGAATTTTTAT
This sequence comes from Ericerus pela, assembly GCA_011428145.1. Lineage (NCBI taxonomy): Eukaryota > Metazoa > Arthropoda > Insecta > Hemiptera > Coccidae > Ericerus > Ericerus pela. Next base: position 484,928 of record WOFM01000027.1, read on the forward strand.
TACAAAGGAATCTCCTCTTGTGATGTCACAATGTTGAGATTATCTTTGTGTTTAACAGTAAACGCACGTTGCGATGTTTATTTCCATATCGCACATGGATTTTTTTATTCCTGTCGTTTTCTTTTTGTTGGCATTCCTCGTTTCCTTATCTCTGGAGTTTCTTTTGTCTCTCGGAATTCCGATTTTTGTCACATATTTTTAGCAGGTTTAAACTTACGTAGTGGATATTACTTTTTTGGGAATAAATTTTATTTTCTTCGCATTAACCTCTCAGACTTGCGAGAAGGATGGGAATTTTTACGTTTTTTACTGCCTAGGGGCCTGCCTATTTTTCATGGGCTTATAGGAGCCTCCGGATCGAATGTTTAAGTGGTAACATCGTCCGAAAATTTTACAGACTTTTTTGATGTTTTCTGTTGTGAATTATTTATTTTACATTTCTCGACAGGTTCTTCCGTACTTGTTTGGGAATCTGTTTAGGTATTTTCTACGTTCTCCTTCTCAACCTTTTTATTCTTTTATCGTCGCTTACCATGTATGCAAGCTTCAATCTATCGATTGAAATTGTTCGAGGTTCGCCTGCAATGAGTATCACAAAGTTTTTCTCATCTCGTGATACTACTTTGTAAGGACTGGCGTATGGCTTCTCCAGCGCAGATCTCATTTTTTTGTCTTTAACAAATACGTGTGAGGTATTGGCCAAGTGTTTCAAGATGTAAATCTTGGGCTGGCCATGGCGAGCTGCCTGTTCTAGAAAATTGTTGGCATCATTTCTTATATTTTGTACCATAATTTTGGGGCTAACTTCCTTCGATTTTGTGAAGAAGTCCCCTGGGAGGCGTAGCTTTTCGCCAAACGCTAATTGCACTGCAGAATGACCTGTATCCGTTTGTAGGGCAGATCGAAGGCCTAAGAGGATGGTAGGGAGTACACTACCCACCTCTTTGTATCATGTGACATGATAGAGGCTTTAAGAGCTCTATGCCATCTCTTGATTTTGCCATTGGCTTGAGGATGGTAAGCTGTGGTATGACTGTGTTGAACACCAAGCTTATTTGATAACTCTTTGAAGAGTGAGCTCTCAAATTTGCAACCTTGGTCTGTAATTATGACTTCTGGTACGCCATACCTCGCAAACCAGGTGTCATATAACCTGGCAGCTACAGTTGGAGCTGTCATCTCGTATAGAGGAATTGCTTCTGGCCATCGTGTTGCCCTGTCTATTATTGATAACAGGTATCTGTGTCCTTGAGATGGTGGCAATGGGCTTACCAAGTCCATATGTACAGTTCTAAACCACTCTGTTTATTTGAAGGATTTGAGGAGCAAGCGAGTGTGTCTTCCTACTTTGGATTCTTGACAGTTCAGGCAACTGCAAGCCCATTTGTTGCAGTCAGACTTCATTCGTGGCCATACAAACCTTGCCAAAATTAAGTTAGCACTACATTTTGGGCCAGCATGTGACAGATTATATACACTGTTGAAAGCCAACCGATATTTTACCGTTAGAAATGGCCTATTCTTACCTGTTCTGATGTCACATGTTAATAAAACATCAGTACCGGGAATTTTTCTCTGTCTCAATTTGAGAGTAGTATCATTGTTCGATAACAACTCTTGCAATTCTGCATCCTTAAGCTGTGCTTTAGCTATTTCAGCATAAGGTAATTGGACAGGAGCCGAGATAGCTTCGATTCTACTCAAGGCATCAGCTGGAGTGTTAAGTTCTCCACTTATATACTGAATGTCGGTAGTCAATTGACCAATATAGTCTAATTGTCATGCTCTACTCGGCAATGCCGGTTCTGCTTTTTGTGGGAAGGCATATGTTAGGGGTTTATGGTCAGTATACACAAAAAAACATCTACCCTCTAATTAGTGCCTGAAATGATTCAACGCAGCAATAATTCCGAGCAATTCCCTATCGTATGTGCTATAGTTCTTTTCTGTTTTTGAGAGCTTCCTCGAGAAGAAAGCTAGCGGTAACTTCTTGTTGTCTTTATCCAATTGGTACAAGGTTGCACCAATAGCAAAATCAGAGGCATCGGTACTCACGCATAATGGCAGACTTTCGTCTGGATGAGCCAATAATGTTGCATTTGCTAGTGTATCTTTGATTTTCTCAAAGGCCTGTTCGGCTTCTTCATTCCATTCGAGTGGAGTCTTATCTTTCTTTTTGCTTGTCTTAATTAGTGCAAACAGCTTACTTTGTTTGGCTGCTGCATTCTTCATGCAACGTCTATAGAAGTTCACCATCCCCAAGAAACGCCTAAGTTCAGCGACATTTGAGGGCTTCGGGAAGTTCAATATTGGCTCTACTTTGGTCTTTAAGGGGGAAATGCCTTTGGTCGAGACTTTGTAGCCGAAGAAGTCAATTTCAGTCTGTGCATATAAGCTTTTACCTACGTTGATAGTAAGCCCGGCAGCGTGTATACGCTGTATGACGGCTCTTACATTCTCCTCGTGCTGTTGCTCACCGCCTTTAGAGCAAATGCAAATATCATCCAAGTATGCATATGCAAATGGCAATTCCCTAAACAGTCCATTGATAAATCTCTGGAAAGTTTGTGCTGAGTTGTGAAGTCCAAACGGCATTCAAAGGTATTCGAATAGTCCAAAGGGGGTTATGACCACTGTCTTTGGTAAGTCCTGGTCAGCCATAGGAATTTGGTGGAATGCCCAGTTGATGTCAATTTTGGTGAACATTGTTTTACCCTTCATATTTGCGTTGAACTCCATTATATTGGGGACTGGATAGCTATCAGGAACTGTTTTGGCATTTATGGCCCTGTAGTCTCCAACAATTTGCCACTCTCCACTTGCTTTTTTGGTCATGTGGATAGGAGAGCTCCATGAGCTTTTTGAGGGGCGACATACACCCTCCTCGATGATGTGATGGAAGTACTCCCGTGCCGTTTTGAGTTTATCAGGCAGTAACCTTCATGCTCTTGCATGGCAAGGCAGTCCTTTCGTTTCAGTGTAATGAACCATATCGTATTCATAGGTAGGATGCCTGCAAATTGATGGTTGAGTGACTCCAGGATAGTCAGACAGGATCCGTAAGAGTTGTCCATCGACTTTTGTACAGCTGGATATGTTTGTGTCCAGTCTGTAAGCATGAGTTTTGCCATACACACAATTTTTAGTTTCACTATCAATCAATTTGCCCTCTTTGAGGTCAATGATTAGGCCATAATGTGCTAGGAAATCTGCACCCAGGATCGGGTTTGGAACATCAGTAACCGTGATGGACCACGTCATATTTTTCTTAAGTCCGATGTCGACTTTGCTGGTCTCAAGTCCGTAAGCTGGAAGGTTTTGACCATTCACAGTACGGAGGTAGTATTTCGGAGGAAGTACTTTTTGGTTTTTACTTACTGGCAATATACTCAAGTCTGCACCTGAATCTATCATGTACCATCTCCTATTAGTCCTGTCCTTTATGAACAGGCGGCATGAGTGTTTTTCCGAGGGGTCTTTGGCCGCATAGATGGCCCCTTGTTTTAGTTTGATGCCTCCTTAGTATAGGATTTTCCCCACCATTTGCACCTGTTGTTGCATTTGGTGGCCTCTGCGCCAAACCTGTTATGGAAGAAACAACATTTATCATCCCAATTTCGAGACTGGTTTTTGGGAGATGATGTTCTCGGGGGAGTTAAACTTCGACCCCTATTGTTGGAACTAGATCTGCGGTCTCTGGACCGGGACTGTCGTCCTTTGCTATTGCTACTATTATTGTTGTTGTTTCTACTTTTAGATCTTTGTCGCCAACTACTATTGGATTTTGTGGAGCTTTGGCCTTTGTTCCTCTTTACTTCATCAGTCAACTGAGCTATTTGAGCTCAAAGTTGAGCAATCTCTCCAGTCTCTGCAGATACTGCACTTACCACAGGCTTTGACCTGGTATATTCTAGCCCATTATCTGCTGATTTCGCAAGGAAGTCCAAGTCTGCGGATGTATTTATCACGGTCGAACCTACCGCGGCTAGGCATTGCACAACACTTTGAGGGAGTTGTTTGCAAAACTGATTGCCTATGACAGAAGGGGCTACGATATTATCCACCTTCTGCCTCAATTTCACCATGAAGATTGAGGGTTTGTCATCCCCCATCTTCATACCATCCATCACATCATCGATGATTTGGTTTTTAGTTTTTCCAAAAACATTCTTAATCTTCTTGACAAACCAGGCATATTTATCATCTTCTGTCGAAGGGCATTCCATAATATCCGGAATGTGGCGGATTATCTATGGGGGCATGCCTCCACAGATGTGTAGGTACCACTGGTTCTGCATTATGTTTTCCATCTTGAACCTGCCTTCTAATAGAGTCAACCACAAGTCTACCTCATTGGGCAGAAATTCCGGGATCTCTATCCTTCGTCTATAGAAGTTGGGATTTTGCCCTGGCTACAATTGCAAAAGTTGCATAATCTGAGCCTAGACTTCGGGTGTCAGCTGTGGCTGACTACTACCTCCCTGTGATGGTTGTGGGTTTTTGGTTTGTGGTGGGACCACTACTGTGTCTTTCTGATGACAAGCTTATTCCACAGAACTACTTCCTTCCTTGCTGGTCGAAAACACTGGCTCCTGTGTTTGTAGGACAGGTGTTTTCAGGTCAGAACTTTGGCTTAGAGTTCGACCACTTCTCAATGTTTTAACTGCTAACTGTTCTTTATTTATTGCAGTTCCCAGTCGTGTTAATTCTGGGTGTTGAGGGCCTTCTTCCAGATTTGTTAAATTCTTGAAGTGTCGAATCAAAGTCGGGGGGTTGGGATATGAGTCCAACCTTCTTCCTCCAGGTCTACTGTCTGGTTTCTCTTTGTTTATATATTTTAAAGAGAGGGGTATAAATTCCCACTTCAGCAGATTCTACTTCAACAACCTAAAAGGTATCTTAGTCTGCAAAAAAATATTTTTATTTGCTGAACAAGCGAGTATCTTGCCAGCGCACCACGCCAAATTTTTGTAAAAGCACAACGCGCCTAAGGACACCTCACGACGTAGCCGAAAAATCACGTCGGGGTCACCACTGTGGAATACCTTGTCGTGAGAGATATTCTCACCAGAAGGAAATTCTACAGAATTTAAGCGTGTTCAGCCACTTCGTACATAAGTACGGGTAAGCCAAAACCAAGGCGAACACTGGCAATTTTAGAGCCAGTTTGGGTGGTTTATATACGGCTTATTTACACGCACACTAAGACACGTACGTAAGAATATATGTACGTCTGTGAGGGAGACCAGGTCGCATCATCCCCTATTGAGATAAGAGATGTCTGACTGGTTTGTGTACGGATTGTGACATTGTTTTGTTGTGTCATGATTCGGTACTCGTACATTACCTGCATGTACTTGCAGGTAATTACGATCGAACGTATTTAGTCTGTTTAACGTCGCAAGGACGATTATTTGCCTGCCCTTTGGGGCGGCGACTGTCGTCGAGGGGTCCGAGCCCCTTTACCTCATACCGGTGAGTCCCCACAACTATTATATTAAACAGTGTTTTTTTTTTTGCTTCTTTCTCCCTCTTTCTCTGTCTCTCTGTCTTTCTTTCTCTCTTACTTGAAACTTAATTTTTTCTAGTATCTATCTAAAGAACTTCACTCATCCAAACCTTGCCACACAATGGTGATTCGAATTGGTGATCTTCTCCGATATTCTCAAAATCTGAGTAGAGGAGAGGAATCAGGATGTGTTTCATAAACAAAATTTAAAATACATTTGCCACCAATTTATTGTATTCAGCATCGGTTAGTATTAATGATTTTTATTCCTACTATTCAGCAATATTTTTACTATGAAAATAACATAATATCTTGTATCTTGCACTTCAACTTTTCATATATATTTACTGTAGTTACTCATTAAAATACGAAATAACACTAACTAGGTACCATCTTATCTGGTAGCATTTACCCCTATATCTGTAATTTCTGCCTGTTCAAATAAGAAACAATTTCATTTTACACTTTTCCTACCTTCAGTTAAGCATTTCTTAAAATTGCTGATTTCACAGTTTAGAATATATATTTATACAGGCAAATTTTCAGGTGATGTAGCGCACTCTTTCCTTATCAACAGGTAACGTGGCGGACTTTTTGGTCCGTCAAATCACCCACTTTTTTCTGAAGAAAAAATGATGATAATATTTAGCTACTTAGATGCTTATTGTATTAGAAGGCGAACTGTATAAAATCAGATACTTATCATCCCTCAAGCTAATGCTTCCCTCAGACCGCCAAAATCTTTTAGCTATATTTCACTGTTGTTTGCCTGATTTTCTCGCCCAAGGATGAACTCTACAGAAAATTTTTTCTTGGTAAAAATTTTCTCACATAATTTTTTACAAATTTTTTTCATAAGGACAATAGTTTTAGATTTTAAAATTATCAAACATTTTATTGTACTAAGTTTTGTATTTAGGAGGCTGTAAATGGGGGGTATCATAAACTTGAAAGGTTGAAACGTTAAACATAAAAATGAAAAAGTTAACTGCTCACAGTAAAAAAAAACGTTCGGAACGGAAGGAAGTCACCTATACTCACGTTTTGGCATAGCTGAGTGAATATATGCAATAACAAAACAAATTTTCTGCTTTATCTGTTATTTTCTGTACATGGTATATGAATATAAACTTTTGGGGTAGTGTTTTTTGGATCTGGAGACCATAATTGGAGAAATTGTACTGAAATTTCTGGAAATCGTGACATGCCACCCTTTGCAGTTGGTAGATTCTACAAAAACTACCTTAAACTTCTGTCCAGCTAATTTTTCAAATATCTCAAATTTTCCTGTAGTAATTACTTAATAATTACTTTAATTTTTTTGATTTGAAACTACATTAAATCCCAATGCTTGCGATATATTTGACCGTTGAAAATAACTTATTTTAAGAAATTTTCTACTTTCGATTGAGGTTTTGAAGATCTTCTATTTAAAATTACGTTATTCATCAACTGCGCACTTAGCACGCTCTTATTTTTGTCGTATCAGCGACGTACTTACGCCTCTTCCTACTTCGCTCCCACTTTGTAACCTAAACTTCATCAAAAAGTTCCATAAACTTTTCCAAACGGCGAAACTAGCTCCCAAGTTCTTCCCGCCATCTTTTTCTCCGCGTACGCAAACAATAATACCTGTCAATACTTTAATAACGAACATATCCACCCTCACTGAATCGAGGTTTCATTAGCCAAAGTGAAATAAGCGCACACAAATAAAGCATAGCGGCACAAAAATAGCAACACATTCGACGATTTCATCGAACTAAATAAATAATACGCGTTTTATTGCAGAGAAGAGAAAATAAATGTTCCCACCGATCCAACATATACCTATAGGTACATATAAGCATTATAAGACCTTCAGCCCAAGTTCGAAAAGCATTAATCTACAAAGCACGAGATTTCACTTCTTGCGTGAGTACATAAACGCCTTACAATATCCCAGTAGAGTCAAATGAAGTCAATTAAATTTCCCTAACCACCAAACGTGAAAATAAATCTGGGCACGCACGGTATTGATTCGTCACGAATGTAGAACTTCTTCGAAGCGAATTAAAAATAGCTAGATTTTGGTGGAAATGTGTTTAATAATGCAGTTAAAAGGAAACCTTACTGGAGACGGGTGACTGTTGATTTGAAAGGGTCCGTGTGAAAATTTCACCAGCAAAAATAAAGTTGCAATGACAACATAATATACTATGATACGGCAAAAAGGTAGGCAAAATATCTGCACAGAATCAATTACATATGCATATAGGCTATAGGTAGTTCCCCCAATTCAGCTGAAGCACGAAGACTAATACCATTTATTGCTTTCAGTCTTCACAGTCTAAAAGCGGATGAGTTTATTTTTCGTTTAATGTTGTGTTTTCCAATTAAAGGAATTTTCATTTCCCTGTAGGACACGTCATTTCTAAGAAGCAGATAAGTCTCATACTTCGCTTAAATTCTCGTGGGAAGGATACAAACTTTGAAAGTTGAAAGGGAATTCGTAATGTCTGGATAATGTTATATCTGCAGTAATCTTTCGAATATTCGTATGGTTCACGAGAAATAGGATTAGCAAAGGTTGTGAAGCATTAAATAAGGTTGTATGATGGTTTCAGAGAAGTGTAGATCTTCTCGACAATACTCAAACAAAGCTTAGCATTGGAAGTAAAAGGCGTAATGGCGGGTTAATTCACGTATAATGCGACTTTGAACATTCAGCAAATGCCGTTTCTATGATGTAAATTTTTCTTTTAAATACTTAAGCGAATGCAGCAGATTGCGAAAGAATGAAGGTAAATGCAATAAGTAAACGAAAATAATTATTATTAGTAGGTTCCAAAGTCTTTAAAATCTCTACAGGTCGGCCAAGTTCCCAGGTGCAATTGGCAAACAGTAACCACTGACGTCATCGGTTTTTTGAAGTTTATAATATAATACGTATTTGATTAGGTTTAAGACTGTATATGTATAAAATCTTCACGTGTTACGCGCTTGTATTTTTGTTTACGTCGAACCTGGCTGATCTGTAGAGTTTTTAGATATTTTAAGTAGGTACTTACTTTCGTAGACCATAATTGTTTGTAAATGTCGGCTAAGAAACTGAAGTGACATATTTTCGTTTTCTCCTAATGGCTGATTGCAAGAATGTAGGTGGCATAAGACATTATTGAGAATTCCTTTTTTTACGAAGATTATTATTAGGCATTAGTTTTCAAGGTCGCGTATATTGTACATTCTGGAAACGATTCAACTAAGGGCGTAGATAGCTCCATCATGAGTGGGAGCCCACATATTCTCAGTGGTCTCTTCTGACCCTCTCCCTCAAAAAACAAAACTTCTAAACCGACAAAAATACACTGTTTTAAAATATCTAAGATTTTTTCGATGACTTAGTGGGTCCAGACTTCCAGAACTTCCCTTACATACGCCTTTAGATTAAATATGGATTATACTAGAAGGCGTAAGATATATTCCTGTTTCAAAAAAAAAAATCCACCTCACCTAACCTCCCACTATTAGCTAAAGCTATACGACTTATTAATCATAGTATTTCCCAAAATTCTCTATAATATAATTATGATATTGCACAAAATATCCCGAGTACGTCTCGAATAATGTTTTGATCTATCTGAAAAATCTAGGTCGTACTATGAAAATATAATCTATTTTGGAAGATAATATTTTAAAAATTTCAGAAATTTTTTATTCTTTTGTAGAAATAATTTCGGTATTAGACTTATTTTGAGGAAAAAACCTATTTATTAAATTCTCACTGTACCAAAGATAAGTATCGCAAAATTCATCATTTCCATATTCAAAGTTTGATCAATACCAGGATATAAATAATATAATTTATTACTATGCTTAATAGTGAACATAGAATAAAAACTAAATCTTCAGATCGGCTCAAAATGTTATTTTTGTTTTAACTATCATTTTACATATCTGTCTGCACCAGTTGTAGCCGGTGAAACTTATTTTCGTTCATCTTTGAAACGGAATATTTAAATGGAACATTTGAACGGAAAATACGACGTTGTCATGCATGTTGCATACTCCAGTGCCGTAAAAATGAAATTGTTTCCTACTATGGTTTTATGAGCACATTTAATGAAATTTTTTCTTTCGAACCCAGGAGTTTCGAAGAATTAGTTTAGTTCTATAGCTTAAAGCTGGTAACATTATAAAAATATAGATGAAGATGGACAAAGTTTTTTGAAAAATAAATCAAAATTTGAATGCACTCGAGAATATTTTGAACCTAAACCTTCTAAACCTAAAATGAAACAGATAATCGTCAAATTAAATTTTATTATACGTATATATACTTATGTAGGCTCTCATGTAATAGAACTAGAAGATAGATACCTCCGTTTTGTTTATTTTTCTAATATATACCTAATATTGTTGATTGAAATAAAAAGTTTAAACTCCAAAGTAGGTACATACTTACAAGCTTCCAATTCTAATTGTTCTCTGTAAGTCTACCCAGTATTTATTCGATTAATTATATGTTTTTCGGGAGGCTGGGTCCCTTCAAAATTTTTTAGATTTAATTATACTGTATAATTGTGTACTAAGTATACTGTAAATACCTACGTATTTTGTTACAAATTATTTCATGTTAGATGTCCATATTCAACGTAAACCAGGACATTTTTACATTTTATCTTCAGCATCACAAATAATTTTACCAGTCAGTGCCACTGAATCAAATGTTAGACTCCTTAAAAACCACAAGTTCCTACCCAGTCTTTTCTATTTAAATTTGTAAATTCTATTTTTTCAAAGGCTGCTACAAGAATAAAATTAAAATTCCCTCCGTAAGTTTTGATATAAATAATATTATGAAAGTCATTGATTCGATTTTGATAAAACATTCCTCAGCAATAAGCTAATCCATTTCCCAATTATATACGTATATTAAGCTTGACTAAATTTAACCAGACATATTACGCAGGACATTCAGAAAGTTCAAAAACTAAGGCTATTAAAGCTTCAAATTTACATGAAAAAAAATAAAAATATTATCAGCCTTCGATATATACCACCCTTACTCTCTATAAAGGCATACAATTGGTGGAAATCTTGATAATAGTCCTTTTTTGGAACTAAACTGATAACCAACCATTGTCACATTTTTTAGAACTGTCTCCTCATTGTCAAAACGTTTTCTTTTCAGCACTCCGTTCAGCTTGAGGAGAATAAAAAATTCAACAGGAGCCAATTCCGGACACCGGAGAATATGATTTATTACACTGACTGATTTTAACTGGAATTCATTGTTATGAAGAAAAAAATCATTTTCCTGCTCGTTTTTAGATATGACCACCAATGTAAAAAAATAAAACAACAAGCAAAAGCACCACTGGTCACCAACAGCCATCTATGAAACTTTCAGTGAAATTCAACGAAAGTAGCAACGAGCATATGAACAATATACTAAAGGTAAAATACGTTACGTTTGGCACAGTATTTAGTGAGGCGAGACACCCCTTTTCAATAAACCCAAACCCACCCATTAAAAAGCAATTGCATATAAGACAGTCTTCGAAGTTTTGGTCATAACTGTCTCAAAACAAGAGGTAGCTATATGTTCGACATGAAAAAAATTTTAGAGGAGGTTTCAAGAAATGAAATGAGTCAAAGAGCAAGAAGTGAAAACTCTTTGAAGCTGAGAAAATTCAAGAAGGAGATGAAATCGTGCTTCAAATTGGCTTAATTTAATGTTATCAGTAAGTTTTATCACAAAGACAACAAATTAATTAAAAATAGACACCTACTCATTTTTACAAATTCATTGTTTTTGTGCATTGTCATTAGTTGTCTTTAGTGTAAACATCATTGATAACATTAGATTAAACCAATTTAATTCATGATCTTATATTCTTCTTCAAAGTTCTTGGCTTCTAATGGCTTGAACTTCTTGTTCTTAAGCTCATTTTATTTTTTGAAACCTCCTCCAAAATTTCATTCGAGTCAAAGAGTTTCTATCTCTTGAAATAAGAGAATTAGGAGCAAAAATTCGTGTGAAAGAGCGTAATATTTTCTTTGCATTTTAAGGGTTTAATGGAATAGGGATAGCGACCTCACTGAAACCGACAGAGTTGTGCCTCTAGTATATTCATATGCTCGTTGGAAAGTAAATCCGCCACTCGAATATAGGGCTGCTTCTACTGACATGCCTGCAGTGCGACCAGTCCCAGAAACTTTTTAAATCCACTGCATAATAAGCGACATTTCACAAGCTTTTCCCATCACGAATAACTTTACACTCCAACAAATTTTCTCTGCAATACTGTGCAACAAATTTTTCTGAGCGAAAAAAAAATAAAAAGAGACGTTCAACAACATTGCACAAATAATTTAGACGTTTACCTTTGAGTATAATACATTTCACATTAAGCACACATGGTTTTCGAAAGGATTAAATGAATCAGACGACGAAAATGAAATTCAGGAAGTTTTTGTAATGTTCATAAGACGAAAGATAAATTCCAAATCTGCAGAAAAACCTTGTGTATTCGATACGCCCAGCATCGTGTATCGAACAATGAATTTTGGGCCAATGACAAAAAAACCAAACAAAATAAAAATAATTAGACCTGACTTTGACGAAGGAAAAGGCTTATAGCTCAAAACATACGACTAATAATATCAAAACCCATAGGTATATATTGAGAACTGCTGTCTTTCAAAAAGTTTAGGCCTATTTGTTGACTAAAATCCGAGAAAGTTTCAGGGGTTTACGAAAAATAACCGTTGGTTTCACATTCAACAAAATTACAGTAATCAAAGAAAACCGATTTAAGTAGAAGCAAAGTACAAAATAAACAATGCGGCGAAGTAAATCCTCATTTAAGAGCCAGAATAAACATTAAAGATTTTTCCATCGTAACGAAATCAAAATATTATCATTGACTTTTTATACGGCTACATCGTTTGGTAGAAGCTGAGAAGCTGGTGTCAGTTTCACGTTTTTCTCTTTTTTCTCCCCCTCTTTTTTTTCTTTTTTACTCTCACGTTTTCTCCTTTGTTGACAACGATATTGCTATCGTCTGACACTCAATCATTAGGTCATCGACGATACTGTCAAGATGTCGTTTAATGGTCCCACGAGGAGACGGTTACTTCGCAGAAACGAGTATAACGTTTTGACGAGGCAATGCTCTCACCCCATCTTTTCTTTTGTTTCTTTATTTATTCATTTTCTTTCTTTCTCACCTTTACTTTATTACAAAAAATTTTTCCAGTGACTCGAAGACAAATATACTTTCGTTGCGAAAAAGGGATTTATTCGTATTTGAAAGAACGAACAAACGATGATACACTTTTTGCCACTTTTTCACCCAGAGAATCTTTTTAACAAAAAACCAAATGCAAATTTTCCATCGATCACACGCTAACAAATGATATGTCATGTTCAGAATGGCAGACGTATTTCCTTCGTTAAATTACATTGTAAATGAATTTTGTTTTCTCTTCACCTCCCATCGTTGTTTCTGAGACCAGGCATTCGAATCGGCGAGTCATTTGGCTGAAAAAAAAAATTGAAATTTTAAAATGGTTTCAGCGACACCAATCAATTAGACACAACAGATGACTCTTTTTTCTGCACGAAAATGCATTCCTTTAGATTGTTGTTAAATTTTTGGTGTCGTCGGACGAGACGAATCAAAAATACACTATCAGAGTGCAATAGTGATGTAATTCTACTTTCAGTCTCAAAAAATTAAATAAAAGGGTAGTTTAAAATTAATCAATTGGAGTGGGTCTGTGTTTCGCAGTGGTTAGATGCTCGGCTTTGCTATCGAAAGGTTGTGAGTTCGAGACCGGCCATCTTCATATTCACAACCTAAAATGACGATGTGTTCGGTTTGATTTTATTGAAAAATTCGTACTTAACAAACTATTGGCCGCCAAATTCTGACCACTTCCTTCCCCCCATTTTCGCAACATCGAAGTTTATCCTTCAGTCGCCGGTAAAATGGCTCCACAGCCAAAACCTATGAAACTGTACGTTTAATAGGTATCAGGCGTCTGTACATCTGAAATTCCAAATCGACTGAATGAATTTTTCATTCCTGAAACTAACTCAACCGAGGCTGCATAGAAAAGGTAGGGAGTTTAATTTATTAATATTGTAATATTTTCTGACTGGTTTTTGTAGGCCTAAGTATGAGTCAGTGTTCCCAGCAATAGACTTGTGAAATTTATTATGTTTATTACTTGAACAGTTATCAATATGTGGTCGACTTAGTATTTTTATTATTTTCACATTTAGGCTAACACATTTGCATTTTTTTAAATTTTGTTTCAATTCAAATATTAAAGTAGAGGGGGCAGAAATCTGAAATAAATGTAAGTATTCCTTCACATTAGACTAAGATTGAGAGAAATAACAATCAAACAAAAGAAAAAAGTATTTTTTTGATTTGTCACCGAATGTCAACAGATAAACTGCAAGCTTGCAAGCTAATGGGCAACCTATCCACCGAAACTTGAATGTTAATTCGAAAATTTAGCTTTAAAAGATGTTTCATGATTTCTGATGAGACAACATGGATTTGATAAAATGCATTTTTGAACTCTTGTTATTTACTTTCTCACTAACTTGCTAAGTTTAATGAACTTTTGCTGTTATTACATTGCCTCAATTTCTTTAAAATGAAGTGTTTTAGGCTTTTCTGCTTGTAGTAGAAAAAATCAAAAAAAATCTTTTTTTTTCCATCATTTTGTAAGATATAAACTTATTTGTTTCTGTCGAAAAAATAAATCTACATAATAATTTTTTTAGTCTCAGATTTTAACGATGTAGCAAAGGCAAGAGATTACTTTTTTCAGATGAGTCGAAATTTGAATCACTATGACGCAAGAATCTATTAAAAATTCCACGATCTTCTTTCATGCGACAGCAATTTTTTTCATGTTTTCAGGAAAATTTTTAATATTTAAGTACTTATAGTTAAACGTTGTTCAAAATAAAAAAATTTAATTTTCCATCGTAAAAAAAAAGTGGAATATAATCAAAAATTTCTCATTTTCTATTACATCAAAGGCATATAAGTACATAACTAATATATATATATATATGCATTCCTATATATTTTTATTATTTTTGCTAGGAGTAGATTAAGTATTGCGATTTTATATTATTATGCAACTATTCGTCTCTCTCGATACCCATCCTTACATGTTTTATACGATTCTAAATATATTTGTATCATGGATTGTTGGTCAATTTCTGCTTCATGGAGGATCAACAAATTTGTACTCTAGGAAAAAATTTTAAATTTTAACCCTCTATATAGAGAAGGAAAGCCTATTGCCATATCCTTTTAAAATTTTACGTTGTTCTTTCTGATTTATTTTTGCATTCGAACCATACTTCAAAGCTATAAAAAATTCAAGATTCACTTACTATTGATAAAATATCAAGAAGAATTTTCTTTCGCACATCCACTAAATATAAGCATGTATACACGTCGCATTAAATGCCCAATATATCAAACAGCACGGATAAACCTAAATCGCTAGACAAATATGGAAGAATCAAGATAACGGAGAAAAAAAATACACGAGGGATAGCCAGAAAATCCGAAATGAAAATATATAATCGCAAAATATTTCTGAAGAACGAAAATAAAGAAAGAAGACAAGAGTAAGTGATTTATGAGATATAGAATTCTAACTTTAAAAAAATATACCTAAACGAATAAATAAGCCACTAGAAACTGAAAACTGCGAATAAAACCTTATATTCTGGACTATTTTTGAGGGCGAATAAAGAAAAACATTCTGCCAACTAGGTATTCACTCCATAAGCGTGATTTTTATCGAAAGCTATTTAGTGCGTCGTTATTATACGTCTTCGAAATCATCAACAAGTGAATATAATGTCTTTATTTTGAAGTAAAATTTTTATTTTTTTACCCTTTTCCATTCAATTTTTGAAAACTTTCCAAAAAGGTTCCACCCGAGTACCTAACACATTCCAGCCAATATATTTCGTGACGAAAGTGAAAAATCACGTAATAGAATTTCTCATTTTCTCAATAAGTGTATCCCCTTACACAATAAATGGTAATCATTTGAAACTTTAAAACAAGTAACCGTATAAGGCGGTGAAATCCTATCAACCTGACTCCTATTTATGAACTATTAAGGTGGACTAAAATAGCTTGCCCAATAATAGTCTACATTGAATGAAAGAACACTATCTTAGATGAATTTGTCCCTTCGATTGTAAAACAAACGTTTTCACAACAATTTTTTTGTCATATTTTGGGCACCATTAGTCGAGGAATCCGTACGTCACCAAAAAATAAAACAAAACCTCAGCTCAACAAACATTCCATCAGAAAAGGTAGGATTTCAAAAACCGCCAATTACAACTAATATAAAATTGGCTATATGTTAATAGGCTACAGACTTAAGGTGCATTTACACCCTCAAGTAAACTAGCCCAAACTCAAGGTTTGTGTAATTAGACTTAGACATGTAAATGCCATGCAAACAAAACTGAGCAAAAATATCCAAATCGTTGTATATTTTTGACTCATGCCTAGCGCAATCCATTTGTATACTTGTGTGAACTTAAGGGTGTAAATACACCATTATGTAGAGTGTAGCTAGATCATAATAATTTAAAATATTATTCTACTGAATTTCACAGCTACTGATTGAAAATCTCCCACTTTAGAACCGAAAATCCTAATAAAACCGAATATATCGGAAGTACCTCCCAACTGATTCAAACCAAAATGAGTAGCCCATTGAAACATGCTGTAACATATATTTTCATCTATTTTTAAATATGACGAACATATTCGGCTACACACTCTCGAATACCAAAAATATAGGTATTTGTTAATAATCAAAACATCCTACAGTTGTTTTTAAACAACCATAAAATTATCCGTATTTAATTTTATGAATATAGATATATTGTCTTCATATTCATGACCTCATTATGCCTGTCCCTTGATTATTTTATGAGTCAGCACATCCCTAACAAATCTTTACCGCACTTAGCCTATCCATCACATACACTTACATCCCCTAAACAGGTATATAAACACTCAATTCGAAGGAATCGTTACACAGTGCTACCAGTTAGCTTTTTAATAGAAAGTCTTTGTCTAAATGGTTTAATCCCCAATGTTCAACCTAGTTAATAGTGTTTGAAATATTATTTAATGTACTTGTGTCGTACGAATTATTATTTTATTAAAAGTGTTAAATGAATCTTTGAGTTTGAAACATTATTATAGTCTCTGAAATACGTTGAGGTCCACAATAGACGTGGATGATAAATTAACTCTTTAAAATATTATAGAGATATTAATGCTTTCCCAGTATTAGATATCTCGTGTATGGTGTAACACTGAAAGTGGTTCTAAACGGTACAATTAGATCCCCTTTTGGCCGTTACACATGCTATTATAGTTACTATTTTTTCCACATTTTGTAGTTATTGATCAAAAATTGAGAATTTCACAGCAAAGTATAAGACCTTTGAAATAGGAACATAAATGGATGTACCTGAAATACCATCTGGGCGATTGACACCAAAATAAATAGGTACGCTTATTTTTCTTCAACATGTATGAAAAATCTTATACTATTTTCATTCAATTTGAATTTTTCCAAAAAACTTGCACCGAGATTCATAACGGTCACCTTCACCTTTCATTTTTCACCCTGCGACCCTGCGATGAAAATAGAAATGTGTACCAAATTAAAAAAATCAGTTGGATAAAAATAAATAAATTAAATGAATTTAAAATTAAATTTATCTTTGAAAATAATTTATTTGGGGGCATGTTTCTGTGAATTTTAGTTCGTTTACTCGAAAATAGGTAGGTATAGAACGACAGACTAAGCAGTGAAAAATACATAGAATATTAGAAGCAGATATGTTTGATCCGTTCCCATCAATTTCATTTTGTGCAAAATTGGCACGGTTTGGATAATCCAGTAGCCGGATTATGCAATTCCCACTATATACACCTACCTACATAGGAATTTGAGCTTTTTGTGTCAAAATTTTCTGTTGATCATAAAATGAAAAATTTAGGTACCCATCCGTACCCCAAGGTAGTTTCATCAGATAGAATTATGAAAATTTCCATAAAAATGGCTGCCATAACTAAGTTTAACAAATTTTAATATTCATTTTGAACTCTACTCCCGATTGATAAATACCTATGTAAAATGTTCCGCAACAGCGTCTGTATGCCAAGATACAAGTATCGTTTAAGTTTTTCACATGAATAGTCAAAACCATTTATGCTCACACGAAAAGAAGGAAGATGGTATTGCTCCCTTAATTTCAGCCTCATTTAATTTCCATTCTCACATATTATAAGGTACCACCTACCTACGTGAGCGAGTTTGCTCGGAATCTAAAACGTTTCTTCATTTTTCATTCTTAGAAAAGTATTTCATCCTTCTCTTCGATGAAAATTCAGCACAATTTCACAGTCGAGCTTTCTTTCCCTATAGCAACACCTGACATCGTAATCTCACAAAACATAAATCGAATTCACGTTTGTAAGTAAATTTTTATGATAATATTTAAGGCGGAAACCAAATCAAACCTAGAATTCTCAATGTTTACATCGAACTTTCTGGAGGGTTGCTTCGCTTAGAAATGTTCTCGGCGGTGGAAAAGAACCGCACACCTATGATTGACACCGGGTGATTTCGACATTGTCTCGACAGAGGATGACAGTAAAACCTTTCAAAATTTAACAATAGCTTTTTAGAGTCAACCTTCACCGCAGAGAAAAAATAGGAGAGAATGAGAAAAACGAAAATATTTTCGGAGGCGGAAAGCCATAATACAGCATAAAACGTCAGAAAAGCAGCCAAAAAAAATTTCTATTCTTCCTCTCCACCAAAGTTTTTTTCTTTTCTATTTCGTATTTCAACCTCCGAAACTATTTTTACGTACCTACTTAGTCGAAACGTTCAACTCGTACCTACGATATAATTTCTCACTGGCGTTTTTTTTTCCTTTCTTCTTTGTTTCCTCTGTTTTTATCTCTTTCTCTCTCTCACTTTCCTCTTCCTTTTGAACAAAATCTTACATTCGGGAGCAATTCGCGCAGAATAAAGCACTCTCTCTCTCTCTCTCTCTCTCTCTTTCTCTCCAAAGTATTAAATTTACGTTAAACCGTTTATATTCCACAAATGCAAAAATTCAAAAAACTCCGGCCTACTAAGATTCGTTTGCCTATTTCAAAAAAGCATCGTATAATAAAAATTAATTTCCAGCATCTGGAAGAGAGGATGATGTCACGACTCTTTTAGAATACCATAAACGCACGTAAACAGAATAACTAAAAACAGAAATGTGTGGGTATCAGATGAGGAGAAAATGGTTTAGCGTACATATACATACATACACTCACAACCCCCTTACCTTAAAAAATGAAATAAAAATAAAGATATTATTCAAGATACACTAGATAGTTTATTAAAACTCTGGAAAATTTTCATTTTACTATTTCTTTGTTCGAGTAGAGCACACTCGAAAACACCAAAATTTAGGTCTTTATCGAATGCGTTTTGCACGGTTTCGAAATAATTTCAGTTCTTTCGTAGGTACCAAAGTCTTGCAGAAAAATATGAAACTACGTTAGTTTATTTCCTGTGCCTCACTGGAACATAGTGGGTTTAGAGGAGAAACAAAAATAGAAAGAATGGTGTTTTTTTTTTTTTAAAAAGGTGTTATTACTTAATTTTCGTTGACAAATGGAAAGAGAAAGACAAAGTGAATATAAAGAGGCCCTCATAACTTTTTGTGGTAGGTATCTAGTACTTTCCTTTCTAATCCTATGAGTTTGTGATCTAGATCTCAAACATTTAATAGAATATGAAAAATGGAAGGCGCAAGTAAGCATAATATATACCCAAATTATAAGTTTTACATAAAATTTACCAAAATTATGACGCTTATGAACTGATATTAAATGGTGCGTAGGTATTATTTGAAGATCCAGAGTGGCGCATTTACCTAAAAGCCATTTAGGCAGTAGCCTCCTGACGCAAAGGTCAAGAAGGGCAAAATTAATTTTCTCACACGTTTCGAATCAGCGACGTTGTATTTAAAAAAAATAATTTATTTTCTTTCAGCTGACAACACTGAATTATGGCGCAAAATTTACCTGAACTACAGGCACCAAATTTGTAAATCCACTCTTCTGAAGATCCATTCTTTAAAATATCTACATCCATATTTAACATTTCTCATATTTTCACTTTTATCCTTTGCAGTGTTCCTGGCTCACATCTAGTGGGTAAGAAAGAAATATATTTATAGAGGTTGAGGATCAGAGGTGTAACAAAAAGAGAGATTTGATTGAAGTTACGTCCAAGAAGCGAATGTTTATTTCAGAAGTTACATTAATTTAAGCAAAGTACATTTTCAGAGTAATGAACGAACGGTAACGGAAATGAACGAGTGAGCGGCGGAAGTGGTATATCAGTGTAGCCGCGAGTAGATATAAAAATGTATTCGATATATGTTCGTGTGTTCGTAGGAGTGAGAGGGGAGAAGGATTGGTGGTCTCAACAATAAGCTTGTAAATGATAGTGTTTTGGAATATCGATAGAGCCTATCGATATTCTATCGATAGTTATAGAGGTTGAGGTACACAAATTTGAAGAAAGTACAATGAAAATAAAATTGTAGGAAGTTACATCTCAAAAGTGTATAATTGCAGCAGAGAAAATATTTAAAGTACAGAGTATGAAATGTACGTAGGAAATGAATATTTACGAAGGTACACGAATGAGCGGTGGAACGAAAATCAGTGTAGCCATGAGTATAAACATATGAAGGTGTTTGTATAAAAAAAGTTGAGTGTTCACAGGATTATAAGGGGAAGAGGATTTGTGGTTAAAACAATAGTTTCTTTAACCGGTAACTATCGATGTTATCGATAGTTTTCATTGAACTATGGATAACTTTTTTTTTCTAATTTATTTGGGAATTATTCAAACTTTAAAATTTAACGATGTGAAAATATATAAATTTTCTTTTCAAAAAAAAACTTGGAATTACGTCGACAAATTGACAAAACAGATATAAATAATTAAATATGAATTTTAAAAATTGATATAAAATTGAAAACAAATAAATAAATGTTGGGAAAAAGAAAATTTTCGTTTTTCTTATTAATTCGAAAAAATATTGATAGGCTATCGATAATCCGATTAAAAAATTCAATTAGTATCGATATTCCACAACACTAATAAATGATACTGGCTTGTATAAAATTAGGAAAAATCAGCTCCCCATCACAAAAATGTGAATATTTCATAATTTCAATAAATAAAAAACTTACCATTTTGTCACTCTCTAAAAAAAGCCTGGTCAAAACCTAGCTAATATACGTACCTACATGCTTTTTTGAAAATTCACATTTTGAATGTACTTAGGTATTTATTTTATAATTCCTTTTACCGCATCCCCCGTAAGAATTCACCTATCGACTATTATGTTAGAAAACTTTAAATTGGATGACGAATTACTAAACTGCCTTCATTTCGTTGCTATTTAATTCATTGTCTAGAAAAGATATGCAACGAGAAGCATTTGTCAACAATTTCGAACTAAAACTTTGTCTTTTATTAACTGGTTAACAAATTATTAACAACCAAAATAGAGCTATCATCTGAAACTTCGACCAACTATTCGTCAATAACGTAGGCGTTAGTACCTAATGACGTTTCAAAATTGTTCAATTTTCAATTTATTGTTCGGCAAAATTTCGAGAAAACGTCGAGTAGGTTTCAAAGACCAATCAATTGGTCTCATTGGTTGAAGTCATTCACACTCGATGATATTAAGTAGCACAAAATAATTGTCAATATAGCGAACTAATTTATCTGAAAATTCTCTGAAAATTGATCGAACATGTCCACGCGAGGACAACTTCAAGGAAGTCAAGAGGGCCATACTTCCTCTTAAAAATAATAATTGTGAACGTATGCATACATTGTTTAATCCCTCTTATGCGTCGATGTAAATAGCAAATTTTTTTTTTTATACAACCCATCTTACTTACTCTCCCACGTTGTCTCTCATCCCTAAATGAAAACACAGAATGGCTACTGTTCCTAATATTCTTTCTGTTAGAAAATATTTGCTAGACTTTTTTTACAATTTGATGTAAACAAAATAAATTATATGAATGTAAGCTGTTCTGATGTATGATGCGTGAAGAAAGTCATACATTTGACGTTTTCGGTTTTGAATAAATTCCGATAAAAATACGTTATCAGCCGTACCATTATGTTTTAGTTCTGAGTTAATTATTTAAAGCATTTTCGTAGCAGCAATTTTTCTTTAAAACAAAATAGTTACTTAAAAATCATTTGAAAACTGTATCTCATTAATTCTTCAAAAAAAAAAGTTATAGGACCCCTGTAGGATCACTTTGGTATGCAACCCTAGGTAGGTACAAATTAACTCAAAACACACAGACAATTTTACCCACAACCAAATTAAAATAAGAAATCGAGGTTGCAAATAACCAACTAAGTCTGGTGATTGCACAAAATCCTATCCTAAACCTGCACAGTCAGCCAGGTTGTTGTTTTACCACTATATACTATGTATTTAAAAAATAAGCCAAAAGATCATGCATCTGAGGTGGTGCTCAAAATAAGGAAATCAATATACTTTACCGAGGTTTTATCCGAAGTTGCCTATTGGTAGTAAAAAATTAGCACATGATCATAAAAGACACGTTACAATTTGAAAAGAAAGAAAATGGTAATAGAAAAGGCATGAAAAATAATATGGTGTTGCATGTACAAGAAGCAAACGCTGGTTGAATGGAGTAGCAGAATAAAATTTACATCATGAGTACAGAAACTGGCTGCTCAGTGAAAACATTAAAGATAGGGAAACCGGTTAATAATATGTGATGGAACCGAGGTACACGGAAATGGGAAATACAACCACTGCCAAAGAGATGAATAAACAGTGGTATAAGGGGAAAGAAAAAAATGATCAAAAGTAAATTAATCGGAGAAAGAAAAGATGTTTGACACGAACAAACCTATGCTAAGTACTAGTTTTTCCAACCTCAGTTACGAGTGCAATTAGTTTAACTGGTAGATCGCATAAGAGTCAAATAGGAATTTATCATTAGCCTGACTGTTAAATTTCTTAGCTGGCTGTTGAAAAACAAGTAGTTAGCCTAACCAAGGCGCTCACGGTGAATTTATTATTTGGAAAAATAATTTCGTTTTAATTTCGTTTTTGTTTTTAGTAAGTTTAAAATGCGCCCTTAGACGCGGAAAATATTAGGGTGTTTTAATTTGTTATTTTATTATTAGATGATGACCGGCTATATCCGTCATCACCCTCTACCATTTGAAAAAAATTACATCTAAATAAGAATCCAGGGTGAGAAAGTATGTTAAAATGAATATTTAATAAAAAAATAAAAAAATAAAAAACATAATTTATTATGCATATAGGTAGACTACGGATCGAATATTGATAGATTAAAAACTAAAGCAACTTTATTTATTAACTATAGCTAACGGTTTCAACTCCAACCACCTCTCCTCGTAGATACGTAATTTTTGGATTCAACGAAAAAAACATGAACACAATATTTCCAATTTTTCTATCACTAATAGGCAACTGTTTCGTGAATACATAAAAAATATAGTAGGTATATGTAGCTGCACCTACAATTCTTTTTTTTTTATTGAAAAATTAGAATCTTGACAACCTTGGTACGATTTTCCTAACTATAGATAAACTTTCTCGTACTTTCAACCAAGACTGCATAAACGAGGTAGAACACGTCATGAAATAAACGACGAAACCGTCGTCTCAATCATTGTAGCTTGAACCAGAAAATAACTCTGAAATACAGCAAATAAAAAAGAAAATGAAAACGTATCTGCAATATCGACTCGTGAAGTTTTGAGAAAATGGTTTGGTAGAATATCGTATACAATCATAAGAGAACCTGCAATAAAGATATAAATATCGTTATTATCTGTTCGAACAATATCGACAATAACGATCATCGTCTACACGAGGAAGTAGATAATAATATGAAAAAGTGTTAAACGAATACCCATACAAGAAACTGATGCTGCATGAATGATGTATATAAGAAATTTTCATTTAAAACTGATATCAACTCGATAAGCGAGAGGTTTCACAACAATGTCACTACAACAAATCTTTCGGACTGTATACAAAAATTATTAATCCTACAAACTTCAAACATTCGACCAATCAATATGGAGATAAGTTGAAAAATAGCACTTTTGTCACTGAAACATTAGCGTGAAACATATTTTGTCCCCTTGGCCAAAACTGTCAACGTAGGTAACATCTGGTAAGTACAGTAATGTTGCCAAAAAAAGTTGCAGTTACACACAAATGCACAAATATTTTTTGTTGTAATTTTTGTGATGCGGTAAGGTTCACTTTTTTATTTCTGACAAAATTGATAACCAAAAAGAGAAAAGGTTTTAAAATACTCTTAGGATCATTTCTCCCCTCTCCCAAAAAACTCAAACTGAAATTACGTCTATGTTACAAATGTTTCAAAAATATTTCAATGGAGAAATTTCGCTGTGACTGTTCCAAATGAAACAGCGACGTACATAAGGTAAACAGACAAAAAGCCTTATGGGCCGCAGCTTATTCAGAAAAAAGGTCTTGATGAGAGATTTCCCATAATTCAGATTTCAATATAACAGGGTACGACTGAAAAAAAATTAAACTTAAAATTTTTTCTATTTTTAAAATATGACCGATTTTATGGGGTTGTGAATTTGTAAACTGAAAAAAATAGACTACCTGTTATGCATTTAGGTACCAAAAATTGCCTAATCAAAAGTGTTCACGTGTGAACTATTTTGTATTGTTTTTTCATAATAAATTAATAATGCCCAGTTGTAGCAACTCCTCAGCGTCTCTGACAAAATTTTTTCTCAAATATTCGAAATATGAAATTTTAAATTTTCAAAATTGCATGCTCCATAGCTCTGCCA
Organism: Ericerus pela; assembly: GCA_011428145.1. Classification (NCBI taxonomy): domain Eukaryota; kingdom Metazoa; phylum Arthropoda; class Insecta; order Hemiptera; family Coccidae; genus Ericerus; species Ericerus pela. The sequence continues at coordinate 509,472 of WOFM01000027.1, forward strand.
GTTTTAAAAATAAGGCATATGCTCGTTACAAAGCTCTCTCCACAAATTTTTTGTTGAATTTATTCATCACTATATTAAGAATTTTTAAATTTACAAACCCCATATCTCGGCAGCTATTTAAATTTATTATTCATTTAGCAGATTAAATCT